>CM059866.1:66974645-67574645 GCA_030490815.1 Acer saccharum
AAAGGGGTATAAATAGATCAATAGGGGGTGTGCCAATAGCACCACTCTTATTATTATTATATATATTTTTTTAATGTTTGGGTTTTTAAAAAACAATAACTTTTTTGGGCCTTTTTATCTGAACCAACACAATTCCATTGAACACCAAAAAAAAAAAAAAAAAAAAAAAAAAAAACAAATTGTGCCCTGTTTGGGCCTTTTTTTCTCTAGGCCCGGGCGGGCGCCCTTGGTGCCGCCCGCCTCAGGGCCAGCTCTGGGTGCGTATCAAAACACTGGTTGGCTTTAATCAACCATCCTCGATTTGCATAATGCATCTCTCTAGAACCCATAAGAAAAGACTAATTGTTCAAAAAGCTTATTTGTTGTACTATGTAGAACTCCGAGAAAGACTAATTGGCTTCGGTTATGCTGAATATATTGATGACTACAAGATTGTAATTCCCTTTCCTGAAAATGGAATCGGGGTAGCCAAGGTCTACTCTCTCAGAAAAGATTCATGGATAAGTATTCCAAGCGATTTTGATTTTGGTTTTTCTGGTTATAACCGTAGCTTGGTCTATACCAATGGAGCTATCCATTTATTTATTTATTACAAGGAGCGTCCAACCGTGATTGCTGCCTTTGATTTGGCAGAAGACAAGTTCAAAACCTTACCTCCACCTGAGTTTATGTTAAATAAAGCTGATGGTAAATTTGGTGGAAGACTGTTTTATCTTGGTCATTTGAGTGGTTGTCTTTGCTTGTTGATCGAGACTGTTTCTGGAAGCATTGAATTAAGGAATACGGTGTGATAGCATCTTGGACCAAGATTTTGATAGCCAAAACAGATCGTTTCCAGGTCTTGCACCCATTATGTTATTTGAATAACAATGAAACAATTTTGGTGCGTGAGGTGCTCCCAATTAGTTCTTTGAAGAACAACATGATGTTTTGGGATTCAAAAGATGGAAAACCCAAGGATGTGAAGATCGACTGCATTGAGGTTCATTGGAGTGCTAGGATGTGTACATGGAGTCTTGTCTCACCAAATTCGCATAAATGTTTCACAACCGAAGGTATCGATAACAATTTCCTTTTCTATATTTGATCTTTTATCATCATTAGTATTTATACATTATAAGAACACTACCAGTTTTAGTTGTGTTTGATTCTGTTTTTGGTCACATTGTTGGTGTATATTTACCTATTCATGAACTTTGTGAAGCTTTACTACTAAATGACATGCAAAAAATAAGTGATGGGAAGAAATGTCTTCTATTGCAAAACTATGGACTGCATAGTCATGGATTTTGTTCAATACTCTCTTGTTATACAAGTTGGCATGGTAATTATTCATCTGAATCGCAATCAGGGGAGTACCCAGGATTTTTTGTTAGGGTGGGCCGGCTAAAACAAAACTATATATATAAACTCTCAATAAGAAAACATTGTTTTTATTCCACTCTCACTCGAAGTAGAAAAACATCTTCTTTTTTTCCGAAGTATGGAAGTATAGTTTTTCTTACCTTTATAAACTATAATATAACACTAGAAATAATAAATTGCAGTTGGAAAATAAATTCATAAAAAAAAAAAAATATCAAAACACTAACTTAAAATTATAAATAATAAACACAAGGCTCTAACTTGCTAATTAGAAAAAAAAAAATTGTAACTAAGAAAAATACATGAATTAAAATAACCGAATATAAGAGTAATTATATGCAATCCAAATAATTAATCTAAAATTCAACACAAATAATGTTGCAATCGAATTACTAGGTTGAAGATAATTATTAATCGGAGAGAGAATTGATTGATTTGGGATGTGTGATGGAGAGAGAAAGAAAGAATTTATTAATTGGGAGATTAGACGAGAGAGAGAGAGAGAGAGAGAGAGAGAGAGAGAGAGAGACGTGAGTGGGTGAGAGATAGAGTGTGTGTGTTGGGAGTTAGAAGTTGGGAAGTGAGAGGTGTGAGATTAATAATAATAATAATTATTATTTTTTAAGGCTGACCCGGCTACAGCCCGGGTCCGCCCTTGATTGCAATGATTATATAGTCGAGTCAAAAATTGCCACACCTCTAACTATGCAGTTCAAGTATCAATTGGTACGGGAAGCTATTTTGGATTCCGTTGGTTGGTCTTTGTGTTCAAATGGTCAGTTTACTGTTAAATCTGTTTGGATAAGTCTTGAGCATAATTTTTTAGGGGATTCTATGGTGTTTAAAAGAATTTGGAAGAGCACACGTCCTCCTAAGGTTGAGATTTTCGTGTGGCATCTACCAGGTTAGGGAGGTCTTGAAGCGCTTCGGATTGTTGCCTGGTGATAATCTGGAGTGCCCAGTGTGCGATGAGTATGATGAGACCATTGACCACCTCTTTTACATTGCAATTGGGCGTGGCAGCTCTGGGTGTGCTGTATGAGCTGGTGGAAAATCTGCTGCTGTACCACGGATTCCTTGCTGTCTTGGTGGTTGAATTGGAATGGTTGTTGCCCAAACAAGTGGGCCGAAAGAGCCTAGAGCTCCTTATTCTTCACTACCACTTGGACTATTTGGGAATCCAGAAATGAGAAGGCCTTCAAAGATGTAAAGATCCCGTTTGAGCAGGCTATGGATATGGTGAAGGTCCGAGTCGCCTAGTGGTTTAAATACATTGGTAAAGGGTCAACGGATCCTATAACTCTTATTATTCTGAACATAACGGATAGATGCTCTGACATTTCCAAAATCAAGCTTCCAAATTCTAAAGAGTGGATTCCACCGACTTATGAAACTCTTAAATTCAATGTCGATGGTTCTGTCAGGAGATCACCGGGTCAAGCTAGTGTAGGGGGTGTTCTTCGTGACAGCAATGGTAAAATTATGTGTGTTTTTTCAGAGTTTGTTGGTTTTCAAGACGTTAACTTGGCTGAGCTTCTTTCTATTACGAGAGCGGTTGCTCTTTGTGTTTCGAGACCGGAGTTGGAGAACAAAAGGATTGTTGTAGTGAGTGATTATAAACAAGCGGTGGCTTGGGTCAACAATAGTGGGGTGGGAGACTGGAAGTACCTTCAGCTGATCCTGGAGATCAGAAGTTTGTTGGGAAATTGTGGTCATGCTTATGTTGAATTTGATTATAGAGAGAATAACACCTATGCGGATAGGTTGGCAAAAAGAGGAGCTGGTGGGGAGGGTGATACGCTGGATTGGTGGTTGCCCTAACTGGGGTTCGTTTGGGGGGGGGGGGGGGGGGGGGGGGGGGGGGGGGGGTGGGTTGTGGTGTGTGGTTTGGGGGGTTTGGGTTCCTTGGGTGGTACGCTGGATTGGTGGTTGCCTTGACTGGGGTTCTGTGGGGTGGTTTGGGGTTCCTTTGTTTTCTTTTTGTTGGGCGTAGCCCTTGTCAAAACCGAGCGACAGTTGTTGGTGCTGCTTCTGTTGCGGTTTTTTTTTATGCTGCTGGCTTATGTGCCTTCTGTTTTCCTCTGTTTTCTTGTAGCTGCTTGGCCTTTCGGCCTTTAATAAAGTTGATTTAAAAAAAAAAAAAAAGTGTATCAATTGGTAATTTGTGAAAATGTATTATTGGCATTTGATCCAACTTTCAAACCAGTTAGTATATTTCATTATAGACGATTTATGTGATGATCGAAAATTAGGATCAATTTCATTGAGACTTCATTCTCTCATCAATGTACAAACTGAAACAATGAGACAAGGAGTTTCAGAAGATTGCTTTAAATAGTTTTTTTTTCCTTTTTCGAGATGATTTTAACTAGTTTTTATATTGTTTTCTCAGATGACGTAGAGTTGTTCGGATATTGGTTTAACTAGAAAAACCATGGAATGCGAAGAAAGAACGTAGTGTACGCCTTTTGCTCTTTTTCTAACTAGAGATTAGATTTTTGGGATCGACTTGGCACTAATTAAGGTTATGTTACTGGATTTTATGTTTTCTCATGTATTCCTATATATCCTATTTATGTGGTCATGTAATATGATTCTTAAAGCTAATTTGAACTAAGCCCTTTTGGGGTTGAACATTCAAGCTAGTATTAGTTTTTATATTATAAATCAATTCTCTCCAATAATTTATTTCTTATCATGAAAATTCTACATTTATATTCATTGATATAACAATAGATTTGATAATATTATGTGAATTGAATTGAGAGTTCCACATATCAGGAAACAATTCAATAGAAACTTTTGATCACAAAACAGTGCTTGTAAAAATCTCATATAAATTTATTAGTACGTGAAATTCTAAATATCATAATCAGAACTAATTATGATTTATATATGCAATGTTGTGATTACGCCATGAGTAAATGTTAAATTACCTCTTTAGTTATTACATTTATAATTTGAATTAATTTATTATTATACATGTTATATGGTTGTCAGGTTGTGTATGAATTACCAGAAAAATAGATTCTATATTTCCATATATTAATGAAAATTTTCTTTTTAATGGAATTTAAGTCTTGAAGAATGCTTCTTCGAATAAAAAAAAGTCTTGAAGAATGCTCCTTCCATTTAATTGGGCTTGACAGTATATCCCCGGCCTACAAGTTTCAGAATCTGGCCCATGAAGTTTTGGGCTTCATCCCTAACACTGTTATATATTTGCTGATAGAATTTGTGGGGCATGTGACATGTTGTATTGGCTTAATCCGCATCCAAATAGGTGAAAGATATGTTGAGATCTATCGAGATCAAGCACTATATGTACAACTTAGATATTTATTCTCACCACACTAAATAGAAAACTTCACAAAACATTTTAGTAAAATGCGTATATTATACCGAGACTCGAACCTCACAAGATGTGCGCATGCATACCATCTATGCTAAGGGGATGTGCATGTACTGGCTTAATGTTAGTTCACACAAAGGGGATGATTCGTCGTCTTCTTAGTCCCATAACAGAGACCATTTTTGGGTATCGCACAAATCAGAGATGGGTTGATTTGGTTTTGTAAGTGTTAATATTCAAGCCACCAAAGGAAGAGTGGGCTGTGAAAACATAGGAGCTACTGATGTAAATACATCCAGCAGGTTTGCTACAATGCTGGTGTATCCAGCTCAGCAAAACCTCACGTGACTCTTCTCCATCATAAAGATCAAATGGTAGCCTTCATAAGACTAGTATCTCTAGGACAATATTTGGCGGGAAAATCTGTTAGATTTCAGTCTTAGCCAAATCAGATTCATGTCCAGGTTCAATGTACCTCAGATTCCAGGTTCAATGTACCTCAGGTCCTGTATATAAATAGAGGCTTGACCTCAGATTCCAGTGTGTGGAAAATATTGTAAAAGTTCTCATCTTCTAATGAAGTTCTCTACGTTTTCCTCTCTCTGTTTTCATTCTTCTTCTTAGTTAAATTTTCCTTTCTATTTGTTTCAAAGGTCTAAGAGACCTTTTACCAAACACCTAGTGTTCATTATAGGTTTGTAGGTTTTGTTATTTTTATTGTTATTAGATTATAAAAGGAAAAAAAATGCATGGTGGAGTCTTAAACATAGGCCATCGAACAGAGGAAGATTTGTAGATATGGGTCTAAATTCGGGTCAAAATATGATACAATATCTGGGTCACATAGGGTACAGTTTTTACTCAAACCTGCTATTTGCTGAAAGGATTTGGTGCGGGTCTGGAACCTTTTATTTTTTTCGGGTCTATTCCGATTCTGGATACGGTCCGGGTCTGGACTCGTATTTTGCCAACCCATTTTGGTGGATATATCAATAGAAATATTAATATTGACAAAAAATTGATACCATTGAATTTGTGAGAGAGAAACAAAAGAAGAAATTAGCAGAAGAAAGAAAATAGGAGACAGGATATTTGTTTATAATATTTCTTGATTGCTTTATTCAACATTGCCTATGGATATTTATAAGCCAGCTACAAATTGTACACATCAATTAACAAGAAACAAACTAACAAATAACAGAAATGGAAGCTATTCTCACGCGGCCACTAACATGTTGGAATTGCTCTTACAAAAACTAAAGCTATTGTTATTGAACTCTAACAATCAGTTAAAGACTTGGTCTTCACTTGAATAACGGTCATCCACCTACAAGCAAAAGTAGGTGCACGTATCAAAAATTTATAAAAAATAAGGAAATTTGGCTAAAAACAATAAATTATAAATAAAGCTTTAAAAATGCCAAAAATTCTTTTAAAAAATGTTAAAAATTAAAATAATTAATAATCTAAAAAAACACATTTATTTCGAAGACATATAATAGTTTACAATTATATGGTATAAATACATGAACAGAAGAAAATTGAAAATCTATAGTTAAATTATATTTTATCTCCATTTCGTGCCCAACCAAAGTGGGTGGGTATTGTAAGTGAACCCACAAAAGTGTTTTGGGCCCAAAATTTAAAAAAAAACCCAATCCACTAAAAGAGTAATTAGTTAATTAAAATCATATAATTTAATAAAGGGTACGAATATTTACACCATAAATATAATAAACACACCCATATTTATTTATAAGTATACCCATGTCTAAAATTTAAATTTAAAACATTACTAAAAACATCCATCTTAATGCCAATAGTACCCTTATTTAAATGAATGTTTTCATTTTTATATAATTTATTTATAAACCCTCATCAGTTATTTACACACCCAATTTTACAAATGCATAGCTCCTATATAAATTTTTTAACATAAATTGACAGATTTTCCTCCATTAAAACCAGATAAAGAACAATTTTTTTTTTTTTTTTTTTTTTTTTGACATCAATAAAGATTTAAGTATTTCACTCTATCATATTACACTTAATTGGAATGATAGATGATGAAACCTTAAAGATATGCCCGTGTAATCATACAAATTCAGGTTTAAGTTGTCTCAAAAGTGGTAATGTTCGCAGCAACAGTGATTTGCAGCAGCACTGAAGGTCTTTTGATATGGGGATCATGAAGGCATATATAAAGCTTTGACCCTACTCTATTAGCAGGATTCAAAACATATCACGTCAACAAAATTTAATTTTGAAACCTTTACTGATATTGCTGTCACTCGACCACTAGTAGATGCCACGTAAAGTGTGTCATGGACCTTATAAAAGAATGGGCAGAATACAGCAAGCTGTAAAGAAAGAGAGCATCATCAATTAATCGAAAATCGATTAAAGAACAAAGCAAATCCTCAATTTTTTCATTTGCTTCTTCGGCTTTGGAGGCTGGAGAACAGCCTTGATAGCAGCATCAAATACGGCCTTAACATTCTACATTTGCAACACAACATTTATTAGCATATGCCCAATTAGACTTTTCAAGCACCACGTTGATCTTCTGTTCTTCTCCTTCTTAATAAAGTTTAGGGGTTTAAAAAAAAATAGAATTAGGGTTTTTTTTTTTTAATAAAGTGATGTAGTTGAAGATGTGGGTGTAATTAATGGGTGTAAATAGTATTTTTTTTTTTAAAAAAAAAAATTAAACTAATTTGTCCTTATTGGTAAATTCCTATTGGGATATTTTTGTAATTAAAATTTTTATTAAAATATGGGTGTGCTTAATATTTTTATGGGTGTCAATATCGGTTCCCTTTAATAAATCTTCAAAAACAAAATTATCGGTATATATATGGATGCACTTTGTCTCTCTGCCACACAATATAACAGTTCTTCTCTGGTAGGCACGCAAATATCATGAGCATACTTATAGCACAAGTGTCATCTCATCACTTTTTACCATGCAAGCATTATTTGACCCAATTGCATTGCTTTTACATGATAATAAGTGATGAGGTAGCACTTGTGCTATAAGTATGCTCATGATATTTGTGTGTCTACCGGAGAAAAACTGCACAATGTAGGCATACTTATAGTATACTAATACACATCATCACACTTTTGCCTTGTACACATCATCACACTTTTGCTAGAGAAAAACTGCAGAATGTAGGCATACTTATAGCATACTAATACACATCATCACACTTTTGCCATGTAAGCAACATAACTTCAATCATAATTATACACATGGCAAAAATGTGATGATATGTAAAAGTATGCTATAAGTATGCCTATATTGAAGAAACAGAGAGAGTAGTTTTTCTCTAGTATGCACACAATATAGGCATACTTATAGCATACTTTTACATATCATCACATTTTTCCATGAGTATAATTATGATTGAAGTTATGTGTATAATTATTATTCAAGCCCTTCGAATGCAAAAGTGAACAAGACCAAATGTAACCTTTCAAATTTTCCTTACAATTGTTATTTTTGCCATATTAAGGGTCATAAAATAGCCCAGTGTGATAAATTTATTGAAGTTTGCAAGAATAAACAAAGCATTCCTATAGGGAAGCCAAAGAAAATTTGGCAAGTTTGGGTCCAAAAGGACAAACTAGACCAAGTAAAAGGGCCTATTTTTTATGAGAAAAAAAAAACACTTGATATGATAGAATGTCCTAAACTCCTTGATATGAATTGTGGTAGTACTAGTGGAGTAATTTCATCCTCGATTGTCTGAACTTGCTATTGTGTTTTTTGATTGTGAAGGTTGCTGCTATGTCTTCTAAAGGAAGCGTTTTTGGAGTGATAACTACATGTGCATACATTTCAGAACATGGCGTGTGGAGCCAAATTTTAATTTTTGCATAATTTGAACATTTTGGGGTTGTAAATAATTTGAACATTTTGCATAGTTTATTGGTTCTAAGCTAGTTTTTGTAGTTCATGTTGATGAAACTAGGTTTCTTATTCTCTCGGATTGAAACACCGACAACTTGCGAGTCTTGGAATGGACAAGCAAGCCGAGAGAGCTCATAAAAAGAGCGAGAGCCGTGCATAGTTGGAAAAAGCTTTAAATCAAGTGGAGAACGAAGTTATGGTGCTTAAAGAACCGTAGTGCTCTCACTATGTCTTGCCTAGACATTAAAACATGCGCTTGGTGAGAGGCAACCCACCTAGGTATATTTCTTTCTTAGTTTATATTTATTTATATTTTGTTTTTACATTTTTGTTTAGAATAAGTGTGCTGATTTTTGTGTTGTGTTTAGTGCCTAGGATGTTATGTTTCTTGCCTCCCATGTTTCATTTATTCATTGTCCATGCATCTCATGTCATATAAAAATTGAAAACAATGTTTAGATTAGGTTTGGAGGTATGGATTCATTATTTGAGTCATTTTTCATTTTACCTTTTTAAGTTTTTCTTTGACCTTTGCAAAAGTACCTTGTTTTGAAAATTTTGAGGCCAAATGTTTCATTTAAACTGTACATTTTGGTGAGAAAATAAATTATTTTGTCTATGTTGCGTTCTTCAATTTTTCGATACAGTTCCAAAGATATAAAGAACGTAAAATTATGGGTGGGGCTTCAAAAGTTATGAATGTTTCTTCGACCAAAGGTCATGGGTGTTGCTCTGTTTTGAAAATTTGCACGTGAACCATCTTCGACATCCGTTTACACATTTTTCCAATTTGAATTTTAAAATTTTTTATAAATAAAAAGTGTTCATTTTCATGTCTATTTTCTTGTTCCAAAAGTAAAGAAAGTTTTATTAAATATTTTTGAAAATATGTACTAAAGAGCGCACATAGGTCGATTTCAAAAGTCACGATTTAGTTGAATTTTATTCTCCATGTTGAGATGGTCTTTCGCATTGTGTTTTCTGTGTTTTGCGTCGTGTTAGGTGCACACCATTAGGCCAAACTCTTTTTTTTCCAACATTGGGGACAATGTTGAGTTTTGGTTTGGGGGTGTAGACGCCTTTGTGGTTTGTCTTTTTGAGTCTTTGAGTCTTTTTGGTGTCCAAATTTTTAAAATTTGTCGCATGACCAAAATTTCTGAGCTTTAACTAGCTTGAGTGTGATGCCTTTAGCATGTGCTTTTGACGAGTATGCTTGATGAGCTTACTAGTAGCTTGTTGTCACTCTAGGGTTTCTCTTGCACTTTCATGGGCTAGTCCCATCCTTTTTGTGCTTATGTTGAAAGGACTCGGTGCTCAATGACAAGCTCGTCGTTTTTGCATGTCAAAAATATTTTTATTTAAAGTTCACCTTGTTAGTGCAAGTGACTAGAGACTAGTATAGCAACAAGCAAGGGTATCGTCCACAGGGAGGTGTCATCCGTCAACCGTTTTGAGTTTTAGAGTTTATTGAAAGCATGTAAATAGAATGTGGATGTAATGAGAATGGTGTGCATGAGGTGTATGCATATTGCGGTGTGGTGTGTGTGGAAATGTAAAGAAAAGAATGCAAATAAAATAAAGAGAATATGAAATGGTGAGAATGGTGTTTAAAGAGACAAATAATAAAAGGGTGGCTTGGAGAGATGCATGATAATGATCACACAAGGTTCAATAGGTTTACCATATATAAGTGCACAAATAGTGGTTGTTAGGCTTTAAGGACATCCAATTCAAGTTATGGGCTTATTCTCTCAATTAAGAGATTCACAAACACAAATCACTCCCCAAGGGTCATGGCTAGAGCAATTGTGCTTGTAATCTCAACTAAAGGATTCGAGACACGAATCACTCCCCAAAGGTCATGGTTAGAGCAATTGTGACTCAAGTTCCTACCATTAAGCATATGAACTTGTAGCAAAAACCTATTCTAGCACGGTCATGCATAAAACAAGTTTCATCCATTCTTTTAGAGCTAAGTGGTTAAGACTATACCCGGAAGGTCATCCATGGAGGTATAATCCTAACCCACATACACTCAAACCCATCAAAACAAGGCATTTCGACCTTCTAAAGACATACATACACACATGAGATATTTGATTACAACTACTCTTACATATTAAGTTAATCTACTCCTAATCCCATCTATGAACACATATCAATTTCCAATCTCCACACACATGCATATCAAGACAAGAGATTTTGCAATAATAACAAGAATAAATCAAAACCCAAATGGATTTAAGAACAATCATCACATAAATGAGCACAAATATAGGTTTACAATATTCCCAAGTGGGGTTACACATAAGAGAAAACAAGAAATACAAAGAGAATGAGTTTTAAGGAGACAACCCTTGAAGAAATCCCTCCAAGAGTTCCATGAATCCCTAGCTCAAAATTGGTCATAGACCACTCCTATCTCCTTGCAATCTACTCCCAAATGTGGTGGAGGATGTGTGGAAAGTGGTGGTGGTGAGCTTCCCATCAAGGGAAACCTCCTAGGAGCTTTGGAAGCTTCTCTCTCTCTTGGTTTGGGGAAGAAGATGAAGATGGGTTGTTGAGAGGTGAAGAATTTGTGTATTCTCCTTGAAAGAAGAGGCAAAAAGGTGTTTATATAGTTAGGGTAAGTTTGGGGATGAATTGGGGTGCGAAAGGACACATTTACCCCTAAAAAATAGCTTGGAAACTGATCCTTCGATGTGCTGGCAATGGAAGGTCGCTGCCAAGTTGGCCGTGGGTGGGGGCGAATTTCACTGCCCCTTGGTGCCCAAAAAGGTCGCTAGCACATTGGCTGTTGGCGAGGGCAACCATGACGGTGAACTTCTCGCGCACCGTTACGGAAACGGCCATAACTCCCTCTAGAAAACCCAGAATCACAATCCGTAAAAACCACTGGAAAGTAGAATTCCGGGGCTTTCCGAATATATATAGAGCTTAATGTGGTTCGATCTGAGGAGGGAGATAGGCCTCCCAAAAGTTGGCTATTCTGCACAATGTTCTCTGCTGTGGTCAGGTTTCCAGCCTCACACACCGTTACAGAAACGGCCATAACTCCCTTTAGAAAGCCCGGAATTGCGATCCGTAAAAATCGCTAGAAAGTAGACTTTCGGGGCTTTCCAAAAATATATGGTACGAAACCCAGTTCTCATTGAGGAGAGAGATATGGACCCCTAAATATGTATGTTCTGCATGGGCATTTGAAATGTCAGCCCATTAACCTTTGGAAGACAGAGTTGACCTAGTGCTGCGGTCTCAATGTCACGTTCTAGCTCAACAGCGGATCTACCACAGAACACTTGATTTTGCTTGCCGTGGTTGACCATGAATCATGCCACGGTTTGGGTCAACGGCGAGACCGCGACAACTCTGTATGGTTTCCAATTTTTCATTGTTTTGCTCAGTTTGGCCTCCCAATCTTGACTTTAAGCTCAAACACTAAATGTAGGGAACATGTACCTACACATGACTCACAAAACACATTATATACAAAAATACGCTCGAAAACGAGCACAAAAGCTAGGAAATGAGGACCTCAATTAGGTACAATTATCGTCCGATCACTCAAGCACCTTGTTCTAATAGTGAAGATTACCTAATGAGTTCACAAACACAAGCCTTAAAGAACGCACTTGAGTGTTATCATTTTCTAATCTTAAACACTTTTCTCGTCATGTGCATCATGTGCCATAGGACATTGCATCGTATTTGTGGATTGCATCATGGACACTTACATTCCCTTGATAGATGGATTGGTTGAGATGATTTTAGGCAATGTGTGTGCATTAACTACTATATTTAGCCTAAACACTTATCCATGTCCTTAATGAGTGCTTCATTGCCAACTTTGAGGCCAAACACTTACGTTTCATTTGGAACCACAACATAACCATATATCCACAAGCCTAAACACATACCGACCCTTGTTGCCAATTATGTTAGGATGTGTAGTTGTGGTCTTGAAACACTACAAGAAAAAAAGGGCATTAGTAACAAATCAAAATTGTCACAAAAGCATTTCGTTCGTCACAGAAGATCTTTAGCAACAAAATATTTATGTCGTGTATTTCGTTACAATAGGTCGAGCAAATGCAACAAAGTTTGGTTTCATTACAATAGGTATACTTACCCACAAATTAGTTGCGTGGCTAAAACTATGTTTGGGCAACGAAACTTTATTGTCACTAGGACTATGTTTTTACAACGATATATATATTGTCCCAAAAAGATAAGTTTTAGCGACAAATAAATATCGTTATAATAAGTCGAGCTATTGCAACAAAACAATGTTGAAACTTCAAAAATTATTCTTCCCGTCGTCCGACCACCCTACCCCACACATAATAATGACAATTAATTGTATAAGGAATTGAACTTACAACCTCAAAGTCAAAGTAGTAAACCTTTACCACCTGACTACAAGATTGGATGCGTTAACAATTACACAATATTTATATATAGCCTATATGAATTGTTAGAAATTAAAAAAATTAAAATAAAATAAAATAAAATAAAAATAAAAAAACCTTTTTAGATAAATTTAAATTCATTCTACTAATCAAAATTCTAATTTCTACGACAAACATATATTAAAAAATATTTATTGGAACATTTAATAAAATTATATATTTTTTTAAACATATATAGTCGAATTAGGGGTCTAGGAGACTGGTGACATCAATTGTAAAAAGCATGGTTTAGAATACAACTCTTACTATAGGGGAGATATTTCAATTCTCTACATCTTGCAATTTTATGAACAAATGTAAGACTCATATTCCTAATTTATATGGTAATTAAATTATTAACGTGTCTCTTAGTATGAACAACTTTAAAAAAATTAATCTCAATCTCTCATCTCCACCTCAATCTCTCATCCTCATCTCCAACTCAATCTCAATCTCAATCTCTCATCTCAATGTCAAGAAAAAAAAAATTAAAATCGAAAGGGTTTGGGTTGCGGTTGTATGACGATGTGGTGGTGGTAGTGGTGATACTTTGTAAAACGGGTTTGGTGATAATGTTTTTTTTTTTTTTTTTTTTCAATTTCTAATTTTACAAATCGGGCTTGTAAATCGATTTTTGTTTTTGTAAATTGGGTTTTCATTAATTGGAGTATCTCATGAACAAGATCTCCATTGTTTTTTTTTATTTTATTTCATTAAATTTTAAAATTGTTTAATTGTTTTCCATTAAATAGAAAGGATAAAATAGTATTTTAATGAAAATGCTAACAGGTGTTAACAAAGGGTGGAAAATGGCCAATACCGAAACAAGAGGGTGCAAAATGACCGATAACCTCAAAAGTTATGGGAGAAATAATAATACCCCTAAATCTTTTTGTCCTTGTATCTCAATTTTCTTGTAGTGTTAATTTTAAAATTATTATTAAAACCTTAAGTAACTAATTATATTTGTCTCTAGAATATATCTTTAACGAAAAAAATCTGGTTTTCGTGGCTAGAACTCCTGTTGTGGCAAAAATATGTTATAGCAACGATATTTTTTGTCGGTAAAATAATATATTTCAGCAACGCAAAATATATCATCACTACACAGATATCTGTAGTAACGAAATTTACATATTGTCGCAAGAACTTATATCTGTTGTAATGAAATTTACGTTTCGTCACTACAAGTGCTCTATAGCGACAAATATTTGATTGTTGCTAAAGATTTGGTGTTTGATCTTGCACAAAACAAATCTCTACTGGAGTATCTCATGAACAAGATCTCCACTATTTTTTTTTTTTTTTCATTAAATTTTAAAATTGTTTAATTATTTTTTATTAAATAGAAAGGGTAAAATAGTATTTTAATGAAAATGCTAACAAATGTTAACAAAGGGTGGAAAATGACCAATACTAAAACAAGAGGGTGCAAAATGACCAATAACCTCAAAAGTTATAGGGGAAATAATAATACCCCTAAATATTTTTGTCCCTGTATCTCAATTTCCATGTAGTGTTAATTTTAAAATTATTATTAAAATCTTAATTAATGAATTATATTTATCTCTAGAATATATCTTTAACGACAAAATCTGGATTTTGTGGCTAGAACACCTGTTGTGGCAACGAATAATTTAACGTTACCATAAATATATTATAGCAATGATAATTTTTGTCTCTAAAATGATATATTTCAGCAACGCAAAATATATCATCACTATCGCATGGATTGATATCTGTAGTAACGAAATTTATATATTGTCGCAAGAACTGATAACTGTTGTAACGAAATTTACGTTTTGTCACTACAAGTGCTCTATAGTGACAAATATTTGATTGTTATTAAAGATATTGTTGCCAAAATTCTTTAGTAACGAAATTTGATTTTCCTCACTAAAAGTGATCTCTAGCAACAAAAATTAAATTGTTGTTAAAGAATTTGTTGCTATTGGCCATTTTTCTTGTAGTGAAAGGAATAGCTCTAATATGTCAAGTTAGCATGTACTTAGGCAAAAGAGTGTAATGTTCTAGTAGAGGCTAAAAAAAAATATGTAAAAGTGTTTAAAATGGGCACTCATGAGCTTAATTAAGAATGTCAAAAGCAAAAGATAGAAAAGAAAAGAAAAAAAATGAAAACAAAGAAAGAAAGAAAAGCAAAAAGAGTCTTGAAGAATTAAATGTAAATGTACTCAAGGAAATTGGAGTGCAAATGTGAAAGCACAAGTGTAATGGAAAGTTATGCCTAGATGCTAGTGTTTAAAGATGGCAAGCAAGTAGAGCTAGATTATTGGTGTGTATTATATTGAGTCTTAGCATGATTGGTGACATTTGAGTTCCATTCCTATTCTTTCTTTCACCACATCTGACCTAATGGCACTATTACAACCTAGAGAAAGACCTATTTGATCTTCAAAGAAATCTAGATTGAGAATGTTTGTTGAAGCATGATCTTTCCACGTCCATAGCACATGATTCCTTCCTATGCTAGCTCACAAAGATATTGGCGGTTTTTCAATATTATATTGTATGCAATGCATTAGATTCCTATGCATAAACTCTATCTTTGTAAACCTTGCGTGAGTGTGAACTTAGGACTCTGAGCGGAAAGAAAAGAGAGTTTCCACGTGCGGTTTAGAGTTGAAACGAATTAAGCTCGAGGTGTGAGAGTGAGTAGTTCCTAATATGAGAGTGATTTTAGGTGTGGGATTCGTGATTGCGCAAGTTCCCTTGGGATGCCTTCAAGTTGTTTTAGAACGTTTTGCATATGTCTACTCTTCTCTATCACGCATCCTTGTATCTCATCACCGGTTGGATATGCGGCCATTTGAATTCTTTGTTTGTGTCTAGGAAATTTTTTAGATAAAGCCATTTTGTCATGTCTTTTTTTTTTTTTTTTACTCGAGGACGAGCAAAAGATAGGTTTAAGGATATTTGATTGTACTATTTTTGTTCCTAGTTTTAGTTCCCCAATTCCTACTTTTATGCTTATTCTTCGGGTAAAACCAGGTATTTAATATGTTAAAATAAGTGTTTTAGGTAATAACGGAGCTTAGGAAAGGCTGGTGTAACTTTGGAAGAATTAGGGGTAGAAGTGTAAATGTTGAGGAACGATTGAAGTTATTGTGATTTTTAAGGAACATAGGGACCGACCCATTATCGTGGAGATACTCTCGAGGTTTCCAGTGAAGTCTCTGTGTCAATTCAGGTGTATCAAAACCCTGGTTGGCTTTAATCAACCATCCTCGATTTGCCAAAATGCATCTCTCTAGAACCCATAAGCAAACACTACTTTTTCAAAAAGCTTATTTGTTGTACTCCGTAACACTTGAAACCATATCTTGTCTCCACAACTCCATTCCTGTAAAGATTGAGCTTCCTACTGGTGTGGAATTAGATTTTGATTATTATTTTTGTTCTGTGATTGGTTCTTGTAATGGTTTGTTGTGCATTAGAATTGTAAATTCAAGTAAGGGTTTTTTGTTTTATAATCCTTTCACTAAAGAGTGCAAAACAATTCCGTATGCCGTCTGAGAAAGACTAATTGGTTTCGGTTATGCGGAGTGTATTGATGACTACAAGATTGTCAAAATTCCCTTGACCGATAAACGAGTTGGGGTAGTCGAGGTTTACTCACTCAGGAAAGATTCATGGATAAGTATTCCAAGCGATTTTGATTTTGATTTTTCTGGTTATAACCGTAGCCCAGTCTATACCAGTGGAGCTATTCATTTTGTGATTTATTACAAGGAGCGTCCAACCGTGATTGCTGCCTTTGATTTGGCGGAAGACAAGTTCAAAACCTTACCTCCACCTGAGTTTATGTTAAATAAAGTTGATGGTAAATTTGGTGGAAGACGGCCCGACTTATCTTGGTCAGTTGAGTGGTTGTCTTTGCTTGTCGAACGAGACTGTTTCTAGAAGCATTGAATTATGGGTTATGAAGGAATATGGTGTGATATCATCTTGGACCAAGATTTTGATAGCCAAAACAGACCTTTTCCGTGTGTTTCACCCATTAAGTTATTTGAATAACAATGAAACAATTTTGGTGAGTGGGGTGCACCAAATTAGTTCTTTGAAGAACAACATGATGTTTTGGGATTCAAAAGATGAAAAATTCAAGAATGTGAAGATCGACTGCATTGAGTATCACTGGAGTGCTGAGGATGTGTACGTGGAGAGTCTTGTCTCACCAAATTCACATATTGGTTTGACAACTGAAAGTATTGATAACTTTTTCCTTTTCTATATTTGATCTTTTATCATCATTAGTATTTATATGTTATAAGAACATATAGTTATTTACCGGTTTTAGTTGTGTTTGATTCTGTTTTTGGTCACAGTGTTGGTGTATATTTAGTTATTTACCTATTGATGAACTTTGTGAAGCCTTACTACTAAATGACATGCAGAAAATAAGTGATGGGAAGAAATGTTGTCTTGTATTGCAAAACTATAGACTGCATAGTCGTGGATTTTGTTCAATACTTTCTCTTGTTATACGAGTTGGCATGGTAATTATTCATCCGAATCACAATGATTATGAAGTCGAGTCACAAATTGCCACATCTCCGACTATGCAGTTCAAGTATCAATTGGTAATTTGTATTCTTTTGTGAAAATGTATTATTGGCTTCTGATCCGACTTTAAAACCCGGTTGGTATATATCATTATAGGCGATTTATGTGATGATTGAAAATTATGACCAATTCCATTGAGACTTTATTCTCTCATCAATGTGCAAACTGAAACAAAGTGACAGAGTTTTAGAAGATTGCTTTTAATAGTTGTTTTTCCCTTGTCGAGATGATTTTAACTGATTTTTATATTGTTTTGTCAAATGACAAAGAGTCTTGTTTTATGCTTTTTCTCTGGTCTTTTGGGTTTTGTCTTGTTTTGTTGTTTTTTCTTCTTGTTTTTGCTAGTGCTCTTTGTGTAAGCTTCGGTTGTGCTTGCTTCAGGGTTGTTGTTGTGCTTTGCGTGTAGCTCGTTCCGGCCTTGTTTGGCTTGTTTAATAAAATCTTGCTATTCAAAAAAAAAAAAAAAAAAAAAAAAAATTGGTTTAACTAGAAAAACCATGAAACGCGAATAAAGAATGTTGTGTACGCCTTTTGCTCTTTTTCTAACTAGAGATTAGATTTTCGGTATGGACTTGGCACTAATTAAGGTTATGTTACTAGACTTTATGGTTTCTCCGGTATTCCTATATATCCTATTTATGTGGTCATGTAATGTGATTCTTAAAGCTAATTTGAACTAAGCCTTTTGGGGTTGAACTTTGAAGCTAGTTTTAGTTTTTGATATTATAAATCAATTCTCTCCAATAATTTATTTCTTATCAAGAAAATTCTACATATATATCCATTGATATAACAATAGTTTTGATAATATTATGTGAATTGAATTAAGAGTTCCACATATCATGAAACAATTCAATAGAAACTTTTGATCACAAAACAGTTGTAAAAATCTCATATAAATATATTAGTATGTGAAATTCTAAATATCATAATCAGAACTAATTATGATTTATATATGTAATATTGTGATTACACCGTAAGTAAATGTTAAATTACCTCTTTAGTTATTACATTTATAATTTGAATTAATTATTATCATCCATGTTATATGGTTGTCATGTGTATGAATTACCAGAAAAATATATTCTATATTTCTATATATTAATGAAAATTTTCTTTTGAATGGAATTTAAGTCTTGAAGGAAGCCCATGAAGTTTTGGGCTTCATCCCTAACACTTATATATTTGCTGATAGAATTTGTGGGGCATGTGACATGCTGTATTGGCTTAATCCGTATCCAAATGGGTCAAGGTTATGTTGAGATATATCGAGATCAAACACTATATGTATGACTTAGATATCTACTCTCATCACATTTGTAGAAAACTTTACAAAACATATTAGTAAAATGCGTATACTATATCGAGACTCGAACCTCACAAGATGTGCATACCATCTATGCGAGGGGATGTGCATTTATTGTCTTAATGTTAGTTCACACAAAGGGGATGATTCATCGTCTTCTTGGTCCAATAACTGAGACCATTTCTGGGTATCGCACAAATCAGAGATGGGTTTATTTGGTTTGTAGGTTTTGTTATTTTTATTGTTATTAGATTAGAAAAGAAGTCTTAAAAATACATAGTGGAGTCATTGAATTTAAATGCTTTGACTTGGTTACAGGCACTTGTCAAAGCATCTTTTAAATCCAATGACTTACATTAAAAGGTGCTGATAGTAATACAACGAGGAGGTGCTGACTTGAAAATTATTGTATATATATATATACAATTTTTATATTATCAATTCGCCTCATATATTATGACGAAGAATGTGGCTCATTGGATTTATATATTTTGACTCAAAGCGAGATTGCTTGCTTTACCTTCATAATCATCTCTTGGCCTGTTCCTTCTTCGAAGGATCCACAAAACTACAATAACGGATAGTAAGCTTAAAAGCCCAACGCCAACAACAATCCCCGCAATTAGACTTGTTCTATTCTTCTTAGGACTGCTTGGAGGAATGTTACTTACGGAAGGTATGAAATCTGTTTCGGATTCAGAGTTTAGTAGTCATAACTTAATATCATATCGCGACAAACCTTTAAAAAGAAAAGAAGAAAGAAATTTGCTTACTTGGTATAGCACTGATGGCAGAAATAGAAGGTCCATATGTACCTTGGGTAGGAATGCAACAAGTCCCTTTTCCTGCCCAAAACAGGTGGATTTCAAGGTAGTTTTCTGATACCCGAGCTGTGAATAGTCTCTGAATAGCTGTTCTTGGGACTCCACCTGCTTCCTTTTTTATGTCAAAATCCTTCTGAACACGGTTTCCCTACAATAAACAGATTCAAAACTCAAACATAAAACAACAATAAATAAAAGGAGAAACCTATTAGGATTAGGAAACAGAATACAAGTTTGCAATAAACAGATTCATGAAGTACAATCATCATTCTTAACCTGAGCATTACCCTTTGGAAATTTGTTTTTAGAAAATATTTACTTGGGAGTTGGGACTTGAGAATTCATCGATATAAATCATAGTGATATGTGATATGTAGGTGAGGCAGTTGCCAGGACAGATTCAACCAAAAAAAAAAAAAAAGCAAATAATTTGTCAATATATTATCGGTAAGAAACACATCTTGTTTGAATGACCATTCCAGAATGTCACGAAAAAAACTGGGGAATTATTCTGTAATCCATGATACTTAAACCAATCACAAAAAGGAAAACTTTGATGATCAAATATAATTTACTAGTACAGTAATAAGCACTTGACTTTAATGTTCACCAACCCTTTTTATCAAATTGGTGGTTTGTTATGTAAATGACGTTAATGTCAAGGAATTAAAAGTAGGTAATGTAAAGCAAATAAGAACAAAAAGAAACATAAGAGTACCTAAAACAAGTTTAAAGTATACTGCATACCTGAATATAGATATCAAATACACGCCTCCCAACACTTCGCCAGCCAGTAGTATATAAATTAGTCGTTTCTGCAAACTGGAGGGTCACATTATAGTCACCATTTTCAAGGCCTAAACCGTAGTATCTTAAAGATGAAGCTGAGATTCTTGCAGTCTCAAAAAGCTTTGAGTCTAGCGTATTTGTGAATTGAGATGAAGAAGAACTTGTGTACTGAGGATTATTGCTCCCAGAAAAAGATCCAACATTACTCACCCCCCATCTTCTTGTGTCAGTCACAAAATATGATGCTGGACCAAGAGTTTCATTGTCCCTCTCGAATACAATACCATTAGAAGACGTAATTTGTGGACCACCAGCCTTAATCGAAAAGTTATAATCTGCACAGCACATAAGAGAGCTACTTGTCAAAGTATGTCCAGAAAAGGTTTTCGAATGTATGAACTTCAAATATGCATCTCCCAATGTCCTCTTGTGCACCAAATTGCACTTGATTCTTTACTTTACCAAGTTATTACTTTCTTTATTTGGCAGAAATGATATATTATGCCTGGATCATAATAAGTCACTCGATAGAATGCATTCCTTTTAAATATGTATGCAAGTAAAACCTCATAAACTTAACAGTTAAATTGTAATAGTTTAAAAAATTTAACAGTTATATCTCATGACATCTGGAATCCAATTTATAACTCCTCTTCCGGCTCAAAAGGTTATCGAAATTTTTTCATATCATAAGAATTCTCACTCAAACTAATTAGTAAATCAATGCTCACATGAAAGTGCACATGTTCTCTACTCTCCCATCTAGAAGGTTGCACAAACCATGAGTAAGGAAAGGGTTTTATCACCAAAACAAGAAGGCTATTAGGTAGTAAGAGCGTATATAAGCTTTAAATAGTTGAAATCACATGGAGCCTATACAAGTGTCAAAGTGAAACCTTCATTTCTCCTCATAAAAGGGTATACCAGGCAAGAAAACTTTACCTTTTTATGCTATACCGAGGGCTAGGGAGAAACCTAGTCACAAATTTCATCAACTCACAAGAAGTTATACTTACAGATTCCAGCACCTCGATTGCAAGGAAAGTTCCGTTGGAGACAGTTAATCCCAAATGGCAAGGCACTGAAGGAAGAAGAGGAACGCAGTTAGATGGAAAGCTTAGTTATTATGTCAAAAATCAATACTTGGCCACTAAAGCAGCCATTTGTATTGATGCATGCATTATTGTGATTTAACTGTGTACTTTATGATGAAATAAATCCTACTATGAAATAACAAAATCTCCTGACTGTACCACATTAAAATGAACTATCATAATTTCTATCAAAAGCACAATAGAGATTGCAATTACTTGATACATAAACTTCCAATAAAAAGTGTAATATATTTCAGGAGTACAGGAAGTAATTTGGTAACTTTTTTCACAAATAAAAGTCATTCCAAAATATTTGAAGGACCGATTAGCATGTTAAGAGTCTTGATATCAGCCTCACACCCTCATGTTGTACAATCAACAACATATGTAAATGTCAGTATTCAGATTACAATATCATATCTATTACATGTATGCAAGAAATTATTAATTTTCAGAAACCATCATTGAGAAGTTCAAGCAACTGAACAGATCATAGAAACCAGAAACTCACCTGCTGAGGCTGCTGTTGGAATTGTCTATTGTTAAGTTGTTGGCAACTACGTTCCTGCATATAGCAACCCACAAAACCTGATGTTAGTTTCATCACAGCAAAACGAATGCAATCCTTGTTAGAAATTAAAGTACTGAATGACTGTTAGAGGGAAGTAACTTGATATTACTTTGAAGAGTAAAATGAATATTGTATTAGAGAAATCAAATTAGAAAGAAAAAAAATTAAATGTGATACAAAACAATACTTTAATGAAATTTGAAGACTTACAGTTGTAAATTTCGTTGGTTGATCCAAGAAGGGAAGCTACCTATTAAATTGTTGTATGACACATCTCTGCAAGCATGGAGAGGAGATTTTCAACACAAAAGCTGCTGATTGGTAAAACTTCAGCATTACTCTAGTCACACTGAGATTTTGCTACAAGCTTTTGATGCCATCCAAACCCTCAACTTCCTCATGTTTTCTAAAGAACCCCACACATGTTTTAAGTTACACGCTAAGTAGACATGTTAATCTATATTTTGCAAGGAGAAAGAATTTTTAATCTGATCTAGAAAGCCGATATCAGGATTAGGGACGTCATTGTTACCCAAAAAAAGAAAAATGAAAAGAATCACAGTTCAGGGTTGAAGTGTACAGCTGAAGTAAGTTTTTATTTGCTTCTGCAACTATCCTAATAAGATATAATTGGGCAGAGAAAATCATTCTAGTGGTTATTGGTGGTAAGAATTTATATTAGCCTCGTCTTTTTCCTGTCAAAATAAAAATAAAAGAAAGAAACTACAACTTTGTTTTCATGTTGGGGAGCCGCAAACCAAAGAACACAAAGAACTAAGACATACACATGAAACTGTAGATTAATCCAAATGCAAATTTAGCCTTTTGTCCTAGTGAACTAGCACACTGGGTGTTTTAGAGAACAAGCAATGTTATTGGAGATGATACATTATATATTATAGAAAACTCTATTTTTGGTGAATTACAATGATGCGGAAAGCATATTATGTCAAAAGTACTTACATGTTGAGAAGAGATGTACTCTTCTGTGCAGGCAGGGTACCATTTAACTTATTATTTCCAAGAAACCTGAGAATGAAAATGTGTTATATGATTTTAAATTTAAGGAGAGTGTATTGAGAAGCAAATATAGTAAAGTAGAGTTAGTGTATTACACGTTAGCCAATGAACTCAAACTGAAAAGCGAGTCGGGAATGTCTCCACCTATGTTGTTGAAACTCAAATCCCTAAAGAAAAAAAAAAAAAATATTACAATAACACAATTGTAAGATACATGAAATTAGCTATCAACAGAATATGTGCAGAGAACCAAACAAAACAATATGCAGGCAACAACATCAACAGCCCCACACAAAACAAACAAACAATTTCCGGATTTTCAAGACCAATAATCAATAAACCACTTATAGGTACAACTGCTCAAAAGCCAACCCAACAAGTATTCAAAGAGTCAACCATCAAAAAGGATTAACTTACAGATGCAGCAAACTCTGGAATTCTCCAATGTTTGATGGAATTGAATCAGAAATGTTGTTGTTCCTTAGTTCTCTGCGGTACATGTTACCAAAACTTATTATCAAAGAAGAAAAAGAAAATGATAAACAAAAAGTATATATGTTAAATTACAACTTCTCAAATCAGAGCTAGGAATTGCATTCCTTACAAGGTACTTAAAGACTTCATATTCCTCATAAATGCCAGTGTCGAGCTCCCATTGGATAAATCACTTATTTTCCTACATTTTAATTTCACGAGATGAATAAGCATTGAATATTGTAAAATGTATTACAAAAAAGTAAAGAAGAAATGTGGATACTCACAACTCCGCCAGATTCAGATTGGAAAAGGATGATGGTATGGGACCATCAAAAGAGTTTCCTTGAAACCTCCTACAATGACATATGAGTAGAAATTTATGAAATATTCTCAGTTTTAAACCTTATAGGTACAGTATTTGAAATTAAATTTATAGTGAAAAGAAAGCTTGAGCTTGCAATGACTCAAGTTGATTTTTCTCACAAGGAAGTAAGCTTTGACCAATTTCCTATGAAGTCGGGAATCCTTCCGGTAAGTTCTATGTCTGAAGCCCACCTGATAATAATACAAGAATTTCTATAAGATTTGACTCGGTCTAATTGTGTTCTGCATAATAATATCTATTTTACAAAAATCTCAATTGCAGATTAACAAAGTCGAAGAATTCTTACACTGTAGCCATGTTCTGTAATTTAGCAAAAGTTGAAGGAATCTCACCACTAACTCCAGAACTATCGATATAACTGTCAATTTAAAGAATTTTAATGAATTACATCATTATTTGGTATGGTTTTTCCAACATAAAATAAGGGAAGCGAGAGCCACGTAATAATAGAAGCAACTGCTAAAATTGTTGCCCCAAATTCAATCTAACAATATTTGCACAATTATGCACCGATAACGTAATAGAAAGTCTATCAGAACTTACAGTTGCTCTAATTTTGTCCAGTTACCAATTCCAGACGGTAACGGGCCAGAGAAATTGTTTGATCCAATAGCACTACAAAAAAAAAAAAAAAAAAAAAAATGGGTAAATGAGTCAAATCAATGCATTTAGATAATTGGATTCACATTCACATTATATATATATATCCTCGATGCTAGCAATGCACATACACAATGGATTACATTCAGATATATCATTTCATTGGTTTTTATTAACAGGTATATCATTTGTGATTTGTAATGGAGGTTCATATGCTTCAATGAATAATATATACTACTTAATTTAAAGAGCCTACATTGTAACATATCAGGATCATTGTTTATCCATTTTTGGTGGAAACAGAAATCTAAAATCATTATTACTTAAAGATTACAAGGCAACAAAACCAAAAGAACAAAAATGAAAGTTGCATACAGAGGAGGTAGTCACTATCTACAAGGAGTAAAAACAAATTGCCATTTTGTTAAATTGTTGAGTTAAGAAAAAGGTACAGGAAAACTTACAATGATCTCATATCAATCAGGTTTCCAAGTTCTTTTGGAAGCTCCCCTGATAACGCATTAATGCCAACAGTGCTGATCAGAATATGAAGTAAACATCAGAAAACGTAATACTTACAAATTGTGATTTCCATAAGTTTAACATCAAAATTAATATCACCCTACAAGTATTGCATGCTAGTCAGATTCCCAATAGCTGCGGACAGTGGACCTGTCAAGTAATTTTGGCCCAAGTTCCTATCAGAAGAACGAAAATAATCAGATTATTCAAGGACACACAATGATCAATCATCATATTGGAAAATAGTCTTCTGGGCATGGTGCAAGCTCGAACTTTGCTTACATATAATGAAGCCAATAACAAAGCAGAATCAAGTAGACATAAATATTAAAACGAAACCATACAGATTGGTGAGGAAAGTCAAAGTCCATAGCTCATCCGGGATCACGCCATCGACATCTAGTGTATCAACTTTCCTGAAAAGAAAATCTTACAGTTAGCAACCGTGAAGGGAAACAACTGTATAATCTACAGATTCATAGTACTTTTACTTTAATTCTGAGAGCGCCTAACACGAAGGCTTCCCAAAAGAGCTGATGTTTCAAGTTCAACCTGACATCGCAAGTGCAGGGCATGCGGCTCTCCGAAAGTGCAACAGTAAGAAGACAAATTGTGCGAAGTGATGAATAAGTGGCTGGTAGGAGTATGCAAAATTGAGTTGTGATGGAAAGTGAATTGATGTAATTATAACTTATAAGCAAATGTGGAAACCTGTTGAAATTCACTAGTCTGCTACAATTCTACACCAAAAACAAAGTAAAGAGGGAACTTTTGGGTTGAACTTGTGTCGAAACTTGTATATCAACTATCAAGTGCTGAACAACAAGGCTACACAAACCCAGCGGCGATAACTTTAATACCATAAAGTTGATTTTAATATCAATTATGACCAACAAACACGAAAATGCAGCACTTTTACGACTTCAGTAATATTCATTCTCACATATTATCAAACAGTTTTCGAGAGTGTTTAATGAAAATGAAGTGGGTTAATCATTCAATATATTCTTACATATGTCATCACACTCTTCACACCATATAATCAATTAACGGAGCTGGAAGCACCACTCGGAAAGATTCGATACTTACAATCGGGTAATGTGGCAAAGAGTGTTGTTGTTGTAAGTACAGGCACATTTGATATAAGGGTTGGGACCAGAAGTGAGATCGTAGTCGGTGGTGTCAGTAGCGATGGCGTCTCCGCTGCACAGCTCTCCACTAATATTCCAATGTTCCTGATCAGCTGATATCCCCCATTTTTGAAATATTGAATTCAATGCTCTCGCTGTCATCAAATTCACAAGTTGCAAAACATTTTCAATCTTTTGACCAAAAAGATAACAACTTTTCCATTAAAATTTTACAAGCTACAACCACTTTATTTGACATAAACAACTTGTCATTATAAGAAGGGGGAATTGCACAAACATCCCTCAAGGTTTGATAAAATTATACAGATATAGCAGTTTTGGCCATATACACACAAACTTCTCTCAACATTTGAAAATTATTGTATAAACATCCCCTACCGTTAGATGGATCCGTTAGTCAATGGTTAAAAGTGTAAAAAGTCTAAAATACCCTTTATTTTTATTTTAAATAAACTAAAATTTTAAAATAAGATTAAAATATATTTAAAAAATATTTTACAAAAAATAAATATATCTTAAATCTGAAACCTGGAAAAAAAAAATGCATCTTTACAATTAAAAAAACAATTTAATAATAAATAAATTTAAAATTTAAATTTATTTAAAATCAAAGGGGAATTGCACAAGCTTTTTTTTTTGAAGCTGAATTTTTATTTCTAGGTTTCAGGTTAAGATACATTCATGTTTTATAAAAGATTTTTTTAATATTTTTTTAATATTTTTTATCTTATTTTTAATTTTTTTTCAATTTATTTAAAATAAAAATATATGGTATTTTATACTTCTTACACATCTAACCATTGACTAACAAATCCATCTAATAATAGGGGATGTTTATGTAACAATTTTCAAACGTTGAGGGAAGTTTGTGTGTATGGCCAAAACTGTCATATCCGTGTAATTTTATCACACCTCGAGGGATGTTTGTGCAATTCCCCCTTATAAAAAAATAAAGAGTAATTGTCACCAATGCCCCTAGAGTGTACGTGAATTCGTATGTTGCCCCCTAAATTTGTTTTTAGGCATTAAACCCCCCGAATTATCGTTTATTGGCAAGCATTTGGCTTTTTTCCCCTGAGAGAGGGCATCTTTAGTCATGGTTTGCCAATAAACGATAGTTCGGGAGATTTAATACCTAAAAAAAATTGGGGGGCAACATACGAATTCACATACACTCCAAATGGCTTTGGTGACAATTACTCAAAAATAAGGTGGAATTTCACATAAGTCCTACTTTTTTGGCGATTTATCACCTTTATAAATATCTTTCCACAATTATCACTTTAGTCCCTATTTTTTTCAAAACTCATCACTTTAGTCCATTTGACTAAATATTTGAAATCAATTATTTTAAAACCCGTAAAAGTACAATTTTGCCCTTATTACTATTTAATTTGGCTAAAATGATTATCTTAACTTTAAATTAAAAAGAAAAACAATAAAATTCTCAATAATTAAATCTTAAATAAATATATTACAAAAACAAATCTTAAATAAATAATAATAATAAATCCATTAATTTTTTTTATTTTGTATTTTTTTTTTCATAATGGATATTTATTTAGCTAAAATGATTATTGTAGCTTTAAATGATTATTTTTCATAATTTATTTAAGATTTTATTATTGGGAATTTTATTGTTTTTCATTTTAATTGAAAGCTAAGATAATCATTTTAGCTAAATAAAAATCCACTATGAAAAAAATAAATAAATAAGAAGAAACAATTAATGGATTTTTTTTATTATTTATTTAAGATTTTTTTTTTTTTTTTTTTGTAATCTATTTATTTAAGATTTTATTATTGAGAATTTTATTGTTTTTCATTTTAATTTAGAAATAAGATAATCATTTTAGCTAAATTAAATAGAATAAGGGTAAAAGTGTACTTTCATAGCTTTTAAAATAGTTGACTTTTAAATATTTGGTCAAATGGATTAAAGTGATAAGTTTTGGAAAAAAGAGGGACTAAAGTGATAAATATGGAAAGTCATTTATAAATGTGACAAATCGCTGGGAAATTATCATTTGAGTCCCTATGTTTTTTTGAATTATCTATTTTTTAGTCACTTATTCATTTTTCACTGAATTGGTCCCTATGTTTTCAAAAACTACTCAATTTGATCCCTCTGACCAGAATTTTGACGGTCAACCGTCACAGAAAATGTTAAATGACACTTTTACCCTGACTTTAAAATTAAAATAAAACTTTTTATTTTCTTAATTTTATTTATAATTATATATTAATTTTAATTTTTTTTAAAGGAAAAGAAATATAAAAATTATTTTCTTATATTCAAACCCTAATTCAAACCCAAACCTAAATTCGAACCCAACCACCACTCAAATTCGAAATCAACCACCACACCAAACCTATACTCAAACCCAGACACCATCTTAAATTCGAATCCAACGACCAAATCCATACTCGAAATCAACCAACCATACCAAACCCAAACCTAAATTCGAAATCAATCACAGCCATATCCACCACCATACATGATACAACAACCTGAAGTGAAAAAAGCTAAACATATTTACAAAATCCAATTTTACCACAGTCAGCAACCGAGAATAAACAAAAAACAACTAGAAAAATCCAACAATGCCGGCAAGCAAGTTAGGTGAAAATATCTCAAATCGAGTAGACTTCAGGCAAATTATGTTCTTCTTTGACCTTGTGTTGCTCTCTTACTTGAACCAAAATTTGTAACAGTATGAATAATATGACCAAATACATAACCTTCCAATATCACTATCGATTTAACATAGCCTATGTAAAATTAAAAATCTGAACATGTTTTCACAGCAGACAATGTGCAAGTAAATGTTATTGGAAATCTAAACCCAGAAAACCCAACACAACCCCCAAACCCATCAAGCAAAACCCACCTACTAGGCGCCACTGCCACCATCACCACCGCCGACGGCCAAACAAAGCCCAAACCCAAACATAACACCCACTGTTCCTAAAATCAGCTCGTTTCGGTTAGAACCTAGTTCTAGTTCGAACCAAATCTGGGTTCCTTTTGATTCGAACCTAGTTCTAGTTCGAACCAAATCTTGGTTCGTTTGCGATGGCCGACGGAAGATGGATTCGAGTCATGGAGGTCAGAGAGAGACCGAGAAAGAAGAGAGATATGTGGATAGAGAGAGACAGATCGAGAAAAAGAGAGATGGATTTTTGATTTAGAGAGAGATTGAGAAAGAGAAGAGAGCGAGAGAAAAAGAGAGATATTGAATCTGGTATTTTTTTATTTTATTTTATTTTATTTTATTTTTTATTTTGTTTTGTTTTGTTTATACTTTTTTAATTTATATTTATATATTTATTTAATTTTTATTATATATATATATATATATTCCTTTTTTTGTTGACACGTGGCATATCAGTGTGTAAAGACAAAATACCCTTTAAACCGTTTAATTTGACTAACGGTTGACTCACGGAAGGACGAAATTGAGTGGTTTTAAAAAACATAGGGACCAATCCAATGAAAAATGAATAAGTGAATAAAAAATAAATAATTCAAAAAAACATAGGGACTAAAATGATAATATCCCCAAATCGCTAAAAAAGTGGGATTTATGTAAAATTCTGCTCAAAAATAAAAACAGGGGAAAAAACAGAGATTGATAGAAAAAAAAAATGAGAAAGTATACATATTTCAAGCAACAATTGAAATGAAAATGAACATCTAATGGGAGAAAAATTAAAACAAAACACTTTCTGCAACTTTAGTACAACAAAACATGTAGTACTACCAAAATTTTCCATCAACTTGTCAAGAAATTAAAATCTAAATTCCAAATAAAATCACACTAATTAGCTAAATTTATAAACAAAAACAAGAACTTCCACATATAATTACTAGCAAACAAGAGCATATATGTATATATATATACCTTCTTCTGGATCAGTGGTGGGCTGAGTTTGGTTAGTCTGAGCTTGAGCTACATGAACAAGACAAACCCAGAAGAAAGCAAAGAGCAGCAGCAAAAATGGAGGTAGTGGTGGTCTCGACATCATCATCATCATCTTCATTGAATTCTGTATATGTTTCTTCAAAGCTTTTAATGGATCAAATCAAGCTATATATCATAAACAAATGCTCAGGCAGATATTAATGTGAGAGAGAGAGAGGTGGAGAATTTTAGTGGGTACCCTATTCCTAGTGGAGTTGTGGTCTTCAATGGTGGCTGGCTACCGGTGACTATCACTGTTTTTTACGCTTTATTATTTTTTTTTTAAATATTACAATAACTATTACAATAAGACTACCGGGACCTACCAAGATATATATACGGCCCGGATATCTACTCCCATAACAGGAGATAACTACTTCCCACAAGCCGGGAAGAAAACTCCTCACAAGTCGGGAAGAAAACTCCCCACACATGCTTGTAAAATGTACATGGTGGGATTTGAACCCCTCACCACTTATGTGAAAGGGAGGTACACTACCAATTCTACTAAGAGGTGATGTGTTTTTAAATATTTATCTTTTATTCACTTATATATTTTTGGAGGATTGTACCTATATTTTCAAAAACCACTCGATATGATCATTCTATTGACCAAACATTAGTCAAATTAAACGGTTCAAGGGGTATTTTCTTCTTTAAACATTGATATGTCACGTGTTAACATATAAATAAATAAAAAGATATATATAATAAAAAATTAAATTTAAATGTGGAGATCCAATCTGGATCACCACCGTCCAACTTATTCAAATGGACGGTGGAGATCCAATCTGGATCTCCACTTAGCCTAATAAAAAAAAATTAACACTTAAAAAACAAGAACACCATCATCAACCAAGAACACCAACCAAACTTCGTCTTTTTCGGTTTTCCAGAACACAAAGAACACCAACCAAGAACACCCCTTTTTTTTTATTTTTTTTTTATTTTTTTTATTTTATTAGGTGGAGATCCAGAGATTGGATCTACATTCTACACCTATTCAAAAAAAATTAAAAAATAAATAAAAAATAAGAACACCATCATCATCCAAAAGTAGAGAGAACCTTCGGTTTTTCTTACCAATTCACTTTTGTTAATTTGCGCCCCAAAATCCCAACTAGTTCATCAGTAACAAGTAACAACCTTTACAAAATCTATCATTGAATCTCTTGGCAGTTGCCACGCCTCTCTCTCTCTCTCTAGCTAATTAGTTGGATCCGACACGGAGAAGTTGGATCTCCTCCGATCTGCCTTAACCCAACGCATATCTCCTCCGATCAGCATCGACCCAACCTCGATCTCCTCCGATCTGTGTCGGTTTCCACCGTCGGTCTCCATCAACCCAACTCTTCTATTTTTTTCTTTTTTCTCCTGGGTTCCTTTTCTTTTTACTTTTGGTTTAGATTTGTTTAGATGTAAAAAGGTCTATTGATTAGGTATAACAATTGGTTTAGATTTGTTTACTGAGTTTGGGTTTCTAGATTTCATTGTTTTTAAAGTTTTAAATTTTATTTTCTTTTTTATTTCTCAAAAGAAAAATTAAATTAAATTTATTTTATTTTATTTTTTTAAGAGAAATTAAATGGTCAGAGGTAAAGATATTATTTTACTTTTTATATAACCATTGATCGTTAAAAAACCGGTAAGAGGAATCAAATTAAGTGGTTTTTGAAATTTATATGGCGCAATCCTTTGAAATTGTATAAATGAGTAGAAGATAGATATTTCAAATTAAAAAAGGGACCAATTGATAATATCCCATTGATTTTTAATATTATTTGCCGTACGTGGTGGCTAATTTTGCCATGCTCACGCACTCACAGTCACCGCCTACAACAATTTTTTTTGTCAAAATTACAAATTCAGCTGCCTTTTCTGAATATTCTTTATGTGGACCGGAAAAATTAATTCTGTTTTGGTTTTTTCATTGACAAAATTCCATTTAGTTCCTTAGAGCATCCACAATGGTGCCACCACTATTCAAGACTCATTTATTGCCACATCATCAAAAATGGCTCTTGAATAGTAAAAAATGGGTCTTCTCATTTGGGTCCTATTTATTTGAGTCTCATTTTCCCACAATGGTGTTCAATTGAAAAAGTAAAACTGGATCCACTTTTTTAACTTTTTTCCAAACAATCATTACTCTTCTTTAAAATATTATATATATATATATATATATATTCAATAATTATTTAACAAATTATGATTAATTTAAAATAATTTTTTCACAACTGAATTACATCAACAATAAAAATAAATATTTAAAACAAAATATTGTATAAGATTAGACATGGCACCAGTTTCAGTTCGGTTGGGTTCCGGTCCGGTTTCGGTTCCGATGGTTCTGTTTCGGTTTCGGTTTCTGTTTCGGTTTCGGTTTCGGTTTCGGTTTAGGTTTCCATTTCGGTTTCGGTTTCGGTTCCGGTTCCGGTTTCCATTTGGATTCCGATTCCGATTTTGATTCCGATTCCGATTCCAGTTTCGGTTCCGGTTTTGATTCCGACTTCGGCTTCGGTTTCGGTTTCGGTTTCGGTTTCGGTTAATAATAATATATTTAAATTTAATTAATTGAAATATATATATATATATATATATATATTAAATTTATTTATATTTTTTCATTAACAATAAAAATAAATAATTAAAACAAAATATTGTCTACGATTAGACATGGCGTCGGTTTCGGTTCCGGTTCCGGTTCCGGCTCCATTTTGAAAGTGGCGGTTTCGAAACCGAAACCGAAACCGAAACCGAAACCGAAACCGAAACCGAAACTGAAATCGGAACCTCCCTCGGAGAGATTCCGGTTCCTCGGTTCCGGTTCGGTTCAGTTCGGTTCTGGATGTTTTGATTGTTCGGTTTCGGTTTCAGTTCCAGACCGGTTTTGAAACCGAACCTTCAAAACCGGTTTTGGTTCCGGTTTTGAAGGTTCGGTTTCGATTCCAGTTTTGAAGGTTTGGTTCCGATTCCAAACCTTAAAAAAATTAATGTTTTCATTTAAATTATTTTAATTTCATTGAACTAAAATGTTATAATTGAAATTAAATTTATTTATATTTTTTCATTATATATATAATTATTGAAGTTAATAATAATATATTTAAATTTAAATAATTGAAATATATATATATATATATTAAATTTATTTATATTTTTTCATTATATATAATTATTAAAATTAATAGTTATATATTTTAATTTAAATTATATAAATAAATAAATATATATATATATATATTTAGGGGCCCAACCCAATGATTAGGAAGTGTTGGGAACCCAACCCAATCATTGGGCAAGACCCAAATTGAGTTCCAAATGTGGAACCCAATTTGGGTCTACTTGGGTGAGCCCCACATTTGGCTCTCATTTTTTGGGTCTCATTTTACACCATTGTGGAAGAATGATTGGGTTTCAAAGTGGGTCTTCACAAAGTGGGTCTGATTTTTGGCACCATTGTGGATGCTCTTAGGGGACTGTTTTTATTTTTAGTGATACGTGAAATTAAATGTATTTTATTTTAACGGGATGAGGTTTGTCTGGTGGTAAACACTTCAAGTCCTCCATCTTCTAAAAAAATTCTGAATTTATATAATAGCGTAATACTTTTAAAAAAAATGTATATTATTTCAATATTGATCTTAAAGTCTATACAATTAGAGTTTCATAAATGGTTTAAGCAATATTTTTATTTTAATTGATGGGATCTTAACAGCCCCACCCCCCAGGGGATCACTTTTAATCAGCATCTCACAACCATATTTTATATATAGAGAATTATTTTAATTTCGGTAACGACTACTATGAAACCCTTACTAAAATGCATATGGTGGGACTCAAAGCCCTTACTACTAGATGTGGAAGGTATGATTTTTTAGAATGCACATACATTTAAAGATTGAGAATTCACTTCAAGGTATGATTTTTATTTTTATTTTATATATATATATATAATTCTTTTTTAACCGTAGACCCCTCTCACTCTTAATTACATTACTGCTTTAAGAAAGAAAAAAAAATTGTATTTCAAAATGGATGTGATGTGGTGTTTTGGAGATAGGAGCACAACATGTCAAGTTGGATTTAGCTAGCAATAATGGAGAAGCATGTGTATATGAACTGGCTTATGGGCCATGGCCTTATCAGTTTACTAATAAAGTATTTTCTCAAGTCAACTACACATTGAAAATGACTTTAGTTTCTATTTTTGTTTTTCAAGTGATAAAAAAAATTATATGTAGTACAGTCATTTGAAAATTAGACATTATAAATATTTTACTATTTTGATTTTTGATATTATGTCATTTAAGATCGGTTAATTTAATTGGTAAAATTTTTTGTAATTATTTATAGCAAATAATAATAATTATATAGTTTCATTTATATTATTGGTTTTGACTACTATTTAAATTTATCATCAGATATAATGAGTTTCTCATAAGTGATCCCTTATTTTAATTTCGGTAAGGACTACCATAAAATCATATTGATTTAAATGAATTTTGATTTGAATTTTTTTGTGGAAGATAAGTTCATTGAAATCTACCTCTTAATAAAATTTGAAATTTATTCAAGTACTTAAACTATTTTTACTGATTTTTTTAAATATGAAGGTATCAGAAAAATAGACAAAATATAGGAAATTCAAGAAAAATATTTTTAGCCCTAGAAAAATTCTCAATTTTTATTCATAGGTAGATTTCAATAAACTTATCATCCACAAAAAAATCTAGATCAAAATTCATTCAAATCAATATGATTTTATGGTGGCATTTACTGAAATTAAAATAAGAGATATCTTATGAGAGACTCACTCGGGAGGAGATCAATATCGAAACTTAAATTATATACTTCTATTTGGTTTTATATGTCCAAAACCAAAACCAAATTGAATTCAATTTCAAATCGATTTGAATCTAATAGAAGCTATGAATCGAACCAAACTGAAAAACCAAACATCCTTTTTCGGTTTGGTTCGATTCGGTTTAATTCGGTTTCAATTTTGTGTTCACCCCTACATCTAATAAGGTAAAAATAAATGTCACATAAATGTCGCATAATTGGGTGGCCATCTTCATTTTAAATGACATAATATCAGAATTAATTTTTCGGGTCCACATAAAGAATATTCAGAAAAGGCTGCTGAATTTGTAATTATGACAAAAAAATTTGTTGTACACGGTGACTGTGAGCGCGTGAGCATGGCAAAATTAGCTACCACGTACGACAAATAATATTAAAAATTAAAGAGATATTATCACTTGGTCCTTTTTTTTTTTTTTTTTTTTTTTAATTTGAAATATCTATTTTCTACTTATTTATACAATTTTAGAGGATTGGGTCCTATATTTTTAAAAAACATTCAATTTGATCCCTCTGATCAGATTTTTAACGGTCAATGCTTATATAAAAAGAAAAATGATATCTTTACCCCTGACCATTTAATTTCTCTTAAAAAATAAAATAAAATAAAATAAATTTAATTTTTCTTTTGAGAAATAAAAAAGAAAATAAAATTTAAAACTTAAAAAACAATGAAACCTAGAAACCCAAACTCAGTAAACAAATCTAAACCAATTGTTATACCTAATCAATAGACCTTTTTACATCTAAACAAATCTAAACCAAAAGTAAAAAGAAAAGAAACCCAGGAGAAAAAAGAAAAAAGAAAAAAAAAAAAAGAGTTGGGTTGATGGAGACCGACGGTGGAAACCGACACAGATCGGAGGAGATCGAGGTTGGGTCGATGCAGATCGTAGAAGATATGCGTTGGGTTAACGCAGATCGGAGGAGATCCAACTTCTCCATGTCGGATCTCCTCCAAACGGAGGACATCGACGAACCGGAGGCAACCGCGTGAAAGGGTGGCCTATATATCTCTATATTCAACTTCTCCGTCTCTTCTCTCAAATATTCAACCCAAAATTATGTCTCTATATATCCTATATATGTGATGATACTCTCTTGGATCGACTTAATTGAATTTGAAATGGACAGCAAAGAGAGAGAATTGAAGCAGCAAAATGTGGGACTGAGACTAATTAGCTAGAGAGAGAGAGAGAGAGAGAGAGGCGTGGCAACTGCCAAGAGATCAATGATAGATTTTGTAAGATGAACTAGTTGGGATTTTGGGGCGTAAATTAACAAAAGTGAATTGGTGAGAAAAACCGGAAGGTTCCCTCTACTTTTGGTTGATGATGGTGTTCTTATTTTTTAAGTGTTTTTTTTTTTTTTTTTGAATAGGTGTAGATCCAATCTCTGGCTCCACCTAATATAAAAAAAAATATATAAAAAAATAGGTGTTCTTGGTTGGTGTTCTTTGTGTTCTGGAAAACCGAAAAAGATGAAGTTTGGTTGGTGTTCTTGGTTGATGATGGTGTTCTTGTTTTTTAAGTTTTAATTTTTTTATTAGGCTAATAAAAAAAAAAACATTGTTTAAATTTTTGTTTTTGTGTTTTTTATTTATTTATTAAGTGGAGATCCAATTTGGATCTCCACTATCCATTTGAATATGTTGGACGGATTGGATCTGGATCTGGATCTCCACATTTTAATTTATTTTTTATTATATACATATATATTTCTATTTATTTGTATGTTATCACTTGGCATATCATTGTTCAAAGACGAAAATACATTTTGAACCATTTAATTTGATTAACATTTGATCAACAGAAGGATCAAATTGAGTAGTTTTTGAAAATATAAGGTCTAATCCTCTAAAAATGTGTTAGTGAATAAAAGATAAATATTTCAAAAAATTAAAGGGACTAAATGAATAATAGCACATAATTAAATGTAACAGTGACAGACTGACAGACACCAACCACGAGGTGGCTGCCTTGGAATGATTGACATGAAAAAAACAAAAAAAAGTGACAGTCACCCGTAGCCAGCCACCATTGAAGAACACAACCCCACCAGGATCTCCACTAAAATTATCCGTCTCTCTCTCTCTCTCTCTCTCTCTCTCTCTCTCTCATTAATATCTGCCTGAGCTTCCATTTGTTTATGATATATAGCTTGATTTGATCCATTAAAAGCTTTGAAGAAACATATACAGAATTCAATGAGGATGATGATGATGAAGTTGAGACATCCACTACCTCCATTTTTGCTGCTGCTCTTTGCTTTCTTCTGGGTTTGTCTTGTTCATGTAGCTCAAGCTCAGACTAACCAAACTCAGCCCACCACTGATCCAGAAGAAGGTATATATATATATATATACACACATACATATATGCTCTTGTTTGCAAGTAATTATATGTGGAAGTTCTTGTTTTTGTTTATAAATTTAGCTAATTAGTGTGATTTTATTTGGAATTTAGATTTTATGGAAAATTTTGGTAGTACTACATGTTTTGTTGTACTAAAGTTGCAGAAAGTGTTTTGTTTTTAATTTTTCTTCCATTAGATGTTCATTTTCATTTCAATTGTTGCTTGAAATATGTATACTTTCTCATTTTTTTTAATTTTTTTTTTATCAATCCCTGCTTTTTCCCCTGTTTTTATTTTTTAGTAATTGTTACCAAAGCCCTTGGAGTGTAGGTGAATTCGCATGTTGCCCCCTAAATTTTCTTTTAGACATTAAACCTCCCGAACTATCGTTTATTGGCAAACCATGACTAAAGATGCTCTCTTTCAGGGGAAAAAAAACCAAATGCTTGTCAATAAACGATAGTTCGGGGGGTTTAATGCCTAAAAACAAATTTATGGGGCAACATGCGAATTCATGTACACTCCAGGGGATATTGGTGACAATTACTTTTTTTTTTTTTTTTTTTTTTAATTTTTTAGGGGGAATTGCACAAACATCTTTCGATGTGTGATAAAATTACACGGAAATGACAGTTTCGGCCATATACACAAACTTCCCTCAACGTTTGAAAATTGTTACACAAACATCCCCTATTGTTATATGGATTCGTTAGTTAATGGTCAAATGTGTAAGAAGTCTAAATACCATATATTTTTATTTTAAATAAACTGAAAAAAAATAAATTAAAAATAAGATAAAAAATATTTAAAAAATCTTTTATAAAACACGAATGTATCTTAAATCTGAAATCTAAAATAAAAATTCATCTTCAAAAAAAAAAAAGAAGTTTGTGCAATTCCCCCTTGATTTTAAATAAATTTTAATTTTAAAATTTATTTATTATTAAATTGTTTTTTTAATTGTAAATATGCATTTTTTTTCCAGGTTTCAGATTTAAGATACATTCACGTTTTGTAAAATATTTTTATGTTATTTTTAAAAAATTTAGTTTATTTAAAATAAAAATAAATAGTATTGTAGACTTTTTATACTTTTAACTATTGATTAATGGATCCATTTAATGGTAGGGGATGTTTGTGCAATAATTTTCAAATGTTAAGGGAAGTTTGTGTGTATATGGCCAAAACTGCCATATCCGTGTACTTTTATCAAACCTTGAGGGTGTTTGTGCAATTTCCCCTTTTTATAATAACAAGTTGTTTATGTCAAATAAAGTGGTAGTAGCTTGTAAAATTTTAATGGAAAAGTTGTTATCTTTTTGGTCAAAAGATTGAATATGTTTTGCAACTTGTGAATTTGATGACAGCGAGAGCATTGAATTCAATTTTTCAAAAATGGGGGATAAAAGCTGATCAGGAACATTGGAATATTAGTGGAGAGCTGTGCAGCGGAGACGCCATCGCCACTGACACCACCGACTTCGATCTCACTTCTGGTCCAAACCCTTATATCAAATGTGCCTGTACTTACAACAACAACACTCTTTGCCACATTACCCGATTGTGAGTATCGAATCTTTCCGAGTGGTGCTTCCAGCTCCGTTAATTGATTATATGGTGTGAAGAGTGTGATGATATATGTAAGAATATATTGAATGATTAACCCACTTCATTTTCATTAAACACTCTCGAAAACTGTTTGATAATATGTGAGAATGAATATCACTGAAGTCGTAAAAGTGCTGCGTTCATGCTAGGTTTGTTCGTGTTTGTTGGTCATAATTGAAACAATTAAAATCAACTTTATGGTATTAAAGTTATCGCCGCTGGGTTTGTGTAGCCTTGTTGTTCAGCACTTGATAGTTGATATACAAGTTTCGACACAAGTTCAACCCAAAAGTTCCCTCTTTACTTTGTTTTTGGTGTAGAATTGTAACAGACTAGTGAATTTCAACAGGTTTCCACATTTACTTATAAGTTATAAACTTATAATTACATCAATTCACTTTCCATCACAACTCAATTTTGCATACTCCTACCAGCCACTTATTCATCACTTCACACAATTTGTCTTCTTACTGTTGCACTTTCGGAGAGCCGCATGCCCTGCACTTGCGATGTCAGGTTGAACTTGAAACATCAGCTCTTTTGGGAAGCCTTCGTGTTAGGCGCTCTCAGAATTAAAGTAAAAGTACTATGAATCTGTAGAATATACAGTTGTTTCCCTTCACGGTTGCTAACTGTAAGATTTTCTTTTCAGGAAAGTTGATACACTAGATGTCAAAGGCGTGATCCCGGATGAGCTATGGACTTTGACTTTCCTCACCAATGTGTATGGTTTCGTATTAATATTTATGTTTACTTGATTCTGCTTTGTTATTGGCTACATTATATGTAAGCAAAGTTCGAGCTTGCACAATACCCAGAAGACTATTTTCCAATATGATGATTGATCATTGTGTGTCCTTGAATAATCTGATTATTTTCGTTCTTCTGACAGGAACTTGGGCCAAAATTACTTGACAGGTCCACTGTCTGCATCTATTGGGAATCTGACTAGCATGCAATACTTGTAGGGTGATATTAATTTTGATGTTAAACTTATGGAAATCACAATTTGTAAGTATTACGTTTTCTGATGTTCATATTTTGATCAGCACTGTTGGCATTAATGCGTTATCAGGGGAGCTTCCAAAAGAACTTGGAAACCTGATTGATATGAGATCATTGTAAGTTTTCCTATACATTTTTCTTAACTCAACAATTTAACGAAATGACAATTTGTTTTTACTCCCTGTAGATAGTGACTGCCTCCTCTGTATGCAACTTTCATTTTTGTTCTTTTGGTTTTGTTGCCTTGTAATCTTTTAAGTACTAATGATTTTAGATTTCTATTTCCACCAAAAATGGAAAAACAATGATCCCTGATACGTTACAATGTAGGCTCTTTAAATTAAGTAGTATATATTATTCATTGAAGCATATGAACCTCCATTACAAATCACAAATGATATACCTGTTAACAAAAACCAATGAAATGATATATCTGAATGTAATCCATTGCGTAAGTGCGTTGCTAGCATCGAGGATATATATATATAATGTGAATGTGAATCCAATTATCTAAATGCATTGATTTGACTCATTTACTTTATTTTTTCGTGTGTAGTGCTATTGGATCAAACAATTTCTCTGGCCCGTTACCGTCTGGACTTGGTAACTGGACAAAATTAGAGCAACTGTAAGTTCTGATAGACTTTCTATTACATTATCAGTGCATAATTGTGCAAATATTGTTAGATTGAATTTGGGGGAACAATTTTAACAGCTGCTTCACATAGTATTCTATTATTACGTGGCTTTTGCTTCCCTTATTTTATGTTGGAAAAACCATACCAAATAATGATGTAATTCATTAAAATTCTTTAAATTGACAGTTATATCGATAGTTCTGGAGTTAGTGGTGAGATTCCTTCAACTTTTGCCAAATTACAGAACTTGGCTACAGTGTAAGAACTCTTCGACTTTGTTAATCTCTAATTGAGATTTTTGTAAAATAGATATTAATATTATGCAGAACACAATTAGACTGAATCAAATCTTATAGAAATTCTTGTATTGTTATCAGGTGGGCTTCAGACACAGAACTTACCGGAAGGATTCCTGACTTTATAGGAAATTGGTCCAAGCTTACTTCCTTGTGAGAAAAATCAACTTGAGTCATTGCAAGCTCAAGTTTGCTTATCACTATAAATTTAATTTCAAATACTGTACCTATAAGGTTTAAAACTGAGAATATTTCATAAATTTCTACTCATATGTCATTGTAGGAGGTTTCAAGGAAACTCTTTTGATGGTCCCATACCATCATCCTTTTCCAAACTTACTGCTCTGACGGAATTGTGAGTATCTACATTTCTTCTTTGCTTTTTTTGTAATACGTTTTACAATATTTAATGCTATTCATCCTGTGAAATTAAAATGTAGGAAAATAAGTGATTTATCCAATGGGAGCTCGACATTGGCATTTATGAAGGATATGAAGTCTTTAAGTTTCTTGTAAGGAATGCCATTTGAAACTCTGATTTGAGGCGTTGTAATTCCTCATATACACTTTCTGTTTATCTTTTTTTTTTTCTTCTTTGATAATAAGTTTTGGTAACATGTACCGCAGAGAACTAAGGAACAACAACATTTCCGATTCAATTCCATCAAACATTGGAGAATTCCAGAGTTTGCAGAATCTGTAAGTTAATCCTTTTTGATGGTTGACTCTTTGAATACTTGTTGGGTTGGCTTTTGAGCAGTTGTACCTATAAGTGGTTTATTGATTATTGGTCTTGAAAATCCGGAAATTGTTTGTTTGTTTGTATTGTGTGGGGCTGTTGATGTTGTTGCCTACATATTGTTTTGTTTGGTTCTCTGCACTTATTCTGTTGTTAGCTAATTTCATGTATCTTATAATTGTGTTATTGTAATATTTTTTGTTCTTTAGGGATTTGAGTTTCAACAACCTAGGTGGAGACATTCCCAACTCGCTTTTCAATTTGAGTTCACTGGCTTACCTGTAATACACTAACTCTGCTTTATTATATTTGCTTCTCAATACACTCTCCTTAAATTTAAAATCATATAACACATTTTCATTCAGGTTTCTTGGAAATAATACGTTAAATGGTACCCTGCCCGCACAGAAGAGTACATCTCTTCTCATCATGTAAGTACTTTTGACATAATATGCTTTCCGCATCATTGTAATTCACCAAAAATAGAGTTTTCTATAATATATAATGTATCATCTCCAATAACATTGCTTGTTCTCTGAAACACCCTGTGTGCTAGTTCACTAGGACAAAAGGCTAAATTTGCATTTGGATTAATCTACAGTTTCATGTGTATGTCTTAGTTCTTTGTGCTCTCTGGTTTGCGGCTCCCCAACATGAAAACAAAGTTGTAGTTTCTTTCTTTTATTTTTATTTTGACAGGAAAAAGACAAGGCTAATATAAATTCTTACCACCAATAACCACTAGAATGATTTTCTCTGCCCAATTATATCTTATTAGGATGGTTGCAGAAGCAAATAAAAACTGACTTCAGCTGTACACTTCAACCCTGAGAGTGATTCTTTTCATTTTTCTTTTTTTGGGTAACAATGACGTCACTAATCCTTATATCGGCGTTCTAGATCAGATTAAAAATTCTTTCTCCTTGCAAAATATAGATTAACATGTCTACTTAGCGTGTAACTTAAAACATGTGTGGGGTTCTTTAGAAAACATGAGGAAGTTGAGGGTTTGGATGGCATCAAAAGCTTGTAGCAAAAGCTCAGTGTGACTAGAGTAATGCTGAAGTTTTACCAATCAGCAGCTTTTGTGTTGAAAATCTCCTCTCCATGCTTGCAGAGATGTGTCATACAACAATTTAATAGGTAGCTTCCCTTCTTGGATCAACCAACGAAATTTACAACTGTAAGTCTTTAAATTTCATTAAAGTATTGTTTTGTATCATATTTAATATTTTTTTTCTAATTTGATTTCTCTAATACAATATTCATTTTACTCGTCAAAGTAATATCAAGTAACTTCCCTCTAATATTCATCCAGAACTTTAATTTCTAACAAGGATTGCATTCGTTTTGCTGTGATGAAACTAACATCAGGTTTTGTGGGTTGCAATATGCAGGAACGTAGTTGCCAACAACTTAACAATAGACAATTCCAACAGCAGCCTCAGCAGGTGAGTTTCTGGTTTCTATGATCTGTTCAGTTGCTTGAACTTCTCAATGATGGTTTCTGAAAATTAATAATTTCTTGCATACATGTAATAGATATGATATTGTAATCTGAATACTGACATTTACATAAGTTGTTGATTGTACATCATGAGGGTGTGAGGCTGATATCAAGACTCTTAACATGCTAATCGGTCCTTCAAATATTTTGGAATGACTTTTATTTGTGAAAAAAGTTACCAAATTACTTCCGGTACTCCTGATATATATTACACTTTTTATTGGAAGTTTATGTATCAAGTAATTGCAATCTCTATTGTGCTGTTGATAGAAATTATGATAGTTCATTTTAATGTGGTACAATCAGGAGATTTTGTTATTTCATAGTAGGATTTATTTCATCATAAAGTACACGGTTAAATCACAATTATGCATGCATCAATACAAATGGCTGCTTTAGTGGCCAAGTATTGATTTTTGACATAATAACCAAGCTTTCCATCTAACTGCGTTCCTCTTCTTCCCTCAGTGCCTTGCCATTTGGGATGAACTGTCTCCAACGGAACTTTCCTTGCAATCGAGGTGCTGGAATTTGTAAGTACAACTTTCCCTTCTTGTGATTTGATGAAATTTGAGACTAGGTTTCTCCCTAGCCCTCTGTATAGCATAAAAAGGTAAAGGTTTCTCGCCTGGTATACCCTTTTATGAGGAGAAATGAAGGTTTCACTTTGACACTTGTATAGGCTCCATGTGATTTCAACTATTTAAAGCTTATATACGCTCTTACTACCTAATAGCCTTCTTGTTTTGGTGATAAAACCCTTTCCTTACTCATGGTTTGTGCAACCTTCTAGATGGGAGAGTAGAGAACATGTGCACTTTCATGTGAGCATTGATTTACTAATTAGTTTGAGTGAGAATTCTTATGATATGAAAAAATTTCGATAACCTTTTGAGCCGGAAGAGGAGTTATAAATTGGATTCCAGATGTCATGAGATATAACTGTTAAATGTTTTAAACTATTACAATTTAACTGTTAAGTTTATGAGGTTTTACTTGCATACATATTTAAAAGGAATGCATTCTATCAAGTGACTTATTATAATCCAGGCATAATATATCATTTCTACCAAATAAAGAAAGTAATAACTTGGTAAAGTTAAGAATCAAGTGCAATTTGGTGCACAAGAGGACATTGGGAGATGCATATTTGAAGTTCATACATTCGAAAACCTTTTCTGGACTTGCTTTGACAAGTAGCTCTCTTATGTGCTGTGCAGATTATAACTTTTCGATTAAGGCTGGTGGTCCACAGTATACGTCTTCTAATGGTATTGTATTCGAGAGGGAAAATGAAACTCTTGGTCCAGCATCATATTTTGTGACTGACACAAGAAGATGGGGGGTGAGTAATGTTGGATCTTTTGCTGGGAACAAAAATCCCCAGTACACAAGTTCTTCCTCATCTCAATTCACAAATACGCTAGACTCAGAGCTTTTTCAGACTGCAAGAATCTCAGCTTCATCATTAAGATACTATGGTTTAGGCCTTGAAAATGGAGACTACAATGTGACCCTCCAGTTTTCAGAAACGATTAATTTATATACTGATGGCTGGCGAAGTGTTATGAGGCGTGTATTTGATATCTATATTCAGGTATGTGTTATACTTTGAACTTGTTTTAGGTACTCTTATGCTTCTTTTTGTTCTTATTCACTTTACCTACTTTTAATTCCTTGACATTAACGTCATTTACATAACAAACCATCAATTTGATAAAAAGGGCTGGTGAACATTAAAGTCAAGTGCTTATTACTGTACTAGTAAATTATAATTGATCATCAAGGTTTTCCTTTCTGTGATTGGTTTAAGTATCATGGATTAGAGAATAATTCCCCAGTTTTTTTCGTATCATTCTAGAACGGCCACTCAAACAAGATGTGTTTCTTACCGATAATATATTGACAAATTATTTGCCTTTTTTTTTTTTTTGGTTGAATCTGTCCTGGTTGCCTCACCTACACATCACATATCACTATGATTTATATCAATGAATTCTCAAGTCCCACGTAAATATTTTCTGAAAACAAATTTCCAAAGGGTAATGCTCAGGTTAAGAATGATGATTGTACTTCATGAATCTTTTTATTGCAAACTTGTATTCTGTTTCCTAATCCTAATAGGTTTCTCCTTTTATTTATTGTTGTTTTATGTTTGAGTTTTGAATCTGTTTATTGTAGGGAAATCGTGTTCTGAAGAATTTTGACATAAAAAGGGAAGCAGGTGGAGTCCCAAGAACAGCTATTCAGAGACTATTCACAGCTCGGGTATCAGAAAACTACCTTGAAATCCACTTGTTTTGGGCGGGAAAAGGCACTTGCTGCATTCCTACCCAAGGTACATATGGACCTTCTATTTCTGCCATCAGTGCTATACCAAGTAAGCAAATTTCTTTCTTCTTTTCTTTTTAAAGTTTTGTCGCGATATGATATTAAGTTATGAATACTGAACTCTGAATCTGATACAGATTTCATACCTTCCGTAAGTAACATTCCTCCAATCAGTCCTAAGAAGAATAGAACAGGTCAAATTGTGGGAATTGTTGTTGGCATTGGGCTTTTAAGCTTACTATCCGTTATTGCAGTTTTGTGGATTGTTCGAAGAAGGAACAGGCCAAGAGATGACAATGAAGGTAAAGCAAGCAATCTCGCTTTATATGTATGATAGCAGTCCAATTTCCAAACTCAGAACACATTTTCTGGATATAAATATGCTGTTGTTTGCCTGCATGCGATTCTAGTCCTAGTCAATGTTGGCATTTGGCCAAATGTCTTAAAATCAAGATTCTTCAAGACTCATCGAGTTTTCTTTAATCACAAAATGTTCTTAACCAAATTGCTTTCTGGTCCTTGAGGCTACATGAAGGTTACGATACCTTATAAGACAATTGAATACATTTCCAGCGATTTCTCATGTTTTTAACTTGGCATAATAGTCCACAAAGTATTGGATTAGGCAAATGGGTTCACAATGTTAAACTGCATTTGCTGTTTAATTTTGCAGTGCTTCTAGGGATAGATGCTAAACCATACACTTTCAGTTATTTTGTACTGAAGACTGCTACAGAAGACTTTAGTCCTGCAAATAAACTTGGAGAGGGAGGATTTGGAGCAGTTTATAAGGTATGTCACCATTCAAATCAGCGAAACTCATTTTCTTAAAATTGATTATCTGGTAACACAATTATAGCCATAGCCATAATTTAATTTTAGCATAAGCTGCAACATGAGTATGAAAGGTAATATGTGGCAGATTTTCAAAATTATAATATTTCTGACCCATTTAATTGGAACCTTTCACTCCATAGGGAAAACTTAGCGATGAAAGGGAAATCGCGGTAAAACAATTGTCTGTAGCATCCCACCAAGGGAAGAGCCAATTTGTTGCAGAAATTATTGCTATATCTGCAGTGCAACACCGTAACCTTGTCAAACTATATGGATGTTGCATTGAGGGATCAGAACGACTCCTTGTTTATGAGTATCTTGAGAACAAGAGTTTGGATCAAGCATTATTTGGTATGGGAATAACATTTATGCTGTATTATTGATTTTCTTGGGAATACTTTCAGTGTGGAAAACTTTGTTAAATTTTCTATATGATTTTCATGAATCAGGAGAAACGAGTTTGAACTTCAACTGGTCAACACGTTACGATATTTGCTTGGGAGTTGCAAGAGGTCTAGCTTATCTTCATGAGGAGTCGAGGCTTCGAATCATACATAGAGATGTGAAGGCCAGTAATATTCTACTTGATTATGAGCTCAACCCAAAAATTTCAGATTTCGGTTTGGCCAAACTCTACGATGACAAGAAAACCCACATAAGCACCCGTGTTGCAGGGACAATGTAAGATTATGAAAAGTTCACCGCATTTTTCTACCTAGATTTGTTTATTTTGGTATATATTAAGTTCCTTAGGACAAACATGTAATGATCTTTTGTCACCGCACAGTGGATATCTTGCACCGGAGTATGCCATGCGTGGGCATCTTACAGAGAAGACCGATGTGTTTGCCTTCGGAGTTGTTGCACTAGAGATTGTTAGTGGGAGACCAAACTCAGATTCAAGTTTGGATGAAGAGCAAGTGTATCTTCTTGAATGGGTATGAATGATATTCCGGTACCCCATTTACTTTCATATCAATCATCCTCTTAAGCTACATTGTCGTAATTCCTATATTTTCTTGCTTCTTAGGCTTGGAATCTACATGAGAACAACCGTCAAGTTGAACTAGTAGACTCGAGATTACCAGAATTCAATGAGGAGGAGGTAAAACGGATGATAGGAGTAGCTCTTTTATGTACCCAGACATTGCCATCTCTGAGGCCACCAATGTCCCGTGTAGTCGCTATGCTCTGTGGAGATATGGAAGTGAACCCTGTAACTACAAAGCCAGGATACTTGACTGGTTGGAAATATGATGACACTACCACTACCGGCAGCTTCACGAGCAGTACTGAGAAGGCAACCATAGGAACTGAATATAATAGCAATTTCACCTCTTCTTCAACAACTGTGGTGGCTGATGCTCAACGTTCACCAGCAAATGTTACCAAACCCATTCTCCATGACATAATTGGAGACGGTAGGTGATGATGAAAAATGTTCTTTTGCTTCACTAGTCTTTCTGTTTTTTTTCTTTCTTATCGAGAAAAAGTGCGAGCTAAACTTCCATATTCCTGGATTTCTGATTTGTATATAATTATAGTTATACTACAAGGAGAATAATTGTTTGTAACATGTAAATTTTACTCTTTATATATCAATTTTGAATTTTTGGCCTATTAATGTTGAATAAGAAAAGATGATTTATGAAGTTTTGGTGGTTGTTGATGTTAGTAACCATAGGCCTCAAATGTTAAGTTTATGGGAATGTTTAATACTGACGTAAACACATAATCAAACTCATAACAAATTCATAAATAAATATAAATTCAAGCACGTGTGGGTAAGTAATAGTATTAAAGAACTCTAACAGTTGACATACAATGTAGATAGGCAAATCATATATCGTGTATTCTATGTAATCCACTAACTCAATCAATCTTATATCCACTTCAATAAAATCAATAAAATTGTATATTCGTTAACTCTCTTCACCAAAATAAAAATGTATTTTCTTTCTAGTCTCTCAAATTTATAATAATTCCAAAAGAAAAAAAATAATAATGTAAAAATATAGAAATAAGTGGTTAAAAATCAACTACAAGTTTTGGTTATCTTTGCTTTTTTTATACTGGGTTTGCATATTTGGTTGGGGTTAATGTTAACAACCCCCTCTCACCTTTCAATTATTATTAGATGGATAGGTAAATATGGGTTTATTTTAACATCCCCTGAGTTCTAACAGCGGTTAATCTTCCGTTAATTTGACTTGAGTTCACCAAAGTAAAGGACTATTATGCCCTTAACATATCATGAAAGTGTCTTTTATATCCCCAAAAATCTATTTTCTCTTCTCTTCTGTCAACAAATTTTTTTCCTGATCATATTTGATTATATTTCTACTACATTGAACATTCTGGAAAAATAAATTCAAAAATAAAATAAAATGAAAAAACTTGATGGCAGATCTCCACCGTCCGATGGCATCACGATCAGCAAATCACCACCATGCGATTAAGATATTTCAATCTGACTGTGGAGGCACGCCATTTTCATCAGGTGGAGATATGCAGATCTTAGATCTCCATGACACGATGAAGATGAGGAGGACGAAGAGGGAGCAGACGTCGGTGACCTCAACCATCGTCGACTCCATTATCAACAATCCCACCGTCGTCGACAACTCAACCGTCACCAACTCCTCCACCACACATCACCTTCAATTTTTTTCCTTTTGAGTTCAACAACAATAACTAAACACAACTGCAAATCCAACCAAAACCCACTCTAAATCAAACCACAAAGAGAAAGGAAATAGAAGGGATAGAGAGGATGGAGAGAGGCGAAGATTAAGAAGAAAAAAAAAAGAGTCAGAGGTGACTACTAGATGAGGGAGGCCGTGAAAGATAGAGATAAAAGGGGTGGATTTTTTTTTTTTAATAATTTTTAACTCTTTCTTTTTATTTTGTTTTGGAATTTACAGGTTTGTCCCTACCACTTAGCAGAACAATTAACTCCATTAAAACTCAGGGGATGTTTTTAAAATAAACACATCTTTACCTATACATCCAACAATAGTTGAAAGGTCAGGGGTAGTGTGTAATATTAAACCTATTTGGTTGTGTTTGAATTCTCTTTCTCTCAAAAGAAAAAAAAAAAAAAAAAAAAAAAACCCAAATTTATGTAATAATATAATACTTAAAAAAAAATTAATTGGTAAAAATTATTGTTATTATTTATAGGAGATAATAATAATTATATAATTTCATTCGTACTATTGGTTTTGACATATTGATTTCTATTTAAATTTATCATCATATAATTATATAATAAAAATTCGGAATTTTTTTAAGAAGTGGAGGACTCAAACCTGTAACCTTTTGGTAAGGGGCGGACCCACTTTAAGGCCAGGTGGGGCCCATGCCCTACCTTATTTATTTATTTATTTTTAAATTATTTAGTTTTCATTTATATATATGTATTAATTAACACTTAATATAGATAATGATCAATAGCATTGCTAGTATTGTGTTCTTTTTCTATGTTGCCTACGAGGTGTTAATTAAATATCTTTTTTCTTTAATTTAATTTTATCTTGTAATTTTAATACTTTTTTAAATTACCATATTTTCCAATTCTTTTCTCAAATTTTCATCTTTTTCTAAAACAAAATAATTTACTTTCTCTTTCTCATCATTGACAACTTCTTAACTACCTTTGATTTGTGTTTACATAATTCAATTTTATTTTATATTAAATTATATATTATTATTTTGAACTTTTATTATTTCTAATAATTTTAGTTTAACATACCCAACATATCCAATCAATACAATCTAAAATCTTAAAGGTTAATTTATTGTATTAAAATAGTTCATCTATTATTATGATTTATTTTATTTTATCCTTAGTATTTTTCTTTATTTTACAATTTTAATGTTTTCAGAATCAATAAATCAATAATTAGAAAGAAAGAAAAATGTTTAGTAATATTTATTAATCAATTATTTTTATATAAATTTAAAGTGAATTCATTATATATATATATATATCTTATTATAAAATTAGAATGTAATTTATTATTTTAGGAATAAATATTGTAAATTTTAATTGTTTATGTTGTTTTTCTTGTTATTATTATTATTATTTTTTAATATCCCGTTTCTTGTTTTTATTTATTTATTTTAATGTAAGATTATTTAGTTCATCTTAATTATACCACCAATTTTTCTTTATATATATATATATATATAATAAAAAATAAAATAAAAATAAAAAAACTCATTTTACAATTACCTTAATTTTTCAGTATTTTTTTTATATAATTGTTATTTTATTCAAGTACTCTACCTGATTAAAATTCCTAGGTCTGCCACTGCTTTTGGTACAGGTATGAGGACTCTTAACTCGTAACCCATAACCCAAAAATTCAGAATTTCTATCGGACGAACCTCATCACATCAAAATAATATACATTCAATTTCGCGTGTCACTAAAAAAAATATATAAAAAATAAGTCCCCTAAATGGAATTTGTCAAATATAAAAACCAAAACAGAATTAATTTTTCCGGTCCACATACAGAATATTCAGAAAAGGTGACTGTGAGCGCGTGAGCATGGCAAAATTAGCCACCACGTAAAAAATGTAACAGTTTATTTAAAGTCTTCAAAAATCAAAACGATTTCAAGAATTTGTAATTTTAATGTTGTCAACTTTGAACACAACCCCACGGTCCCCACCCCTGTGTCTCATTAATATCTGCCTCATCTTCCATTTATTTATGATATATAGCTTGATTTGATCCATTAAAAGCTTTGAAGAAACATATACAGAATTCGATGAGGATGATGATGATGTTGTTGAGACCGCCACCACCTCCATTTTTGCTGCTGCTCTTTGCTTTCTTCTGGGTTTGTCCTGTTCATGTAGCTCAAGCTCAGACTAACCAAGCTCAGCCCACCACTGATCTAGAAGAAGGTATATTTATATACATATATGCTCTTGTATGCTAGTAATTATATTTGGAAGTTTTGATTTTGTTTATAAATTTAGCTAATTAGTGTGATTTTATTTGGAATTTAGATTATATGGAAAACTTTGGTAGTACTACATGTTTTGTTGTACTAAAGTTGCAGAAAGTGTTTTGTTTTTAATTTTTCTTCCATTAGATGTTCATTTTCATGTCAATTGTTACTTGAATTATGTATACTTTCTCAGTTTTTTTTTATCAATCCCTGCTTTTTCCCCTGTTTTTATTTTTTATAATGACAAGTTGTTTATGTCAAATAAAGTGGCTCTTGCCTGTAAAATTTTAATGGAAAAGTTGTTATCTTTTTGGTCAAAAGTTTGAAAATGTTTTGCAACTTGTGAATTTGATGACAGCGAGAGCATTGAATTCAATATTTCAACAATGGAGGATATCAGCTAATCAGGAACATTGGAATATTAGTGGAGAGCTGTGCAGCGGAGACGCCATTGCCACTGACACCTCCGACATCGATTCCTCTTCTGGTCCCAACCCTTATATCAAATGTGTCTGTACTTACAACAACAACACTCTTTGCCACATTACCCGATTGTGAGTATCGAATCTTTCCGAGTGGTGCTTCCAGCTCAGTTAATTGATTATATGGTGTGAAGAGTGTGATGATATATGTAAGAATATATTGAATGATTAACCCACTTCATTGTCATTTAACACTCACGAAAACTGTTTGGTAATATGTGTAAATGAATATTACTAAACTGCATTCATCCTAGGTTAAGTTTGTTCGTGTTTGTTGGTCATAATTGATACAATTAAAATCAGCTATACTTGGTATTAAGTTTGTGTAGCCTTGTTGTTCAGCACTTGATAGTTGATATACAAATTTCGACACAAGTTCAACCCAAAAGTTCCCTCTATACTTTGTGAATTTCAAAAGATTTCCACATTTACTTATAAGTTATAATTACATCAATTCACTTTCCATCACAACTCAATTTTGCATACTCCTACCAGCCACTTATTCATCACTTCACACAATTTGTCTTCTTACCGTTGCACTTTTGGAGAATCGCATGCCCTGCACTTGCGATGTCAGGTTGAACTTGAAACATCAGCTCTTTTGGGAAGCCTTTGTGTTGGGCACTCTCAGTATTAAAAAGTACTATGAATCTTTAGAATATACAGTTGTTTCCCTTCACGCTTGCTAACTGTAAGATTTTATTTTCAGGAAAGTTTATGCACAAAATGTCGTTGGCATGATCCCGGATGAGCTATGGACTTTGACTTTTCTCACCAATCTGTATGGTTTTGTATTAATATTTATGTTTGCTTGATTCTGCTTTGTTATTGGCTTCATTATATGTAAGCTAAGTTCGAGCTTGCACCATACCCAGAAGGCTATTTTCCAATATGATGATTGATCATTGTGTGTTCTTGAATAATCTGATTATTTTCTTTCTTCTGACAGGAACTTGGACCAAAATTACTTGACAGGTCCACTGTCCGCATCTGTTGGGAATCTGACTAGAATGCAATACTTGTAGGGTGATAATAATTTTGATGTTAAACTTATGGAAATGACAATTTGTAAGTATTACGTTTTCTGATGTTTACTTCATATTCTGATCAGCACTGTGGGCATTAATGCGTTATCAGGGGAGCTTCCAAAAGAACTTGGAAAGATGACTGATATGAGATCATTGTAAGTTTTCCTATACCTTTTTCTTAACTCTATAATTTAACGAAATGTCAATTTGTTTTTACTTCCCGTAGATAGTGACTGCTTCCTCTGTATGCAACTTTCATTTTTGTTCTTTTGGTTTTGTTGCCTCATAATCTTTAAGTGTGATTTTCGATTTCTGTTTCCACTAAAAATGGAAAAACAATGATCCCCGATATGTTACAATGTAGGCTCTTTAAATTAAGTAGTATTTATTATTCATTGAACCACATGAACCTCCATTACAAATCACAAATGATATACCTGTTAACAAAAACCAATGAAATGATATATCTGAATGTAATCCATTGTGTAAGTGCATTGCTAGCATCAAGGATATATATATATATATATAATGCGAATGTGAATCCAATTATGTAAATGCATTGATTTGACTCATTTACTTTATTATTTTTTTTGTGTAGTGGTATTGGATCAAACAATTTCTCCGGCCCATTACCGTTTGAACTTGGTAACTGGACGAAATTAGAGCAACTGTAAGTTCCGATAGACTTTCTATTACATTATTGGTGCATAATTGTGCAAATATTGTTAGATTGAACTTTTGGGGGACCAATTTTAGCAGCCGCTTCACATAGTACTCTATAATTACATGGCTCTCGCTTCTCATATTTTATGTTGGAAAAACCATACCAAATAATGATGTAATTCATTAAACTTCTTTAAATTGACAGTTATATCGATAGTTCTGGAGTTAGTGGTGAGATTCCTTCAACTCTTGCCAAATTACAGAACATGGCTACAGTGTAAGAACTCTTTGACTTTGTTAATCTCTAATTGATATTTTTGTAAAATAGATATTAATAGTATGCTGACCACAATTAGACATGAGTCAAATCTTATAGAAATGATTGTACTGCTATCAGGTGGGCTTCAGACACAGAACTTACCGGAAGGATTCCTGACTTTATAGGAAATTGGTCAAAGCTTACTTCCTTGTGAGAAAAGTCAACTTGAGTCGTTGAAAGCTCAAGCTTTCTTATTACTATAAATTTAATTTCAAATACTGTACCTACAGGTTTTAAAACTGAGAATATTTTATAAATTTCTGCCCATATATGTCAATTGTAGGAGCTTTCAAGGAAACTCTTTTGATGGTCCCATACCATCAACCTTTTCCAATCTTACTGCTCTGACGAAATTGTGAGTATCTACACTTCTTCTTTGCTTTTTTGTAATACATTTTACAATATTTAATGCTATTCATCCTGTGAAATTAAAATGTAGGAAAATAAGTGATTTATCCAATGGGAGCTCGACACTGGCATTTATGAAGGATATGAAGTCGTTAAGTTTCTTGTAAGGAATGCCATTTGAAGCTCTGATTTGAGGCGTTGTAATTCCTCATATACACTTTCTGTTTATCTTTTTTTTTTTTCCTTCTTTGATAATTTTTTTCGGTAACATGTACTGCAGAGAACTAAGGAACAACAACATTTCTGATTCAATTCCATCAAACATTGGAGAATTCCAAAGTTTGCAGCATCTGTAAGTTAATCCTTTTGATGCTTGACTCTTTGAATACATGTTGGGTTGGCTTTTGAGCACTTGTACCTATAAGTGGTATATTGATTATTGGTCTTGAAAATCCGGAAATTGTTTGTTGGTTTTGTGTGGGGCTGTTGATGTTGTTGCCTACATATTGTTTTGTTTCGTTCTCTGCACTTATTCTGTTGTTAGCTAATTTCATGTATCTTACAATTGTGTTGTTGTAATATTTTTTTTTTCTTAAGGGATTTGAGTTTCAACAATCTAGGTGGAGACATTCCCGACTCGCTTTTCAATTTGAGTTCACTGACTAACCTGTAATATACTAACTCTGCTTTACTATATTTGCTTCTCAATGCACTCCTTAAATTTCAAAGATATAACGCATTTTCATCTCAGGTTTCTTGGAAATAATAGGTTAAATGGTACCTTGCCTGCACAGAAGATTACAACTCTTCGCAACATGTAAGTACTTCTGACATATTATGTGTTCCACATCATCTTAATGCACCAAAAAATAGAGTTTTCTAATATATAATATATGTGGAGTAACATTGCTTGTTCTCTGAAACACCCAGTGTGCTAGTTTCATGTGTATATAATAATTTCCTATGTCTTATTACTTTGTGCTGTCTGGTTTGCGGCTCCTCAACGTGAAAATGAAGTTTCTTTCTTTTATTTTTGTTTTGACTGGAAAAAGAAATATAAATTCTTACCACCAATAACCACTAGAATGATTTTCTCTGCCCAATTATATCTTATTGGGATGGTTGCCTAAGCAAATGAAAATTTAGTTCAGCTGTACACTTCAACTCTGAGAGTGATTCTTCTCTTTTTTTTTTTTTGGGTAACAATGACATCCACTGTCCTGATATCAGTTTTCTAGATCAGATTAAAATTTCTTCCTCATTGGGAAATATATATTAACATGTCTACTTAGCATGTAACTTAAAACTTGTATGGGGTTCTTTAGAAAACATGAGGAAGTTGAGGGTTTGGATGGCATTAAAAGCATGTAGCAATGCTGAAGTTTTACCGATCAGCAGCTTGTGTTGAAAATCTCCTCTCCATGCTTGCAGAGATGTGTCATACAACAATTTAATAGGTAGCTTCCCTTCTTGGATCAACGAACCGAATTTACAACTGTAAGTCTTTAATTATCATTAAAGTATTGTTTTGTATCATATTTAATATTTTTTCTAATTTGATTTCTCTAATACAATATTCATTTTACTCATCAAAGTAATATCAAGTAACTTCTCTCTGACAATCATTCAGTACTTTAATTTCTAACAAGGATTGCATTTGTTTTGCCGTGATGAAACTAACATCAGGTTTTGTGGGTTGCAATATGCAGGAACGTAGTTGCCAACAACTTAACAATAGACAGTTCCAACAGCAGCCTCAACAGGTGAGTTTCAATGATCTGTTCAGATGCTTGAACATCTCAATAAAGGTTTCTGAAAATGAATAATTTCTTGCATACATGTAATAGATATGATACTGTAATCTGAATGCTGACATATACTTAAGTTGTTGATTGTACATCATGAGAAGACTATTTACGTGCTAATCTGTCATCTCAAATATTTTGGAAAGACTTTTATTTGTGAAAAGTTACCAAATTACTTCCTGTACCCCTGAAACATATGACTCTTTTTATCGGAAGTCTATTGTGCTTTTGATAACCGGAAATTATGATAGATGATTTGGATTTTTGAGTCTTTTTGAAATATGATACCTATTATGCTACAATCAGGAGATTTTGTTATTTCATAGGACTGGTTTCATCATAAAGTACACGGTTAACTCATAATAATGCATGCATCAATATAAATGGCTGTTTTAGTGTCCAGTTTTTGGTTTTTGACATGATATCGAAGCTTTCCCTCTAAGTGCATTCCTCTTCTTCCTGCAGTGCCTTGCCATTTGGGCTGAACTGTCTCCAACGGAACTTTCCTTGCAATCGAGGTTCAGGAATCTGTAAGTACAACTTTCCCCTTCTTGTGATTTGAGGAAATATGAGACCAGGTTTCTCACCTGGTATACTCTATTATGAGGAGAAAAGAGGGTTGCACTTTGACAATTGTGTAGACTCCGTGTGGTTACACCAATATAAAGCTTATATACCCCTCTTACTACGTAATAGCCTTCTTGTTTTGGTTATAAAACCCTTTCTTTACTTGTGGTTTGTGCAACCTTCTAGTTGGAGAGTAAATTATTGTGAAGAGGGAACATGTGCACCAAAATAACTTTCATGTGAGCATTGATTTATTAGTCGGTTTGAGTGAGAATTCTTATGATATGGAAAAATTTCGAAAATCATTTGAGCCGGAATAGGAGTTATAAATTGAATTCCATATGTCATGAGATATAACTGTTAATGTTTTTTGAACTATTACAATATAATCGTTAAGTTTACGAGGTTTTACTTGCATACATAGCTAAAAGGAATGCATTCTATCAGGTGACTTATTATAATCCAGGCATAATATATCATTTCTGCCTAATGAAGAAAGTAATAACTTGGTAAAGTAAAGAACCAAGTGCAATTTGGTGCACAAGAGGACATTGGGAGATGCATATTTGAAGTTCATACATTTGGAAACCTTTTCTGGACTTGCTTTCACAAGTAGCTCTCTTATGTGCTGTGCAGATTATAACTTTTCGATTAAGGCTGGTGGTCCACAGATTACATCTTCTAATGGTATTGTATTCGAGAGGGACAATGAAACTCTTGGTCCAGCATCATATTTTGTGACTGGCACAACAAGATGGGGGGTGAGTAATGTTGGATCTTTTGCTGATAACAACAATCCCCAGTACAAAAGTTCTTCTTCATCTCAATTCACAAATACGCTAGACTCAGAGCTTTTTCAGACTGCAAGAATCTCAGCTTCATCACTAAGATACTACGGTTTAGGCCTTGAAAATGGCAACTACAATGTGACCCTCCGGTTTGCAGAAACGGCTATTTTAGATACGACTAGCTGGCAAAGTGTTGGGAGGCGTGTATTTGATATCTATATTCAGGTATGTATTATACTTTGAAAGTTTTAGGTACTCTTATGTTTCTTTTTGTTCTTATTTGCTTTACTTTACCTACTTGTAATTCCTTTTCATTACGTCATTTACATAACAAACCACCAATTTGATAAAAAGGGTTGGTGAACATTAAAGTCAAGTGCTTATTACTGTATTAGTAAATTAATTATAATTGATCATCAAAGTTTTCCTTTCTGTGATTGGTTTTAGTATTCCCCGTTTTTTTTTTTTTTTTTTTTTTTTTTTTTTTTTTTTTTTTTTTTTTTTGTATCATTCTGAAATGACCACTCAAACAAGATGTGTTTCTTACTGATAACATATTGACAAATTATTTGCTTTTTTTTTTTTTTTTTTTTTTGCTGGTAGAATCTGTCCTGGCAACTGCCTCACCCCCTTATCGCATATCACTATGATTTATATCGATGAATTTTCAAGTCCCAAGTAAATATTTTCTGAAAACAAATTTCCAAGGGGTAGTGCTCAGGTTAAGAATGATGATTGTACTTCATGAATCTGTTTATTGCAAACTTGTATTCTGTTTCCTAAATCCTAATAGGTTTCTCCTTTTATTTATTGTTGTATTATGTTTGAGTTTTGAATCTGTTTATTGCAGGGAAATCGTGTTCAAAAGGATTTTGACATAAAAAAGGAAGCAGGTGGAGCCTCAAAAAGAGCTCTTGAAAGACTATTCACAGCACGGGTATCAGAAAACTACCTTGAAATCCACCTGTTTTGGGCGGGAAAAGGGACTTGCTGCATTCCTGCCCAAGGTACATATGGACCTTCTATTTCTGCCATCAGTGCTATACAAGTAAGCAAATTTCTTTCTTCTTTTCTTTTTGAAGTTTAGTCGTGATATCATATTAGGTTATGACTACTGAACTCTGAATCTGATACAGATTTCATACCTTCCGTAAGTAACATTCCTCCAACCAGTCCTAAGAAGAATAGAACAGGTCTAATTGCGGGAATTGTTGTTGGCGTTGGGCTTTTAATCTTACTATCCATTATTGCAATTTTGTGGATTGTTCGAAGTAGGAATAAGCCAAGAGATGATGATGAAGGTAAAGCAAGCAATCTTGCTTTATATGTATGATAGCAGTCCAATTTCCAAACTCAGAACACATTTTCTGGATATAAATATGCTGTTGTTTGCCTGCATGCGATTCTAGTCCTTGTCAATGTTGGCATTTGGCCAAATGTCTTAAAATCAAGATTCTTCAAGACTCATCGAGTTTTCTTTAATCATAAAATGTTCTTAACCAAATTGCTTTCTGGTCCTTGAGGCTACATGAAGGTTACGATACCCTTATAAGACAATTGATTTAACTTGGCATAATAGTCCACATAGTATTTGATTAGGCAAATGGGTTCATGATGTTAAACTGCATTTGCTGTTTAATTTTGCAGTGCTTCTAGGGATAGATGTTAAACCATACACTTTCAGTTATTCTGTGCTAAAGACTGCTACAGAAGACTTTAGTCCCGCAAATAAACTTGGAGAGGGAGGATTTGGAGCAGTTTATAAGGTATGTCACCATTCAAATCAGTGAAACTCATTTCCTTAAAATTGATTATCTGATTACACAATTATAGCCATAGCCATAATTTAATTTTAGCATGAGCTGCAACATGAGTATGAAAGGTAATATGTGGCAGATTTTAAAAATTATAATATTTCTGACCCATTTAATTGGAACCTTTCACTCCTTAGGGAAAACTTAGCGATGAAAGGGAAATCGCGGTAAAACAATTGTCTGTAGCATCCCACCAAGGGAAGAGCCAATTTGTTGCAGAAATTGTTGCTATATCTGCAGTGCAGCACCGTAACCTTGTCAAACTATATGGATGTTGCATTGAGGGATTAGAACGACTCCTTGTTTATGAGTATCTTGAGAACAAGAGTCTGGATCAAGCATTATTTGGTACGAGAATAACATTTATGCTGTATTATTGATTTTCTTGGGAATACTTTTAGTGTGGAAAACTTTGTTGAATTTTCTATATGATTTTCATGAATCAGGAGAAACGAGTTTGAACTTCAACTGGTCAACACGTTACGATATTTGCTTGGGAGTTGCAAGATGTCTAGCTTATCTTCATGAGGAGTCGAGGCTTCGAATCATACATAGAGATGTGAAGGCTAGTAATATTCTACTTGATTATGAGCTCAACCCAAAAATTTCAGATTTTGGTCTAGCCAAACTCTACGATGACAAGAAAACCCACATAAGCACCCGTGTTGCAGGGACAATGTAAGATTATGAAAAGTTCACCTCATTTTTCTACCTAGATTTGTTTTTTTTGTATATATTAAGTTCTTTTGGACAAACATGTAATGATCTCTTGTTACCGCACAGTGGATATCTTGCACCGGAGTATGCCATGCGTGGACATCTTACAGAGAAGACCGATGTGTTTGCCTTTGGAGTTGTTGCACTAGAGATTGTTAGTGGGAGACCAAACTCAGATTCAAGTTTGGATGAAGAGCAAATATATCTTCTTGAATGGGTATGAATGATATTTTGGTACCCCATTTACTTTCATATCAATCATCCTCTTCAACTACATCGTCGTAATTCCTATATTTTCTTGCTTCTTAGGCTTGGAATCTACACGAGAACAACCGTCAAGTTGAACTAGTAGACTCGAGATTACCAGAATTCAATGAGGAGGAGGTAAAACGAATGATAGGAGTAGCTCTTTTATGTACTCAGACATTGCCATCTCTGCGGCCACCGATGTCACGTGTAGTCGCTATGCTCTGTGGAGATATGGAAGTAAGCCCTGTAACTACAAAGCCAGGATACTTGACTGATTGGAAATATGATGACACTACCACTACCGGCAGCTTCATGAGCAGTACTGATAAGGCCACTATAGGAACTGAATATAATAGCAATTTCACCTCTTCTTCAACAACTATGGTGGCTGATGCTCAACATTCACCAGCAAATGTTACTAAACCCATTCTCCATGACATTATTGGAGATGCCAATTAATGTTGAATAAGAAGATGATTATTTCTGAAGTTTTGGTGGTTGCTGATGTTAGTAATCATGTATGTGTAGAAATACATATTCAAACTCATAACAAAATAAAAAATAAATACAAATTCAAGTACGTGTGCAAAGTAATAGTATTTAAATACTCTAACAGTTGACATACAATGCAGATAGGCAAATCATATATTGTATATCCGACATAAAGATATCTATCCGACATAAAGATATCAAAACATTTTTTTTGTTTTTGAAAAGGCTATATTAAAACAGGCCAATGCCAGAGCTCAAAGAAGAGCGAACAAAGAACAACAACAGGCGCAAACCACCTGAACAGAGAGCACCCAAAGCAAACAAACAGCAGAACAGGGCAACAAACGACCCCCCAAAACAGAAACAATACGACAAAAAGCATCAAAAAACAACAAAAGCACCAGCACCAGACCACACACGACAGCAGCAATAACATCAAATGTCGCCCCATTCCACAAAGTCCACAGCCAAGTTAGCTCCCATCTTTGCCAAACTATTGGCAAAACATGATGTATTGCCAAACTATTTACAATTCGAGGAGTTCGAATTCTTTGGCGGATAGCCTGGCGAAGAAAGCGGTCGAGTCTCAGGAGGATTCGTTGGAATGGAGCTTGGGGTGATGTTTTTCTTGTTCGATGCTTGTTCCTTGGTGTTGTATTGGTTTTGCTTGTCTTGTGGTCCTTGTGTTTTACCCCTGTTTTGCTGCTGTTCTGCTGTTGCGTTTTTCCTGTTGTTTTGGTTTGGGGCTGCGCTTGCCTCCTTGCTGTGCCTTGGATGGCTTGGTTTGGCTGGTGTTTGCGGGTCCTTGTGCCCGCTTCTCTGTTCTGTTTGTTCTTTTGTCCCTGTTTATATAATCTTCTTTCAAAAAAATTTGGCAAAACATGATGTAAAAGATATCAAAATATGATGCAGATGTTCACGACAAGGTGATGGTGTCTTACTCAGGTCGTATGATTTTCTCTTATTTACATGTAAATTGCATGAATGTTTAGAGGTGGGTTGGAAGTTCTAGCTAGTTTTTCCTTATTGATTTTTTAAAATAGTTTTTCTGGTGCAACCTTAATTTTAGTATTTAAATTCTTAGTTTCTAATAACCAATTCAAAACCCCCCCATTCGTGTGTGTGTGTGTGTGAGTTGAGTTTTATTTAAATTGTTTTTAGAGTCATAGAGTGTCATAAATTAGTGTTTTTAAATTCATAACTTCCGTAGGTAATTCATTCCTCGTGAGAATAACCCTTGTTTGTCTATTGTGCTATCGTTTACGATTTGTGCATTTATAAGGTTTGATATTATTTTTGTTTGCTATTTTGCAACCAACAAGTTTTTGCCGACTAACTCAATCAATCTTATAGCCATATCAATAAAATTGTATATTCGTTAACCCTCTTCACTAAAAAAAAAAGTATATTCTTTCTCGACTCTCAAATTTATAATAATTCAAAACGAAAAAAATAACATAAAAATATAGAATTAAGTGGTTAAAAATCAGGATTAGGGTCCTCTGCTGAGTTTTTAATGTGCTGAAGTGCTGAACTTTGCTGATCTTTTAAAATGACCCCTACATGTGGCTATTAATAAAATCAATGCTCAAGATTTAGTTTGCATTTTTTTTTTAAAGATATTTATTTTACGTTTTTTTTTTTTTTACCAAAACAGTGTTGACGTGTTGTTTGAGTCTAAAAACAATCACAACCCTTTTCATCTTCTTCTCCAGTTGCTTATCCAATTCTCCCTTGAATTCCGGCGACTGTAAAAAATTTTCGAATCGGAAACCAGCAACTAGGAATCACATGTATGGTAACTATCTTCGTTGATTTCCCCTCATATTCTCAAGAAGAAGACTATTTTATCACTCTTCAAATCTGTGATGGCTTGCTAGAAAGTTATAAACCATGAAAATCCACTGATAGGAATCTCCCAAAAAAAAAGGAACAACAGAAATCTACTCTCTACTGGGTCTCCATTATATGTTTTTAGAAAATAAAATCTTTGTTGGTTGTTCGATTTTATTTATTGATTCTTGTTCGATTTTATTTGTTGATTCATATTTTACATGTGAAAATTTGAAGAATGATATATGAGATAGTCAAAACTCTCGGATTTGCTTAGTTGCCAAGAAATTTCAGATGGCTGGTTTACGGTTTTGAAATTTTTTCTCTTGCTTGTGAAAAAATTCTGGGCTTAGAAGAAACGAGAAAACCAAGAGATGAATGAATATGTGATTCTAGTGGCTGGTTTTCCAATTTAAAAAAGAAAATTCCAGTTGCCGAAATCGTAGGAGAAGCAACTAGAGGAGAAGTTACTTGAAAGGGTTTTTACTTTTTGGAATGAGAAAAAAATAAATAAATAAATAAATCTTGACCATAGATGTTGTTAATTTGCCACATGGACGATGATCCTCAAAAGATCAGCATATCTCAGCAGACAAAAAACTCAGCAGAGGAGGGGTGAGTTTATTTAGTCAAGAGTTGGTGGGATTATTTTACACTGTTGGGAGAATGTATCCTAGTCCGTTTGTTGAGCCAAACATGGGCTTTGGACTATTTTAGTCTAATCACAGTCCAATCCCAGGAGCCAAACACGTCACATGATCAAAACGATTACGAAAGATTTTGACTTTTCTATGCTTGAACATTGTTGAAAGAGACATTACTCATCTGAAAAAGTCTAATATTCTTTCCATATGTGTTGAAATGTCTCTCTCTAAGGTACCAAGTGTCTATATATATATATATATATATATATTATTGTTTGATCAACTGACAATACAGAATTTAATGATGATCAAGATGGGATCATCATCACCACCACTACAAGTTTTGGTCATGATCTTTGCTTTTTTATACTGGGTTTGCATATTTGGTTTTGTTCATGTAGCGCAAGCTCAGAATAACAATCAATCTCAAGCTACTACTGATCCTAACGAAGGTAGGTATGTATGTATGCATGCATGCATGTTAGAGCTTCGGATTAGTATATATGTTATCCGAGCTAGTTTTTACTCAAAAATGAATCCGAATCCATTGATGCAACTATATTTGTACTTTTTTTATAAATTGAATCTTATGTATTTAAGTTTTCGATAGTAATTTTCTCTGTGTGATAATTATATTTGAATGAAATTCTAATTGGGAAATTTTATCAAAATCACCTATCCATTATATGATTTTTTTTTTATCCACTTAGTTCAAGAGTTTAGAGAATTTAATTCTTATTGTTTCATTTATATCAAAATAGTTTATATTTTTTTAATCTGTATTAAACTAGTCCCTTTAGTCTATTAATTATAGTATTACTGCTAACTTTTTGTTCATAAAAATTATTATGCCCATGTATAATACTTAAAAAAAAAATGACTTTTTGACTGCAAAATAAGTAATAAGGACTAAATTGATAATTATTTAAACATTAATACTTAATGTGAAAATTTCTTTTTTTTAATTTTATCAACCTTTCAAACAAATAAATTTACTTCCATTTACGTGTAATATTTTCCAACCTCCCCTGTTTTTCTCTTCTGTTCTCTCATAAGAAATCTTCAAATTAATGATTTTTAAAAGAATTATAAATGTCAAATTAAGTGGGTTAATCAACAAAGGTTGATGACAAGTTTGACAAAGTTGTTAGCTTTTTTGCTCAAGAGTTTAAAAAAAATGACTGCAATTGAAAATATACATGGTGGTGACAGTGAGAGCATTGAATTCAATATTTCAACAATGGGGGATATCAGCTAATCAGGATCAATGGAATATCAGTGGAGAGCCTTGCAGTGGAGCTGCCATTGATTCCACAAGCTTTGATAACAATGTTTACAACCCTTTTATCAAATGTGTTTGTTCTTACAACAACAACACTCTTTGCCACATAACCCAATTGTAAGTTTTCAAAAACTTTTTAGCTAGTTTCTTACTAATTCTGCAATTGTTGGTTACATGTTGCTTAGAGTGTGATGATGGGAAAATGTTAATCCGTGTCGATATTGTTAGAGAGCTTTATATCATTGATTGGTTGGGCCGTTACTTGATAACTTAAGCTTTTTTTTTCGTATCATTCTGAAATGGCCACTCAAACAAGATGTGTTCCTTAACGATAATATAATGACAAATTATTTGCTCTTTTTTTTTCCTGGCTGAATCTGTCCTGGCAACTGCCTCACCTACATATCACATATCACTATGATTTATATCGATGAATTCTCAAGTCCCAAGTAAATATTTTCTGAAAACAAATTTCCAAAGGGTAATGCTCAGGTTAAGAATGATGATTGTACTTCATGAATCTGTTTATTGCACAAACTAGTATTATGTTTCCTAAATCTTAATAGGTTTCTCCTTTTATTTATTGCTGTTTTATGTTTGAGTTATGAATCTGTTTATTACAGGGAAATCGTGTTTGGAAGGATTTTGACATAAAAAAGGAAGCAGGTGGAGTCTCAAGAAGAGCTGTTCAGAGACTGTTCACATCTCAGGTATCAGAAAACTACCTTGAAATCCACCTGTTTTGGGCGGGAAAAGGGACTTGCTGCATTCCTGCCCAAGGTACATACGGACCTTCTATTTCTGCCATCAGTGCTATACCAAGTAAGCAAATTTCTTTCTTCTTTTCTTTTTAAAGTTTTGTCACGATATGATATTAAGTTATGACTACTGAACTCTGATTCTGATACAGATTTCATACCTTCCGTAAGTAACATTCCTCCAACCAGTCCTAAGAAGAATAGAACAGGTCTAATTGCGGGAATTGTTGTTGGCGTTGGGCTTTTAAGCTTACTGTCCATTATTGCAATTTTGTGGATTGTTCGAAGAAGGAACAGGCCAAGAGATGATGATGAAGGTAAAGCAAGCAATCTCGCTTTATATGAATGATAGCATTCCAATTTCTAAACTCAGATCACATTTTCTGGATATAAATAGGTTGTTGTTTGCCTGTATGCGATTCTAGTCCTTGTCAATGTTGGCATTTGGCCAAATGTCTTAAAATCAAGATTCTTCAAGACTCATCGAGTTTTCTTTAATCACAAAATGTTCTTAACCAAATTGCTTTCTAGTCCTTATAAGACAATTGAATACATTTCCAGCGATTTCTCATGTTTAACTCAGCGTAATAGTCCACAAAGTATTTGATTATGCAAATGGGTTCATGATGGTAAACTGCATTTTGCTGTTGAATTTTGCAGTGCTTCTAGGGATAGATGCTAAAACATACACTTTCAGTTATTCTGTCCTAAAGATTGCTACAGAAGACTTTAGTCCTGCAAATAAACTTGGAGAGGGAGGATTTGGAGCAGTTTATAAGGTATGTCACCATTCAAATCAGCAAATGGTCCTTGAGCGAAACTCATTTCCTTAAAATTGATTATGAAAGGTATAATTATAGCCATAGCCATAATTTAATTTTAGCATAAGCTGCAACATGAGTATGGAAGGTAATATGTAGCAGATTTTAAAAATTATAATATTTCTGACCCATTTAATTGGAACCTTTCACTCCATAGGGAAAACTTAGCGATGAAAGGGCAATCGCGGTAAAACAATTGTCTATAGCATCCCACCAAGGGAAGAGCCAATTTGTTGCAGAAATTGTTGCTATATCTGCAGTGCAGCACCGTAACCTTGTCAAATTATATGGATGTTGCATTGAGGGATCAGAACGACTCCTTGTTTATGAGTATCTTGAGAACAAGAGTCTGGATCAAGCATTATTTGGTATGAGAATAACATTTATGCTGTATTATTGATTTTCTTGGGAATACTTTTAGTGTGGAAAACTTTGTTGAATTTTCTATATGATTTTCATGAATCAGGAGAAACGAGTTTGAATTTCAACTGGTCAACGCGTTACAATATTTGCTTGGGAGTTGCAAGAGGTCTAGCTTATCTTCATGAGGAGTCGAGGCCTCGAATCATACATAGAGATGTGAAGGCTAGTAATATTCTACTTGATTATGAGCTCAACCCAAAAATTTCAGATTTTGGTTTGGCCAAACTCTATGATGACAAGAAAACCCACATAAGCACCCGTGTTGCAGGGACAATGTAAGATTATGAAAAGTTAACCTCATTTTTCTACCTAGATTTGTTTATTTTGGTATATATCAAGTTCCTTTGGACAAACATGTAATGATCTCTTGTCACAGCACAGTGGATATCTTGCACCAGAGTATGCCATGCGTGGACATCTTACAGAGAAGACCGATGTGTTTGCCTTCGGAGTTGTTGCACTAGAGATTGTTAGTGGGAGACCAAACTCAGATTCAAGTTTGGATGAAGAGCAAATGTATCTTCTTGAATGGGTATGAATGATATTTCGGTACCCCATTTACTTTCACATCAATCATCCTCTTAAACTACATCATCGTAATTCCTATATTTTCTTGCTTCTTAGGCTTGGAATCTACACGAGAACAACCGTCAAGTTGAACTAGTAGACTTGGAATTACCAGAATTCAATGAGGAGGAGTTAAAACGAATGATAGGAGTAGCTCTTTTATGTACTCAGACATTGCCATCTCTGCGGCCACCAATGTCCCGTGTAGTCGCCATGCTGTGTGGAGATATGGAAGTGAGCACTGTAACTACAAAGCCAGGATACTTGACTGATTGGAAATATGATGACACTACCACTACCTGCAGCTTCATGAGCAGTACAGATAAGGCAACAATAGGAACTGAATATAATAGCAATTTCACCTCTTCTTCAACAACTATAGTGGCTGATGCTCAACATTCACCAGCAAATGTTACCAAACCCATTCTCCATGACATTATTGGAGACGCTAGGTGGTGATGAAAAATGTTCTCTCTTCACTAGTCTTTCTGTTTTTTTTTGGTTTTTTTGTTTTTTTTTGTTTTTTATTTCTTATGGATGAAAATTGTGAGCTAAACTAATATATTCTTGGATTTCTGATTTGTATATAATTATAGTTATACTACACAAGGAGAATAATTGTTTTTTTTTTTTAACAATAATTTTATTAAAAAAGCAAGGCCAAAGCCAGCAAGTCACCGAACCAGGAGCCACAGGACAACGCCCCTGCGCCCACACAAACACACAAACAACAGCAACAAAACAACAGCTGCATGCACAGCAAAACAACAACGGCAGAAGCAAAAACAGCAGCAAAAACCCAAGCTCCAAAGACACAACAGCCTCAGCCAAGAATGCTCCAATCCACAAAGTCCCCTGATAACTCTTATTTATTCATGAAAGGTTCCCCCTTATTTGTATCTTTTATGCTTGTTTTCCGGGTAAAACCGGGGTTTTAATAGCTAAAATAAGTGTTTCAGGAATTTCTCCAGATCAGGGGCTTATTTGCAAAAAGATGGAAATGTTGGGGCAAAAGCGTAATTTCAGAGACTTGGAGTTTTGCGCCCTAATTCTGCGTTAAGGGGCAGCAAAAATGGGCGCAGAAAGGGACCAGAATGTCACTTTTTCTCGTCTCAATTCTGCGCCCTAATCGGCGGTCATGGACCGCAAAACAGGGCGCAGATTCCTGAAATTCAGATTCCCATTTTCTCATTTCTGCGCCCTAGGGCGCAAAACAGGGCACAAAATAGGGCGCAGATTTAGCTCATCAGGTACCCATTTCTGTCTTTTCATGGAGATTTCTTGAGCCACTCAGCTGAGATTTCTCAGACCTTGTCTGAGATTCTGTGTGGGCTGTGAGAGGAGATGGTGATGATTGGAAATCTTGGTGGGCCCCCTTCATTTATTAAGAAAGGATCTTGGTCTTTTGGAGAGATACGAGGCATATGGCAAGGGAGAGCATTCATTCATTCACACACTCACCCCAACTCCGACCACAACTGGTTCCAGCAGAAAAACATCCCCTTTTCTCTCAAGTTTGAAGCTTCTTCAACATCTTTGGAGCTTGGAGGAGTTGATTCTTGAGGAAGGAAGCCATTGGAGACCAAGCATTGCAAGAAGAAGATCATCATCCTAGTTTACTTCTATTACTCATCTTTCTCTTCTTGTATTTGCTATGATTTATGTTCATTGGATATTTGGTATGGTTTTAATGTGTAATATGGGCTAAATATTCTTGTGCTAGAACAAAGATGAAACCAAAACCTTGATTTATTGATAATGATTACTTAGTTTCTCTACAAGTGCTTGTATGGTTTTATGAATGCTTTGTGTGCTTAATGCTTTTGCCTTGATTAGCTACCTTGTTGAATGATCAATAGATAAGCAAAACATTCACTATAAATGACTAGAAAGTGAGAGATGCACTAGGCTAGCTTATAGGGTTCATGTATGTATTCCATTGATCTTAATGAGTTCATGCATATTTCATATGTTGGATACAATCTCTAAGACATCGAGAGAGGTTAGAGGTTGATTTGAGGGAATATGAACCTATAATCCATACTTGCACATATGAGAGATTAAGTGAGTCAAGAGTCAATTTAGATAGGTGAGGTGGATTCAAGTTCTAGCACATTTCCCTTATATATTCACATTCATCTTAGTTGTGGTTGGTATTTACTTGCTTTCGTAGAATTCAAATTAGTGTTAGAAATCTAAAAGCTATCATCTTTAATTGTTCAAATAGTATATAAATCGATAAAAGCCAGTAATCAATCCTTAGTCCTCGTGGGAACGATCCCTACTCGGCCATTGTAGTACACACCGACCTCGTACACTTGCGAGAGTCAAACCGTGTGGTTGTGGACCGATCATCCTCTTCCCTGTTAGACCCCATTTTAGTCAACCTATCAACAAAAGAATTAGACGCTCTCCCCGCGAAGACAACAGAAGTATTCTCCATCCTCTGCAGCATCTCACGAATATCATAGATGACATTAACCATATGAATATTACCAACCCTATCATTATTAATCCAAGCTACCACCACCTTTGAATCGCTAACAATCTCCAACTGGCGACCTTGAACGAAGGGGGAAGACTCACAAATAGAGACAGCTTTCATAATCGCTAACAACTCCGCAGCATTAGGATCATAGATGCCTATACATTCCGAGAATAAACACCTAACTTTACCATCGGAATCTCTCAAAACACTACCTATGCCTACCATACCAGGATTCCCCAAAGCGGAACCGTCAACATTAAATTTCAGCCCACTACCAAGAGGAGGATTCCAAGAACCTTTCAGGTTTTTCATTTTTTTGTGATCAACACAGCTCTTTTATATTAAGCAAGATGGCAGTTATAGGCTCCAAGTACCCTGCACCATGATACTTAAACCACCACCCAACTCTAAATTTAACAATGTCTAAAACCTGCTCTGCATCAGCCACATTATCCCTAAAGATCACATGATTCCTCATCTCCTAGATCGACCACATCATTGCATAAAAAAGGGTGTTCCAAGCCCTAGCATACTTGCCCGAAGGAAAGAACCCAACCCAACTATCCCACCCATCAGCCACATTTGAGCTCATACAGCTAGACATCCCCCACCAACTCATACTCTGTTGCCATAATTTCCAAGTCCAGGGACAGTGAAGAAAGACATGGGACAAGGACTCAACATCAGCTGTGCAAAAAGGGCATCTCAAAGCAAGACTGAAACCAAATCTTTGAAGCACATTACCTACCATAACTCTCCCCTTCAGTAATTGCCACACAAACATCTCGACTTTAGGAGGACAAAACCCTTTCCAAGGAAGATTAGCACCTGTCTGCACAGCCCCATCAAAATCCTCCAGAGCAGAACGAAAAGAAGAAACAGAGAATATACCAGTAGTAACAAGACTCCACCCTAAAGTGTAATCTACATTCTTCCGAATGGACAAGCAGCTAAGAACTTTTAAGAAACAATTCCACTGGTGCTTCTCCCAATCGAACGGCTCCCTTCTAAGCTTCACCTCCCACACCCACTCCTCACCCCTCCACCAGCCATTATCTGCAACAGAACCATCTTTAACAGCAGCTAAGGCAAAAATTCTAGGAAAAGCCTCCAATAGTTTCCCATTCTCCACTTTAATATCCTGCCAAAGCCTAAGCCTCTTGCCACTACCCAACACCTCCTTAAAACCATCATTACACACCTGCTCTGATCGCGAACCAGGCTTTAAAATATTTGCGACAGCCCGAACAAACTGAGAAGGCTTTTTTGAACACTGCCAATCCCAAACCAGCCTATCTTTATCAAAACCATATTTCGAACATAACACAATCTTCCAAAGAGAGGACCCTTCTTGACTAAACCTCCATATCCACTTAGCTAACATTCCATCATTTTTATCCACCATCCTTCCAATGCCAAGCCCACCCTTCTTCTTATTTCTGCAGACAGTTCCCCAGTCGACAGCATGGATTTTCTTTTTAACACCCTCATCCCCCCACAAAAAACATCTTTGAAGCTTTTCTATCCTCTTCGCCACTCCAACCGGCATTTTAAAAACAGACATGAAAAAAGTAGGAATGCTATTCAAGACTGATTTAATCAAAACCAGCCTCCCACTTTTTGAAATGAACTTCCTTTTCCAAGGCGCTAACCGATACTCAATCTTAGCCACAACAGGATCCCAAAACGAACTAGCTCTCGACCTAGCACCAAGGGGAAGACCTAAATACGTGACAGGTAATTCCACTGCCCTACAATTCATTAAACTCACCCAAAGCTCCACTCTTCTCTTATTTTTCCCCACACTCGCAAGGCACGATTTATGGAAGTTGATTTTGAGACCGGAAGAGAGCTCAAAACAGCGAAGAATACGTTTCAGATTCAACAAATAATCAGACTTGGGTTTGAGAAAGATCACCGTGTCGTCGGCAAACTGAAGATGGGAAACATGAACATCATTCCTCCCAAACGATTCACCTCTGATAAGCCCCAAGCTCACTACTTTATTAAGAAGAACACTCAACCCTTCTACCACAATATTAAAGAGGAAAGGGGCAAGAGGATCCCCTTGCCTAAGCCCTCTCTGAATGCCAAATTGCGCTGTCAGACTCCCGTTGACCAAAACTGAGATAGACGGCGATGAAATACACTCCCTAATCCAAAGTCTCCATTTCACACCGAAACCCATCCCCTCTAATAATCTATCCAAAAAACTAAAATCCACACTATCATAAGCCTTTTCATAGTCTAATTTCACAATAATCCCCCCCCTCCTTCTCTCTCCTCCACTTATCAATCACCTCCTCAGCTATCATGAACCCATCAACTAACTGCCTATTCTTGATAAAGGCCATTTGAGAGTTACTAATCACCGAACCAATCACTTTACTTAGCCGATTGGCTAACACTTTCGCCACCACTTTATAGCAAGCACCCACAAGACTTATAGGTCTATAATCTTTAAGAGAATTCGGCTTAATAACTTTAGGAATCAAAGCTACAAAAGAGTTATTTAAGTCTCTAATAGCTGTACCATCCCTGTGAAAATCATTGATAACATTCATGAAATCTTCTCTAATATCTTCCCAATTAACCTTGATAAAATTAAGGTTAAGACCATTGGGCCCCGGAGCTTTATCCCCATCGCAGCTAAGAATAGCTTTCCAAACTTCATCATCCAAAAAAACCTCCTCCAGCTTCTTACCTTCTTCAGACAATAGCCTCTTGAACCCACAATCTTCCATAAAAGGTCGTTCCCAACTAACATTAGCATAATGATTTTTAAAATAATCGTAAACTCCCTGTCTAATGAGCTGCGGTTTGGAAACAGCCACCCCATCCACCATCAGCTGGTCTATACGGTTCCTTCTCCTTCTATCTGAGGCCACGAAATGAAAGAACCTAGTATTCTTATCCCCCTCCTTAAGCCATCTCACTCTCGATTTCTGCCTCCAAGATTGCTCTTCCTTGCGAATACCCTCCCGCACTTTCAACAGCAAAGACACTCGAGAGTTTCTAAGGCACTCGGTCCAACCATCCTTCACTGCTTGCTTCTCAATGTCCAAAAGGCTCTCCTCTAACTTCTCCTGACTGCTAACTGCTTCTTGTTACCTTCCAACCACTTCTTCATCGACAATTTTGAGCCCTTAATCTTATCCTTGAGCCTCTTACTAAATGACTCTCCCGATTGGCAACCTTTCCAGCCACTCATAGCTTCTGCCATTAACTCTTTATTTTCCAACCACCAATTGAAAACACGGAAGGGGCTCGGGCCCCAATCAACCTTTGCCACTCCTATACCAATAGGGTTATGATCCGAGACACTTCTATGAAAGCCTTTTTGAAACAGATTAGGGAACCAAAACAGGATTTCCGGGGAGAGGAGAAATCTGTCCAAACGAGCCCAAGAAGCCTTCTCCCTAAAATTAGTCCAAGTGAAAGACAAGCCTTGCAATGGAATGTCTACAACCTCCATATCTCTGACAAAGGAATTGAAGCTTCTCATTGCCGCCAACTGACTGCCTTCACCAATTCTTTCAGATGCTAACAGCACCGCATTGAAATCGCCTCCTAAACACCACGGAAACGGAAACTCCCTTCTAGCCTTAACAATAAAGTTCCACAACTCAACCTTCTCCTTGTCCTTCGAAGCTGCATAAACATTACACAAAACCAATTCTTACATGTAAATTTTACTCTTTATATATCAATTTTGAATTCAAGTACGTGTGGAAAGTAATAGTATTTAAATACTTTAACAGTTGACATAAAATGCAGATAGGTAAATCATATATTGTATATCTGACATAAAGATATCAAAACATTTTATTTTTTTTTTGAAAAGGCTATATTAAAACAGGCCAAAGCCAGAGCTCAAAGAAGAGCAAACAAAGAACAACAGGCGCAAACCACCTGAACAGAGAGCACCCAAAGAAAACAAACCGCAGAACAGGGCAACAAACGACCCCCCAAAACAGAAACAATACAGCAAAAAGCACCAAAAAAACAACAAAAGCACCAGCACCAGACCACACACGACAGCAGCAACAACATCAAATGTTGCCCCATTCCACAAAGTCCCCAGCCAATTTAGCTCCCATCTTTGCCAAACTATCGACAAAACATGATGTAAAAGATATCAAAACATGATGCAGATGTTCACGATAAGGTGATGGTGTCTCACTCGGGTCGTATGATTCTCTCTTAGTTGGCATGTAAATTGCATGAATGTTAAGAGGTGGGTATTCTGTTGCAATCTTAATTTTAGTATTTAAATTCTTAGTTTCTAATAACCAATTCAAAACCCCCCATTCATGTGTATGTGTGTGTGTGAGTTGAGTTTTATTTAAATTGTTTTTAGAGTCATAAAGTGTCATAAATTAGTGTTTTTAAATTCATAACTTCCATAGGTAATTCATTCCTCGTGAGAATGACCCTTGCTTGCCCATTGTGCTATCGTTTACGATTTGTGCACTTATAAGATTTGATATTATTTTTGTTTGCTATTTTGCAACCAACAAGTTTTTGACGACTAACTCAATCAATCTTATATCCACATCAATAAAATTGTATATTCGTTAACCCTCTTCACTAAAAAAAAAAAAAAGTATATTCTTTCTCAACTCTCAAATTTATAATAATTCAAAACGAAAAAAATAATATAAAAAAATAGAATTAAGTGGTTAAAAATCAGGATCAGGATCCTCTGCTGAGTATTTTATGTGCTGAACTGTGCTGATCTTTTAAAATCACCTGTACATGTGGCTATTAATAAAATCAATGCTCAAGATTTAGTTTGCATTTTCTTTTCTTTTTTAAAGATATTTATTTTACGTTTTATTTTATTTTTTTACCAAAACAGTGTTGACGTGTTTTTTGAGTCCAAAAACAATCACAACCCTTTTCATCTTCTTCTCCAGTTGCGTATCCAATTCTACCTTGAATTCCGGCGACTGTAAAAAATTTTCGAATCGGAAACCAGCCACTAGGAATCACATGTATGGTAACTATCTTCGTTGATTTGCCCTCATATTCTCAAGAAGAAGACTATTTTATCATTCTTCAAATATGTGATGGCTTGCTAGAAAGTTATAAACCATGAAAATCCACTGGTAGGAATCTCCCAAAAAAAAAGGAACAAAAGAAATCTACTCTCTACTGGGTCTCCATTATATGTTTTTAGAAAATAAAATCTGTGTTGGTTGTTCGATTTTATTTATTGATTCTTGTTCGATTTTATTTGTTGATTCATATTTTACATGTGAAAATTTGAAGAATGATATATGAGATAGTCAAAACTCTCGGATTTGCTTAGTTGCCGAGAAATTTCAGATGGCTGGTTTACGGTTTTGAAATTTTTTCTCTTGCTTGAGAAAAAAATTCTGGGCTTAGAAGAAACGAGAAAACCAAGAGATGAATGAATATGTGATTCTAGTGGCTGGTTTTCCAATTTAAAAAAGAAAATTCCAGTTGCCGAAATCGTAGGAGAAGCAACTAGAGGAGAAGTTACTTGAAAGGGTTTTTAATTTTTGGAATGAGAAAAAAAAAATAAAATAAAAAAATCCTGACCACAGATGTTGTTAATTTGCCACATGGACGATGATCCTCAAAAGATCAGCATATCTCAGCAGACAAAAAACTCAGCAGAGGAGGGGTGAGTTTTTTAGTCAAGAGTTGGTGGGATTATTTTACACTGTTGGGAGAATGTATCCTAGTCCGTTTGTTGAGTCAAACATGGGCTTTGGACTATTTTAGTCTAATCCTAGTCCAATCCCAGGCGCCAAACACGTCACATGATCAAAACGATTACGAAAGATTTTGACTTTTCTATGCTTGAACATTGTTGAAAGAGACATTACTCATCTGAAAAAGTCTAATTTTCTTTCCATATGTGTTGAAATGTCTCTCTCTAAGGTACCAAGTGTCTATATATATATATATATATATATATATTATTGTTTGATCAACTGACAATACAGAATTTAATGATGATCAAGATGGGATCATCATCACCACCACTACAAGTTTTGGTCATGATCTTTGCTTTTATATACTGGGTTTGCATATTTGGTTTTGTTCATGTGGCTCAAGCTCAGAATAATAATCAATCTCAAGCTACTACTGATCCTAACGAAGGTATGTATGTATGTATGCATGTATGCATGTTAGAGCTTCATATTCGTATATATGTTATCAAAGCTAGTTTTTACTCGAAAATGAATCTGAATCCATTCCTGCATCTTTGTTTGTACTTTTTCATAAATTTAATCTTATGTATTTAAGTTTTTAAGTCAAATAGTAAATGTAGCGATAGTAAATTTCACTATGTGAGAATTATATTTGAATGAAATTCTAATTGGGAAATTTTATCAAAATCACCTATCCATTATATGATTTTTTTTTTTATCCACTTAGTTCAAGAGTTTAGAGAATTTAATTCTTATTGTTTCATTTATATCAAAATAGTTTATATTTTTTTAATCTGTATTAAACTAGTCCCTTTAGTCTATTAATTCTAGTATTACTGCTAACTTTTTGTTCATAAAAATTATTATGCCCTTGAAAAATTATTACTGCTAACATTAGTATAATACTTAAAAACTAATGTTATAAAAGAGACCTTGAAAAACGAAAAAAATAAATATATTATACTTACAAACCTTCCTAAAACACTCCAGTAATTTGCAAAAAAAAAAAAAAAAAAAAAAAATCCCTAAAAATTATTTGAATCTTAAGAGTAGGAAAATACCCTTATTCACTTACACAAAAAATTTAATTAAAAATGTTGAGGATGACTATTTTGATATAACTTTTTTCAATAATAATAATTAAAAAAAAATGACTTTTTGACTGCAAAATAAGTAATAAGGACTAAATTGATAATTAATTAAAAATGTTGAGGATGACTATTTTGATACTTACAAACCTTCCTAAAATTATAAAAACACTCCAGTAATTTGCAAAATAAATAAATAAATAAATAAATAAATAAATAAAAATCCCTAAAAATTATTTGAATCGTAAGAGTAGGAAAATACCCTTATTCACTTACACAAAAAAAAAAAAAAAAAAAAAATTAATTAAAAATGTTGAGGTTGACTATTTTGATACAACTTTCTTTTTAATAATAAAATAAAACAAGAATGACTCTTTTTGACTGCAAAATAAGTAATAAGGACAAAATTGAATACTTAATATGAAAATTTCTTATTTTAATTTTATCAACCTTTCAAACAAATAAAATTACTTCCATTTACATGTAACATTTTTCAACCTCCACTGTTTTTCTCTTCTGTTCTCTCATAAGAAATCTTCAAATTACTGATTTTTCAAAGCATTATAAATGTCAAATTAAGTTTGACAAAGGGTGATGACAAGTTTGACAAAGTTGTTAGCTTTTTTGCTCACGAGTTTGAAAAAATGACTGCAACTTGAAAATATATATGGTGGTGACAGTGAGAGCATTGAATTCAATATTTCAACAATGGGGGATATCAGCAAATCAGGATCAATGGAATATCAGTGGAGAGCCTTGCAGTGGAGCAGCCATTGATTCCACAAGCTATGTTAACGATGTTTACAACCCTTTTATCAAATGTGTCTGTACTTACAACAACAACACTCTTTGCCACATTACCCGATTGTGAGTATAGAATCTTTCCGAGTGGTGCTTCCAGCTCCGTTAATTGATTATATAGTGTGAAGAGTGTGATGATATATGTAAGAATATATTGAATGATTAACCCACTTCATTGTCATTAAACACTCTTGAAAACTGTTTGATAATATGTGTGAATGAATATTACTAAAGTCGTAAAAGTGCCGCATTCATGCTAGTTATCGCCGCTGGGTTTGTGTAGCCTTGTTGTTCATCACTTGATAGTTGATATACAAGTTTCGACACAAGTTCAACCCAAAAGTTCCCTCTTTACTTTGTTTTTGGTGTAGAAGTGTAACAGACTAGTAAATTTCAACAGATTTCCACATTTACTTGTAAGTCATAATTACATCAATTCAGTTTCCATCACAACTCAATTTTGCATACTCTTACCAGCCACTTATTCATCACTTCGCACAATTTGTCTTCTTACTGTTGCACTTTCGGAGAGCCGCATGCCCTGCACTTGCGTTGTCAGGTTGAACTTGAAACATCAGCTCTTTTGGGAAGCCTTCGTGTTAGGCCCTGCATTAAAGTAAAATTACTATGAATCTGTAGAATATACAGTTGTTTCCCTTCACGGTTGCTAACTGTAAGATTTTCTTTTCAGGAAAGTTTATGCACTAGATGTCGTTGGCGTGATCCCGGATGAGCTATGGACTTTGACTTTCCTCACCAATCTGTATGGTTTCGTATTAATATTTATGTTAACTTGATTCTGCTTTGTTATTGGCTTCATTATATGTAAGCTAAGTTCGAGCTTGCACCGTACCCCAGAAGACTATTTTCCAATATGATAATTGATCATTGTGTGTTCTTGAATAATCTGATTATTTTTGTTCTTCTGACAGGAACCTAGGCCAAAATTACTTGACAGGTCCACTGTCCGCATCTATTGGGAATCTGACTAGAATGCAATACTTGTAGGGTGATATTAATTTTGATGTTAAACTTATGGAAATCACAATTTGTAAGTATTACGTTTTCTAATGTTTACTTCATAATCTGATCAGCACTGTTGGCATTAATGCATTATCAGGGGAGCTTCCAAAAGAACTTGGAAAGATGACTGATATAAGATCATTGTAAGTTTTCCTATACCTTTTTCTTAACTCTATAATTTAACGAAATGGCAATTTGTTTTTACTTCCTGTAGATAGTGACTGATTCCTCTGTATGCAACTTTCATTTTTGTTCATTTGGTTTTGTTGCCTCGTAATCTTTAAGTGTGATTTTAGATTTCTGTTTCCACCAAAAATGGAAAAACAATGATCCCTGATATGTTAAAATGTAGGCTCTTTAAATTAAGTAGTATATATTATTCATTGAAGCATATGAACCTCCATTACAATTCACAAATATATACCTGAATGTAATCCATTGTGTAAGTGCATTGCTAGCATCAAGGATATATATATATATATAATGTGAATGTGAATCCAATTATGTAAATGCATTGATTTGACTCATTTACTTTATTTTTTTGTGTGTAGTGGTATTGGATCAAACAATTTCTCTGGCCCGTTACCGTCTGAACTTGGTAACTGGATAAAATTAGAGCAACTGTAAGTTCCGATAGACTTTCTATTACATTACCAGTGCATAATTGTGCAAATATTGTTAGATTGAATTTGGGGGAACAATTTTAGCAGCTGCTTCACATAGTATTCTATTATTACGTGGCTCTCGCTTCCTTTATTTTATGTTGGAAAAACCATACCAAATAATGATGTAATTCATTAAAATTCTTTAAATCGACAGTTATATCGATAGTTCTGGAGTTAGTGGTGAGATTCCTTCAACTCTTGCCAAATTACAGAACATGGCTACAATGTAAGAACTCTTTGACTTTGTTAATCTCTAATTGAGATTTTTGTAAAATAGATATTAATAGTATGCTGACCGCAATTTGAAATGAATCAAATCTTATAGAAATGATTGTATTGTTATCAGGTGGGCTTCAGACACAGAACTTACCGGAAGGATTCCCGACTTTATAGGAAATTGGTCAAAGCTTACTTCCTTGTGAGAAAAATCAACTTGATTCATTGCAAGCTCAAGCTGTCTTATTACTAAAAATTTAATTTCAAATACTGTACCTAAAGGTTTTTAAACTGAGAATATTTTATAAATTTCTGCCCATATATGTCAATTGTAGGAGGTTTCATGGAAACTCTTTTGATGGTCCCATACCATCATCCTTTTCCAAACTTACTGCTCTGACGGAATTGTGAGTATCTACATTTCTTCTTTGCTTTTTTGTAATACGTTTTACAATATTTAATGCTATTCATCCTGTGAAATTAAAATGTAGGAAAATAAGTGATTTATCCAATGGGAGCTCGACACTGGCATTTATGAAGGATATGAAGTCTTTAAGTTTCTTGTAAGGAATACCATTTCAAGCTCTGATTTGAGGCATTGTAATTCCTCATATACAATTTCTATTTATCTTTTTTTTTTCTTCTTTAATAATTTTTCCGGTAACATGTACCACAGAGAACTAAGGAACAACAACATTTCTGATTCAATTCCATCCAACATTGGAGAATACCGGAGTTTGAAGCATCTGTAAGTTAATCCTTTTTTATGCTTGACTCTTTGAATACGTGTTGGGTTGGCTTTCGAACAATTGTACCTATAAGTAGTTTATTGATTATTGGTCTTGAAAATCCGGGCTGATGGGAAATCCTATGGGCATGCCCTCGTATAAAATTTTATAAGAATATTATTAGTATCACTTAATATTATCTTTCTTCGTAATTCTTTATCTTATTGCTGTAAAGATATTATCAATTTAATTGAAACTGCATGCTATTAGAACTGAGTCTAATCGTAGTTGGGAAATTGTTTGTGTTTTGGGTGTGGCTGTTGATGTTGTTGCCTACATATTGTTTTGTTTGGTTCAATGCACTTGTTCTGTTGTTAGCTAATTTCATATATCTTACAATTGTGTTATTGTAATATTTTTTTCTTTAGGGATTTGAGTTTCAACAATCTAGGTGGAGAAATTCCCGAATCGCTTTTCAATATGAGTTCACTGGCTATTCTGTAATATACTAACTCTGCTTTACTATATTTGCTTCTCAATACACTCTCCTTAAATTTCAAAGATATGATGCATTTTCATTCTTAGGTTTCTTGGAAATAATAAGTTAAATGGTACCTTGCCTCCACAAAAGAATACAATTCTTCTAAACATGTAAGTACTTCTGACATATTATGTGTTCCACATCATCTTAATGCACCAAAAATAGAGTTTTCTAATATATAATATATGTGGAGTAACATTGCATGTTCTCTGAAACACCCAGTGTGCTAGTTCACTTGGACAAAAGGCTAAACTTGCATTTGGATTAATCTACAGTTTCATGTGTATGTAATAATTTCCTATGTCTTAGTTCTTTGTGCTCTCTGGTTTGCGGCTCCCCAACATGAAAATGAGTTTCTTTCTTTTATTTTTATTTTGACTGCAAAAAGAAATATAAATTCTTACCACCAATAACCACTAGAATGATTTTCTCCATCCAATTATATCTTATCGGGATGGTTGCCTAAGAAAATGAAAATTTACTTCAGCTGTACACTTCCAACTCTGAGAGTGATTCTTCTCTTTTCTTTTTTGGGTAACAATGACATCCCTTGTCCTGATATCAGTTTTCTAGATAAGATTAAAATTTCTTTCTCATTGGGAAATATATATTAACATGTCTACTTGGCATGTAACTTAAAACATGTGTGGGGTTCTTTAGAAAACATGAAGAAGTTTAGGGTTTGTATGGCATCAAAAGCTTGTAGTAAAAGCACAGTGTGACTAGAGCAATGCTGAAGTTTTACTGATCAGCATCTTGTGTTGAAAATCTCCTCTCCATGCTTGCAGAGATGTGTCATACAACAATTTAATTGGTAGCTTCCCTTCTTGGATCAACCAACCAAATTTACAACTGTAAGTCTTTAAATTTCATTGAAGTATTGTTTTGTATCATATTTAATATTTTTTTCTAATTTGATTTCTCTAATACAATATTCATTTTACTCTTCAAAGTAATATCAAGTAACCTCCCTCTAACAATCATTAAGTACTTTAATTTCTAACAAGGATTGCATTCGTTTTGCCTTGATGAAACTAACATCAGGTTTCGTGGGTTGCAATATGCAGGAACGTAGTTGCCAACAACTTAACAATAGATAATTCCAACAGCAGCCTCAGCAGGTGAGTTTCTGGTTTCTATGATCTGTTCAGATGCTTGAACTTCTCAATGATGGTTTCTGAAAATTAATAATTTCTTGCATACATGTAATAGATATGATATTGTAATCTGAATACTGACATTTACATAAGTTGTTGATTGTACATCATGAGGGTGTGAGGCTTATATCAAGACTCTTAACATGCTAATCAGTCCTTCAAATATTTTGGAATGACTTTTATTTCTGAAAAAAGTTACCAAATTACTTCTAGTACTCCTGAAACATATGACACTTTTTATTTGAAGTTTATGTATCAAGTAATTGCAATTTCTATTTTGCATGACAGAAATTATGATATTTCATTTTGAGTCTTTTTTAAATATGATACCTATTAATGTGGTACAATCAGGAGATTTTGTTCTTTCATAGTAGGATTTATTTCATCATAAAGTACACGGTTAACTCACAATAATGCATGCATCAATACAAATGGCTGCTTTAGTGGCCAATTATTGATTTTTGACATAATTACCAAGCTTTCCATCTTACAGCATTCCTCTTCTTCCCTCAGTGCCTTGCCATTTGGGCTGAACTGTCTCCAACGGAACTTTCCTTGCTATCGAGGTGCTGGAATCTGTAAGTACAACTTTCCCCTTCTTGTTATTTGAGGAAATTTTAGACTAGGTTTCTCGCCTGGTACACCCTTTTATGAGAAATGAAAGTTGCACTTTGACACTTGTATAGGCTCCATGTGGTTTCAACTATTTAAAGCTTATATACGCTCTTACTACATAATAGCCTTCTTGTTTTGGTGATAATGCAACCTTCTAGATGAGAGAGTATAGAACATGTGCACTTTTCATGTGAGCATTGATTTACTAATCAGTTTGAGTGAGAATTCTTATGATATGGAAAATTTTCGATAACCATTTGAGCTGGAAGAGGACTTATAAATTGGTTTCCAGATGTCAGGCGATATAACTGTTAAATTTTTTAAACTATTACAATATAACTGTCAAGTTTATGAGGTTTTACTTGCATACATAGTTAAAAGGAATGCAGTTTATCAAGTGACTTATTATAATCCAAGTATAAGATTCATTTCTGCCTAACCGACAAAGTAATATCTTGATGAAGTAAAGAATCAGGTACAACTTGGTGCACTAGAGGACATTGGGAGATGCATATTTGAATCTCATACATTCAAAAACCTTTTCCGAACGTGCTTTGATAAGTAGCTCTCTTATTTGCTTTGCAGATTATAACTTTTCAATTAAGGCTGGTGGTCCACAGATTACGTCTTCTAATGGTATTGTATATGAGAGGGATAATGCAACTCTTGGTCCAGCATCATATTTTGTAACTGACACAAGAAGATGGGGGGTCAGTAATGTTGGATCTTTTGCTGAGAACAACAATCCCCGGTACATAAGTTCTTCTTCATCTCAATTCACAAATACGCTAGACTCAGAGCTTTTTCAGACTGCAAGAATCTCAGCTTCATCACTAAGATACTATGGTTTAGGCCTTGAAAATGGCGACTACAATGTGACCCTACAGTTTGCAGAAATGACTATTTTAGATACTACTAGCTGGCAAAGTGTTGGGAGGCGTGTATTTGATATCTATATTCAGGTATGTATTATACTTTGAACTTGTTTGAGGTACTCTTATGTTTCATTCTGTTCTTATTCTCTTTACCTACTTTTAATTCCTCGACATTTACATCATTTATATGACTAACCACATATTTGATAAAAAGGGTTGGTGAACATTAAAGTCAAGTGCTTATTACCGTACTAGTAAATTATAATTGATCATCAAAGTTTTCCTTTCTGTGACTGGTTTAAGTATCGTGGATATTGAGAATAATTCCCCAGTTTTCGTATCATTCTGAAATGGCCACTCAAACAAGGTGTGTTTCTTACAGATAATGTGATATGTAGCAAGATACCTCACCTACATATCACATTATCACTATGATTTATCTATGAATTCAAGTCCCAAGTAATTGTTTGCTGAAAAAAAAATTCCAAATCTGACCAAGGGTAATGCTCAGGTTAAGAATGCTGAGTTTACTTCATGAATCTGTTTAATGCTGGGAAAAATTGTATTATGTTTCCTAAATCCTAATAGGTTTCTCCTTTTATTTATTGTTGTTTTATATTTGAGTCTTGAATCTGTTTATTGCAGGGAAATCGTGTCCGGAAGGATTTTAACATAAAAAATGAAGCAGGTGGAGTCTCAAAAAGTGCTGTTCAGATGCAATTCACGGCTCAGGTATCAGAAAACTACCTTGAAATCCACCTGTTTTGGGCTGGAAAAGGGACTTGCTGCATTCCTACACAACGTACATATGGACCTTCTATTTCTGCCATCAGTGCTACACCAAGTAAGCAAATTTCTTATCTTCTTGCTTCTTTTTCTTTTTAAAGTTCCGTCGCGATATGATATTAAGTTATGACTACTGAACTCTGAATCTGATACAGATTTCATACCTTCGGTGAGTAACATTCCTCCAACCAGTCCTAAGAAGAATAGAACAGGTCTAATTGCGGGAATTGTTGTTGGTGTTGGGCTTTTAAGCTTACTATCCATTATTGCAATTTTGTGGATTGTTCGAAGAAGGAATAAGCCAAGAGATGATGATGAAGGTAAAGCAAGAAATCTCGCTTTATATGTAGGACAGCAGTCCAATTTCCTAACTCATAACACATTTTCTGGATATAAATATGCTGTTGTTTGCCTGCATGCGATTCTAGTCTTTGTCAATGTTGGCATTTGGCCAAATGTCTTAAAATCAAGATTCTTCAAGACTCTTCGAGTTTTCTTTAATCACAAAATGTTCTTAACCAAATTGCTTTTTGGTCCTTGAGGCTACATGAACGTTACGATACCCTTACAAGACAATTGAATAAATTTCCAGCGATTTCTCATGTTTTTAACTTGGCTTAATAGTCCACAAAGTATTTGATTAGGCAAATGGGTTCACGATGTTAAACCGCATTTGTTGTTGAATTTTGCAGTGCTTTTAGGGATAGATGCTAAACCATACACTTTCAGTTATTCTGTACTGAAAACCGCTACAGAAGACTTTAGTCCTGCAAATAAACTTGGAGAGGGAGGATTTGGAGCAGTTTATAAGGTATGTAACCATTCAAATCAGCAAATGGTCCTTGAGCGAAACTCATTTCCTTAAAATTGATTATCTGGTTACACAATTATAACCATAGCCATAATTTAATTTTAGCATAAGCTGCAACATGAGTATGAAAGGTAATATGTGGCAGATTTTAAAAATTATAATATTTCTAACCCATTTAATTGGAACCTTTCACTCCATAGGGAAAACTTAGCGATGGAAGGGCAATCGCAGTAAAACAATTGTCTGTAGCATCCCAACAAGGGAAGAGCCAATTTGTTGCAGAAATTGTTGCTATATCTGCAGTGCAGCACCGTAACCTTGTCAAACTATATGGATGTTGCATTGAGGGATCAGAACGACTCCTTGTTTATGAGTATCTTGAGAACAAGAGTCTGGATCAAGCATTATTTGGTATGAGAATAACATTTATGCTGTATTATTGATTTTCTTGGGAATACTTTCAGTGTGGAAAACTTTGTTGAATTTTCTATATGATTTTCATGAATCAGGAGAAACGAGTTTGAATTTCAACTGGTCAACGCGTTACGATATTTGCTTGGGAGTTGCAAGAGGTCTAGCTTATCTTCATGAGGAGTCGAGGCTTCGAATCATACATAGAGATGTGAAGGCTAGTAATATTCTACTTGATTATGAGCTCAACCCAAAAATTTCAGATTTCGGTTTGGCCAAACTCTACGATGACAAGAAAACCCACATAAGCACCTGTGTTGCAGGGACAATGTAAGATTATGAAAAGTTCACCTCATTTTTCTACCTAGATTTGTTTATTTTGGTATATATTAAGTTCCTTCGGACAAACATGTAATAATCTCTTGTCACCACATAGTGGATATCTTGCACCAGAGTATGCCATGCGTGGACATCTTACAGAGAAGACCGATGTGTTTGCCTTCGGAGTTGTTGCACTAGAGATTGTTAGTGGGAGACCAAACTCAGATTCAAGTTTGGATGAAGAGCAAATGTATCTTCTTGAATGGGTATGAATGATATTTCGGTGCCCAATTTACTTTCATATCAATCATCCTCTTATACTACATTGTCGTAATTTCTATATTTTCTTGCCTCTTAGGCTTGGAATCTACACGAGAACAACCGTCAAGTTGAACTAGTAGACTCGAGATTACCAGAATTCAACGAGGAGGTAAAACGAATGATAGGAGTAGCTCTTTTATGCACCCAAACAATGCCATCTCTGCGGCCACCAATGTCCCATGTAGTCGCTATGCTCTATGGAGATATGGAAGTGAGCCCTGTAACTACAAAGCCAGGATACTTGACTGATTGGAAATATGATGACACTTCCACTGCCAGCAGCTTCATGAGCAGTGATAAGGCAACTATAGGAACTGAATATAATAGCAATTTCACCTCTTCTTCAACAACTGTGGTGGCTGATGCTCAACATTCACCAGCAAATGTTACTAAACCCATTCTCCATGACATTATTGGAGACGGTAGGTGGTGATGAAAAATGTTCTTTTGCTTCACTAGTCTTTCTGTTTTTTTTTTTTTTTTTTTTTTTTTCTTCTTTCTTTCTTATTGAGGAAAATTGTGAGCTAAACTAATATATTCTTGGATTTCTGATTTGTATATAATTATAGTTATAATACACAAGGAGAATAATTGTTTGTAACATGTAAATTTTACTCTTTATATATCAATTTTGAATTTTTGGCCAATTAATGTTGAATAAGAAGATGATTTCTGAAGTTTTGGTGGTTGTTGATGTTGGTAATCATAGACCTAAAATGTTAAGCTTGTAGGAAAGTGCCGGACTGACGCATATACATATTCAAACTCATAACAAAATCATAAATAAATACACATTCAAGCACGTGTGGGGAAGTAATAGTATTTAAGCACTCTAACTCAATCCAACTAACTCAAACAATCTTATATCCACGTCAATAAAATTGTATATTCGTTAACCCTCTTCACCATTAAAAAAAAAAAGAAGTATATTATTTCTCGACTCTCAAATTTATAATAATTCAAAACAAAAAAAATAATATAAAAAGATAGAATTAAGTGGTTCAAAATCAATAAGTGGACAAAATGTGAACCAGAACTTTCCACGATTGCGATAATTTGGATTATTTCTTACACGATCAAAACGATTACGAAATATTTTGACATTTCTATGCTTGAACATTGCTGAATTGAAAGAGACATTACTCATCTAAAAAAGTCTAATTTTCTTTCCATATGTGTTGAAATGTCTCTCTCTAATGTACCAAGTGTCTATATTTTTTTTAAAAGGCGAACTTTATAAAACGGCCAAAGAAGCCCGAAAAGAGAACAAGAAACACAGAAGGCGACAGCCCAAAACCACCAGCATCAAACACCGGCGACAGAGGCAACACAAAAGCCAAGTGTGTATATATATATATATATATATATTATTGTTTGATCAACTGACAATACAGAATTTAAGGATGATCAAGATGGGATCATCATCACCACCACTACAAGTTTTGGTCATGATCTTTGCTTTTTTATACTGGGTTTGCATATTTGGTTTTGTTCATGTAACTCAAGCTCAGAATAATAATCAATCTCAAGCTACCACTGATCCTAACGAAGGTATGTATGCATACATGTTAGAGCTTCGGATTCGTATATATGTTATCAGAGCTAGTTTTTACTCGAAAATGAATCTGAATCCATTCCTGCAACTATATTTGTACTTTTTTATAAATTGAATCTTATGTATTTAATTTTTTAAGTCAAACAGCAAACGTAGCGATAGTAATTTTCTCTATGTGAGAATTATATTTGAATGAAATTCTAATTGGGAAATTTTATCAAAATCACCTATCCATCATATGATTTTTTTATTTTTTATTTTTTATTTATCTACTTAGTTCAAGAGTTTAGAGAATTTAATTCTTATTGTTTCATTTATATCAAAATAGTTTATATTGTTTTAATCTGTATTAAACTAGTCCCTGTAGTCTATTAATTCTAGTATTACAGCTAACTTTTGCCCATAAAAATTATTATTCCCTTGTATAATACTTAAAAACTAAATATTATCTTTTAAATATTATAAAAGAGACCTTGAAAAATGAAAAAAAAAATTAATATATTATAGTTACAAACCTTCCTTAAATTATAAAAACACTCCAGTAATTTGCAACAAAAAAAAAAGAAAATAAAAATCCCTAAAAATTATTTGAATCTTAAGAGTAGGAAAATACCCTTATTCACTTACACAAAAAATTTAATTAAATATGTTGAGGATGACTATTTTGATATAACTTTTTTCAATAATAATAATAATAGTAAATTGACTTTTTGACTGCAAAATAAGTAATAAGGACTAAATTGATAATTATTTAAACATTAATACTTAACGTGAAAATTTCTTTTCTTTTTTTTTAATTTTATCAACCTTTCAAACAAATAAAATTACTTCCATTTACGTGTAATATTTTCCAACCTCCGTTGTTTTTCTCTTCTGTTCTCTCATAAGAAATCTTCAAATTAATGATTTTTAAAAGAATTATAAATGTCAAATTAAGTGAGTTAATCAACAAAGGTTGATGACAAGTTTGACAAAGTTGTTAGCTTTTTGCTCAAGAGTTTGAAAAAAATGACTGCAATTGAAAATATACATGCCGGTGACAGTGAGAGCATTGAATTCAATATTTCAACAATGGGGGATATCAGCTAATCAAGATCAATGGAATATCAGTGGAGAGCCTTGCAGTGGAGCTGCCATTGATTCCACAAGCTTTGATAACAATGTTTACAACCCTTTTATCAAATGTGTTTGTTCTTACAACAATAACACTCTTTGCCACATTACCCAATTGTAAGTTTTCAAAAACTTTTTTGCTAGTTTCTTACTAATTCTGCAATTGTTGGTTACATGTTGCTTAGAGTGTGATGATGGGAAAATGTTAATCCGTGTCGATATTGTTAGAGAGCTTTATATCATGGATTGGTTGGGCCCTTACTTGATAACTTAAGCTTTTGAGTCTAGCGGAAACTAACATAGTATCAGAGCTTGATTTGACTCGTAGTACTGAGTTCAAGTCCCCCAACATGCATTCGTTTATTTATTTATTCTGCAATATGCAAATAAATAGTTGAAGAAGCTTTTGGTCTAGCTAAGAGGACCTTTGAATAGTTAACCGTTTCATTGTCACTGGACACTCTTGAAAGTGTTCGATAATATGTTTGAATGAGCATTATCAAAGCATAAAAGTGTTACATTCATGCTATGATTTTTCGTGTTACATTCATGCTATATTGCAACCTTCTGCTTTTCTTCATAGTGAAGATTAACAAGTTTCAGTATACTATCAGTATGATCTTCTTGTACAAATACTTGGTTTTCAAATTTATGTTACTTGTACAAATACCTGTGCAGCACTTGATATACAAGTGTGGGCACATCCAAACCAAAAGTTACTTTGCTGTTTCCAGTGTAGAAATCGTAACTAACAAGTGAAACAGATTCACTTATGAGCTCTAATGATTTCAAATTCAGTTTCCTTCACAGTGTCTGGCTTGCATACTACTACCAGCCATTGTACTTAACTACTTCACCACCATTTGTCTTCTTGCTATCACATTTGTGATTTCCAGCTGGAACATCTCTTTTGGGAAGCCTTAATGTGAGGCAGTCTCAACATCAAAGTAGTGTAGAATCTAGAATGTATAGATCTTTCGTTTCATGCATGCTAACTTTTAGATTTTCTTGACAGGAAAGTTTATTCACTGGACGTTGTTGGTGTGATCCCAGATGAGCTATGGACTTTGACTTTCCTTGTCGATCTGTATGGTTTCATGTTGTATATATGTTTACTTGAGTTCTACATTGTATTGATAATTTCATTTAAATGTAAGCTATGTTGGAGTTCTACCACACAATTCCACTATGATTTATCTGCGCTGTGTGTTCTTGAGTAATCTGAAGTTTTCTTCTTCTATCAGGAACTTGGGCAAAAATTACTTGACAGGTCCTCTGTCTGCATCGATCCGGAATCTAACTGCCATGCAATATATGTAGGCTGATAGAAATTTTTTGTTGTAAATTTATAGGGCATGACAAATATACAATTTTCTGATGTTTACTTTCACATTCTGATCAGGAGCTTTGATATAAATGCATTATCAGGAGAGCTTCCAAAAGAACTCGGAATGCTGACTGAATTAATATCACTGTAAGTTTACATCTACATCATTCTTTACTTTCCATAGATAGTGACTGCCTCCTCTGTCCGCGACTTCCATTTTTGTTCTTTTGGCTTGATTGCTTTGCAATCTTTAGGTTATAATATTTCTAGATGGCTGTTTCCACAAAAATTGCAATACAATGATCCCAATGTTACAATGAAATGTGTGTTCTTTAAAATAAGTTGTATACTTTACTGAGTGAAGCATATGAATCTCCATAAACAATGGTTGGGGAATATTAAATCTGAGACTTCATTGTCCATTTATTTATCTTAATTAAATTGTTATTGCTTGCACTTAATCTATTTAAAATCTATTTAATTGTTCAAATCATTTGACGAAAAGGGCTGGATGTTGAAGGTCACAAATTATAGTTGAGGTGTTAAGTTGATTGACTTATATATATATACTTTGATGTGTAAGCACATTGCTAGAATTTAAAGAAGTTATAAAACTATGGTGATATTATGCATTTATTTCATTACCTTTCTTTTTATTTTTTGTAGTTCTGTTGCATCAAACAATTTCTCAGGTTCTTTGCCATTGGAACTTGGTAATTTGATGAAATTACAACAACTGTAAGTTCTTTAAACACTTTTTTACACTTGCAAAAGAGCAACGCTACATTGTTTTAAAACTTTGCCTAAAATGCAGCTCAAATTACATGACAAGTGATTTGTAATTGTCATGTGGATTAAGGGATCATGTGAAAGTTACACACCACTTGCCATATTGTTCGGGTAAATTTTTTAACAAAATGTTTTGGGTAATATATAGTAATCTTTTTTAATTGCGTTTAGCGGGGGTCAGATTATATGAGTTAGATGAATTTCCTGTCAACCATCTTGATAAAGATTAAGGTCTTATAATGAAAACTTATAGAACTTACATAAATAAATAAATAAAAACTTCTAGGACTGTATGAAACTCTTAACAGTGTATAAAAAGTTTGTAATCACAGGAACATGCAAACAAGGATGAAATTATAGGAATTGAGGTACATGAATGTAAGCTATAGTAAGTAGTAACCACTGTGCATTCTACAACATCGTTTAATCGCTCATAACTTGGAGCCTTTAAATACATGTTGGGGAATATCCTATGGTACCATCATATATTAAAATTAGCAGCAACTCCAAGTGATATTCAATTATTATTTATCTCTTCTCTTGTTATATTGTGTTGAGTAAAAAGTACTTAAATAGTGACGGATTTTCATGAAAACTCTTCACCTCGACAGTTATATTAGTAGTTCTGGAGTTACCGGTGAGATTCCTTCTAGTTTTGCCAATCTACAGAACCTGCTTACAGTGTAAGCACTTTCTTACTATGTTGATCTCTAATTGAGATTTTGAACTAGCTAGGAGTAAATATGTCATTATGCTGACTGGAAAATGACATGAATCAAATACTTGTATTGTTCTCAGGTGGGCTTCTGATGTAGAACTCACAGGAAGGATTCCTGACTTCATAGGAAATTGGTCGAAGCTTGATTCATTGTGAGAAATTAATGCTTTTTTTTTTTTTTTTTTCCAAATCACCTTTAACTTGTTAGCTTTTGTCACAATGTAAAATTAAGCTAATGAAATGCTTCACATCTTATAAATTTCTATTCCTATATGTTATTGAAGGAGGTTTCAAGGAAACTCATTTGAAGGTCCAATATCATCATCCTTCTCCAACCTGACAACTCTGACTGAGTTGTGAGTATCCTCAACTTCTCTTTGCTTTTGTTATTTTACAATACTCAATGCTAATCATCTAACGGAAATTAAAATGTAGGAGAATAAGTGACTTATCAAACGGGAGCTCATCATTGGAATTTATAAGGGAAATGAAGTCTTTAAGTGTCTTGTAAGGAACACTGTTTCAAGCTCTGATTCGATATGTTATAACCCCTCGTACATACTTTTTGTTTATCTTTTTCTTTATTCATTCATTGATCTAAAATAATGGTTACATATTCTCCAGGGAACTAAGGAATAACAACATTTCTGATTCAATTCCATCCAATATTGGAGAATACCAGAGGTTGCAGCATCTGTAAGTTATTCATTTTGATGGTGGATCCTTCAAATACATTTTTGGTCAGCATACTTTTGGTTGAATTTGGGCTTGCTTATGAGCAGTCAGACCCAACAGCGGTTTATTGATTATCGGTAGAAAATCCTAGCTGATGCCTGAAGGCAAACTGTTTTACAGGGTTGCCCCTCATATAAGCTTTAATAGTATTATTATTAGTATCACCTAATATTATCATTCTTCTTAATTCCTTATCTTTTGCTGTGATTGATTCTATCAGATTGGTTGGTGTGGTGTGTAACTAGAAGTCATTGTGATGTACCAGTGTTATGCATCATTGATTATATCTTATTTCATGTAACCAGAACCGAGATCATTTGGTTGTTCTGAGTGGGGATGTGGATGTGCTTATTTAGTGCTAGTGATATCTCCAATTTAACAAAAATCCCCCCTATCTCTGTCACTAGTTGTGTGTACAATTGAGTTTTGTAATATTTTCCTACAGGGATTTGAGTTTCAACAATATAGGTGGAGATATTCATGACTCACTTTTCAATTTGAGTTCGCTGTCTCGCCTGTAATACACCATCTCTGCCTTACAATCTTTTGCTTCCAAACATGTACTCCTTACTTTTATTGAAACATGTAATGTTGCTTTCATTGTTAGGTTTCTTGGAAATAATAAGTTAAATGGTACCCTGCCCAAACAAAAGAGTACGTCTCTTCTCAACATGTAAGTGCTTTTGACAGATATGAATTCAACATCATTTTAATGCACCAAAAAAGGAGTTTATAATCTCTAATGTTTCATTTACAGTAAGGACAGTTTTATGCTGTGCAACAGTGGCTGCTGAAACACCCAGTGTGCTAGTTGCTAAACATGCATTAGGATTAATCAGCAGTTTCATGTGTGAAAATGAGCTCACTTGCTTGTAGCTCGCCAATGTGAAAATGCGGATTTTTTTTTTACTGGGGAACACAACATCTTTTATCCTGATGTCGGCTCTTTTGATCAGATTGAAAATTCTTTTGCCTTGCTATAAATTAACATGTCTACTGAAGCCTGTAACTTAATACATGTGTGAGGCTCTTTAGAATACATGATGAAGTTGAGGTTATGGATAGCATCAAAAGCTTGTAGTAAAAGATCAGCATGACTAGAATAATACCTGAATTTTTACTGATCAGTAGCTTGTGTGAAAATCTACTCTACATGCTTGCAGAGATGTGTCGTACAACAATTTAATTGGCAGCTTACCTTCTTGGATCAACGAACAAAATTTACAACTGTAAGTCTTTAAATTGCATTAAATGTATTGTTTTGTAATCATTTTTCATCATTTTCTAATTTGATTTGTTTTCTTAGTACTTTCATTTCTAACAAAGGCTGCATTCGTTTTTCCATGATGAAACTAACATTCAGATTTTGTGGGTTGCAATATGCAGGAACTTAGTTGCCAACAACTTAACTATAGACACTTCCAACAGCAGGTTATTTTCTGGTTTCTATTTTTTGTTTTCTGAAAATAATTAGTATCTTGCATTCATTTATTAGACATGATACTGTAATCTGAATATTGACATATACTTAAGTTATTGATCATACAAGGTGCAAGGCTCTAATCAGTCCTCTCAAATATTTTGGAATTTTGTGAAAAAATTACCAAATTACTTCCGGTACTCCTGAAACACATGACACTTTTTATTGGAAGTTTATGTATCAAGTAATTGCAACCTCAATTTTGGAAGTTTATGTATCAACTAATAATAATGCTTCCATCAACTGAAATGGCCAGTTATTGGTTTCTGACATAATATCCAAGCTTTCCATCTAATTGCATTCCTCTTCTTACCTCAGTGCCTTGCCATTTGGGCTGAACTGTCTCCAACGGAACTTTCCTTGCAATCGAGGTGCTGGAATCTGTAAGTATAACTTTCCCTTTCTTGTGATTTGAGGAAATCCACCTGTGTATGAGGAGAAAAGAAGGCTGCACTTTGACACTTGAGTATGCGCTGCATGGTTACCTCACAGCCTATATACGCTCTTGCTACATAATAGCTTTCTTGTTTTTGTTATAGAACCGTTTCTTAACTCATGGTTTGTGTGATCTTCTAGATGGGAGAGTAATTATTTTGAAAGAGAGAACATGTGCACCAAAAGAATTTTAATGTGAGCACTTATTTATTAATCGGTTTGTGATAAATTGAATTTCATGTCTTGAGATATAACTGTTAAGTTGATAAGGTTTTATTTGCATACATAGCTGAAGGGAATGCATTTTATCAAGTGACTTATTATAATCCAAGCATCAAATGCAACTTGGTGCACAAGAGGACATTGGGAGATGCATATTCTAACTTCATACTTCAAAAACCTTATATGGACTTACTTTGATAAGTGGCTCACTTGTATTGATGTGCAGATTATAACTTTTCGATTAAGTGTGGTGGTCCACAGATCACGTCTTCTAATGGTATAGTATATGAGAGGGACAACACAACTCTTGGTCCATCATCATATTTTGTGACAAACACAAGAAGATGGGGTGTTAGTAATGTTGGATATTTTACTGGGAGCAATAATCCCCAGTACACAACTTTTTCTAAATCCCAATTCACAAATACTCTAGACTCGGAGCTTTTTCAGACGGCAAGAACCTCAGCTTCATCACTAAGATACTATGGTTTAGGCCTTGAAAATGGCAACTACAATGTGACCCTTCAGTTTACAGAAATGGATATTTTAGATACTACTAGCTGGGAAAGCATTGGGAGGCGTAAATTTGATATATATATTCAGGTATGATGGATTATATATACTTTGAAATTGTTCTAGGTACTCTTTTGTTTCCTTCTGTTCTTATTCTCTTAATTAACTACTTTTAATTCCTTGATATTAAGGTCATTTACATACTAAACCACAAATGCAATAAAAAGGGTCAGTGAACATTTTAGTCAAGAGCTCATTAATATAAACCACCAATGCAATCTTGTATTCTGCTTCCTAAATCCTAATTATATGTTACTCCTTTTAATTGTTACTGATTTTTTGTTGAAGTTTTGTTATAGGGAAATCGTGTTTTAAAGGATTTTGAAATAAAAAAGGAAGCAGGTGGAATCTCAGAAAGAGCTGTTCAGAAACAATTCAAGGCTCAGGTATCAGAAAACTACCTTGAAATCCACCTGTTTTGGGCTGGAAAAGGGACTTGCTGCATTCCTAACCAAGGTACATATGGACCTTCTATTTCCGCCATAAGTGCTACACCAGGTAAGCAAATATCTTTCTTTCTTCTTTTTCTTCTTAAAGTTTACTTGCAGTATCATATTAAGTATAAGTCTACTGAACTCTGATACAGATTTCATACCTACTATAAGTAACAATCCTCCAACCAGTAGGAGTAAGACGAATAGGACCGGTCTAATTGTGGGGATTGTTGTTGGTGTTGGGCTTATAAGCTTTCTATTGGCCGCAATTCTCTGGATTATTCGAAGAAGGAAGAGGCCTAGCAAAGATGATGATGATGGTAAAGCAAGAATCCTTGCTCTAAATCTATGCTAGCAATCCAATTTCGAAACTCTTAACAATTTTTTTTTTCTAGATATAAATATGTTGTTTGCTTAAATTTTGTCATGTATGATGTTCAAACTCAAGATTCATAACTGCAAGACTTAAGTCGAGTTTTCCTGAATCACAAAATGTTCTTAATTCAATTGCTTTCTTGTCCTTCACATTAACTTGACATAATATTCCACAAAGTATTTGTTAGCTAGCCAAATGGATTCACAATGGTAAACTCTGCATTTGCTATTGAATTTGCAGTGCTTCAAGGGATAGATGTTAAACCATACACTTTCAGTTATGCTGTGCTGAAGACAGCTACAGAAGACTTCAGTCCTGAAAATAAACTTGGAGAGGGAGGTTTTGGACCAGTTTATAAGGTATGTCACTGTTCAAATCAGCTAAATTTGTTGACTGCATATAGTTGTTACACAATTATAGCCATTTTAACCGTAACATGATTGTGAAAGGCTGGTGAATATAAGGGAGATTCAAAATTATAATTTTACTGACATATTCATTTGGAACCTTATACTCCATAGGGTAAACTTGATGATGGAAGGGCAATTGCGGTAAAACAATTGTCTGTAGCATCCCAACAAGGGAAGAGCCAATTTGTTGCAGAAATTGTTGCTATATCTGCAGTGCAGCACCGTAACCTTGTCAAACTGTATGGATGTTGCATCGAGGGATCAGAACGACTCCTTGTTTACGAGTATCTTCAGAACAGAAGTCTAGATCAAGCAATATTTGGTATGAAAATAGAGCATGTATGCTGTATTATTGATTTTCTTGGGAATAGAAAGAGGTTTACATTTTCAGTGTGGAAAGCTTTGTTGAATTTTCTATTATGACTTTCATGAATTAGGAGAAACAAGTTTGAATTTCAACTGGTCAACGCGTTATGATATTTGCTTGGGAGTGGCAAGAGGTCTAGCTTATCTTCATGAGGATTCGAGGCTTCGAATCATACACAGAGATGTGAAGGGCAGTAATATTCTACTTGATTCTGAGCTCAACCCAAAAATTTCAGATTTTGGTTTGGCCAAACTTTACGATGACAAGAAAACCCACATAAGCACCCGTGTTGCAGGGACATTGTAAGATTGTGAAAAGTTCACCTCGTTTTTCTACCTAGATTTGTTTATTTTGGACACACATGTAATAATGATCTCTTGTCACCGCATAGTGGATATCTTGCACCGGAGTATGCCATGCGCGGACATCTTACAGAGAAGACTGATGTGTTTGCCTTCGGAGTTGTTGCACTAGAGGTTGTTAGTGGAAGACCAAACTCAGATTCAAGCTTGGATGAAGAGCAAGTATATCTTCTTGAATGGGTATGAAAGATAATTCGGTACCCCATTTACATATCAATCAATCTCTTAAACTACATTGATTTCCGATTTATATATCTTAATATCTATCACTCATCGTAATTCCTACATTTTCTTGCTTCTTAGGCTTGGCACCTACATGAGAACAACCAGGAAGCTGAACTGGTGGACTCGAGATTACCCGAATTCAACGAGGAGGAGGTAAAACGATTGATAGCAGTAGCTCTTTTATGTACTCAGACATTGCCATCTCTACGGCCACCAATGTCACGTGTAGTTGCTATGCTGTGTGGAGATATGGAGGTGAGCACTGTAACTACAAAGCCAGGATACTTGACTGATTGGAAATATGATGACACTACCACTACCGGCAGCTTCGTGAGCAGTACTGATAAGGCAACTATAGGAATTGATACCAGCAGTTACACTTCTTCAACAACTACAAGTATGGTGGTGGTGGCTGAAACTCATCATTCAGCAGAAACCGATACTGAACCCATCCTTTATGACAATTTGTAGGTGATGAGAAATATTTTGTTTGGTGGTCTTTTTCATTTTCACTTATGGAAAAATTGTGAGTTGATGTAGATTTCCAAAGTTTTTTTTTTTTTTTTTTTTTTTTTTTTTTTTCTTGGGATGCAAGAGAGAGACCAACTGTTTCAGAGGCCTTGAAATTAAACATTCCTTTTTCAGAGCATTTGTTCATAGTCGTCATGAAATATGTACCTGAGTACCTCTCTTCTTCATTTTATGTGACAATATTTTCATGATTACTTTATGTTTAAACCGATTATGTTTGTGATCACAAATTTACAAGCAGATTGGGTCATATTATTGTTATTTATCTTTAAATTTTTTATGACAATATTTAAGTCATGCAATTTTATCTTTAAATATGATCTTTATGAATTGTTAGTCGATCAACTTCATTCTTTTTTTTTTTTTCCATATATATATATATAGCTTTTTTATTTCATTTTTTTTCAATAATAATTAATTAAAATAAATAAATTTAGAACTGAAAAAGGAACTTGATACTCTCAAGGATAAAATGAATGCTTATTTTGAGGTTTGTGTTATTTATATATTAATTAACACATTTTATTAATTGTTAATTAATTAATGGGTTGAGTTTAATTAAGTAATATATAGTAATTCAATCTTCATTTTTTTTTGTTTGGTAACAGCTACTTCGTCAACTTCAACAACCAACCATAAAACCAGATGATGAAGAGAGCGACTAATCTTAATTAATATGTTCAATATTAATTAAAGTATTGTTATTGTCATTCAAGTACTTATCTTAATTTGTTGTCTTTAGAGTAATTAAGAAACTTGAGAGATGATATAAATTCTGATTTTATGTTTTTATGATAAGAATCCATTTTCAAAGATTATTATTTTTTACATTAAAACAAAAAAATACAGATGCAGAATTTGAAGCATTCTAAATTAATTACAAAATAAAAATTCAGTGATTTAAAAAAGTTCTATATCACGCTCGCAATTTTTAAAATATTCTAAATTCAAGTGTTTCACCGGTGGTCATTGCACCTGGTTCAGGCGTAGAGGAATGTGCTCGAAGCCCTATGGTGGTTCGATCATTATGAACTCATGAGCTATATATGCTTTTAGCTTCAAAGTTGATATGTGGGCAATGGGGGCAATGGGAGCTATCATGGCAGAGTTGTTTATGTTCAAACGTCTGTTATGTTGAAAATCTGTGGCGTTTTAGGCATCCCAACTGCGGCGTCTTGGCTCAGAGGACTAGCTCTGGCAGGTGGTTTGAACTATCAGTTTCCACAGCTTCCGGGTGTGAATCTGTCTTCATTGATGCCATTGGCGATCAGTGGGAATGCAATTAGTCTGATCAAATCGCTGTGTTCTTGGGATCCAAGCAAGAGACCAACTGCTTCAGAGGCATTGACACATCCATTTTTCCACACTTGTTACAACATTCAACCATCTCTTTATCTCAGAGCGAGTGTCAATGCCAATCAAAACAATGTGGGAGTGATTGGTTTGGATCATCAAGGTCTGACAATCCGATCCTGCAACAGTCGAAATATGATCCAATTGGGAGGAAGATCACTACTTGGCCAACAACTGCAGTCTGCTGCTTTGGAGTTTATGTGACAAACAAAAAGTCTGAAACATAAATATTTCTAAGTCCCTACGTGAACTGTTTAATGATGTTTCTTGTTCCAATTTGTTACAATTCAATATGGATTTGGAAGGAAAGCAGAGCAGCTGCAATATATAGTTCAGACAGCGACACCGCCAACACCACCGCTTTCAATCGTACACCCCCACATCCAAACCTTGTTCTTCTTGTAAATCCGAACAAACCCAATTCGCCAATTGCCTTTCAACGCCTGAGAATCTACTGAATTTGTTTGTTTTATTTGATTCGATTTTGACCTAAAAACACTCACTTTTTTTGTTTTTGGAAGAAGACGCAGAAGCAGTTGGGTTTCGGGTAACCCGATTATGATGATGTGTTTTGGGCCCAACAAAAATTAATGGTTTTACTAAGCGAACCCACAAATGTGTTTTGGGCCCAGAATTAGAAAAATCTAATTAAAATCACATAATTACACATCTTCAAAACATTTGTTTAAATTACAAAATTATCAGTTAATTATGCATTAAATTTTTGTATATATTCTTTTTTTTTTTTTTTAATATGATACATCTAAGTATTTTAAAAATATCATTATTTAAATATTAATATATATTCTTTGAAATTGTAACGAGTGGAATCGGAATCAAGTTTCATTGGAAAATAAATGGAAGGGAATCAGAATTAAGTTATAAATTCCATTATTGTGTTTGTATATGTACATATCAGAGATTTATGAGTATAGCTAATATATAAATAAATAATTTTTTTTTTCACAATTTGTTTTTTGCCACAATATAGTTTTTTTTAATCAATTTTTTTTTATAATTCACAATTCATATATATAATTATGTAAATAGTTTTTGTTTTTAAAAAAAAAAAATTAAGCGGGGATATTTTAGTAAGAAGATATGAATTCCTTTTTCAATTAGGAAAAAGAGTTTGATTCCTAGGATGCGTGAGGAGAATCAAGTTCTCTTGCATTTAGGAACTTAATTCCTATATTTGTATAAGGTCCAAGGAACTTAATTCCCTCACAAATTTAGTAAAAACACATGAATTTGAAAATCAGGAACTTAATTCCCTTTTCCAAGTATTAGTAAACAGGACATAAGAGAAGAGTTGGTTCATAATTTGAAATTATTTGTTCATTAAATCCAAGTTTCCATTTTCAAGTTGGTCATTTACTTGATATAGAATTATATGCTCCTCTTATATGTTTGATAAATGTGATTTCTTTAGGAAACATTTCGCAAACTTAACGATTTCGGTAAGTAGCTTGGGAAATAAGGATTCACATTAACGAAAAAGGGTGTATCTAAAACGATGAGGTTGAGTCCATATCTAATAAAATATGTGATGGAATTAGTATGTGTTGTTGATTGATGATAAAATTGTAATGGAGTATTTTAGAATTAGTGAGTGGTGACGAAGCAAGAGCTATAGGTTAGTAGAATCCACGACTATGGTCGAATCAACGATAAGAATTTTGCTTCAATGAACCATTTTTTTTTTATTTAAATCAAAAGTTAATGTGGCAGATGAGTATGAAAGGTAATTTGTGGCAGATTTTCAAAATTATAATATTTCTGACCCATTTAATTGGAACCTTTCACTCCATAGGGAAAACTTAGCGATGAAAGGGCAATCGCCGTAAAACAATTGTCTGTAGCATCCCACGAAGGGAAGAGCCAATTTGTTGCAGAAATTGTTGCTATATCTACAGTGCAGCACCGTAACCTTGTTAAACTATATGGATGTTGCATTGAGGGATCAGAACGACTCATTGTTTATAAGTATCTTGGGAATAAGAGTCTGGATCAAGTATTATTTGGTATGAGAATAACATTTATGTTGTATTGTTGATTTTTTGGGGGAATACTTTAAGTGTGGAAAACTTTGTTGAATTTTCTATATGAATTTCATGAATTAGGAGAAACGAGTTTGAATTTCAACTGGTCAACACGTTATGATATTTGCTTGGGAGTTGCAAAAGGTCTAGTTTATCTTCATGATGAGTCGAGGCTTCGAATCATACATAGAGATGTGAAGGCCAGTAATATTCTACTTGATTATGAGCTCAACCCAAAAATTTCAGATTTTGGTTTGGCCAAACTCTTACGATGACAAGAAAACCCACATAAGCATCCGTGTTGTAGGGACCATGAAAGATTATGAAAAGTTCACCTCATAATTCTGCCTGGATTTGTTTATTTTGGTATATATTAAGTTCCTTTGGACAAACATGTAATGATCTCTTGTCACCGCACAGTGGATATCTTGCACCGGAGTATGCCATGCATGGACATCCTACAGAGAAGACCGATGTGTTTGCCTTCAGAGTTGTTGCACTAGAGATTGTTAGTGGGAGATGGTTGGTGATGATGAAAAATGTTCTTTTGCTTCACTAGTCGTTCTGTTTTTTTCTTTCTTACTGAGAAAAATTGTGAGCTAAACTACTATATTCCTGGATTTATGATTTGTATATAATTATAGTTATACTACACAAGGAGAATAATTGTTTGTAACATGTAAATTTTACTCTTTATATATCAATTTTGAATTTTTGGCCAATTAATGTTGAATAAGAAGATGATTTCTGAAGTTTTGGTGGTTGTTGATGTTTAGTAACAATAGAACTAAAATGTTAAGCTTGTAGGAAAGTGCCAGACTAACGTAAATACATATTCAAACTCATGAAAAAATCCTACATAAATATAAATTCAAGTACGTGTGGGAAAATAATAGTATTTAAGCACTCTAACATTGGACATACAATGCAGATAGGCAAATCATATATCCTATATCCGACGCAATCCAACTAACTCAATAAAATTGTATATTCGTTAACCCGCTTCACAAAAAAAAAAAAGTATATTCTTTCTTGACTCTCAAATTTATAGTAATTCAAAAAGAGAAAAAAAAAGAGGAAATAGGGGTTAATAGTCAAAAATTATAGGCTCACACTGTTTTTGTCCAGCATTATGGTTTTTATTGTTTTTGTCATTACTTTTGCTGTGAGGACGTTATTACCCCTCATTTATTCATTTTTATTATTTGTCTGAAAAAGAGTCTCTAATTTATTGCAGTTATTAAATTTTACTATTATTTTGTCTTAAAAACATTCAAATTTCCTATCTCCCCCGTCTCTCTCTTCAATTTCATCGTTCTCTCTCTTCTCTTTCGCGTCTCTCTCTTCTCTTTCGCGGTCACCGTTGATTTTCTGTGAAATTTTTTCTTCTGTTCCATTTCTTCAAATGTCCCGTCTCCCGTCTCCCATTTACGTTTATGTTCAACCGCCGGTCTCCCATTTCAACCGTCGGTGACCCCATTTCTGAAAAATCGGTTTTAAATCTCTACCATTTATCCTTTCTTCAGAAAATGCGAACCCATTTTCGTTTCTTCAGAAACTGCAAAACCCATATAACAGATTGAGATTTTGCTTTGAATCTGACGGATTTGGATTCGTATTTCAAAAATTTGGCTTCGGCTTTGTTTTTTTTCAAAATGAATCAAGATGCGCTAGGTCCTTCTTCAAGAGGTATGTTTCCTGTGTTAGAAACCCTATTTTAATTTGTTTCATATGCAGATGTTATGATGAACTAAGGTTGAAGGAGATGGTTTAGTCTGGTGTGTTTAATTGATGTGCCCTAGTGTGTTTAATTTTTTTGCCCTGGTGTGTTTAATGTGATATGTCTTGGTGTGTTTAATGTGATATGCCCTGGTGTGTTTAATTTTTGTGCCCTGGTGTGTTTAATTGTTTTTGCCCGGGTGTGTTTAATTTTTTGTTACGTGGTGTGTTTAATTTTTTTGCCCCGGTGTGTTTAATATTTTTGCCCTGGTGTGTGTTTAATGTGATATGCCCGGGTGTGTTTTAATGTGATATGCCCGGGTGTGTTTAATTTTTGTGCCCTGGTGTGTTTAATTTTTGTGCCCTGGTGTGTTTAATTTTTGTGCCCTGGTGTGTTTAATTTTTTGCCTGGTGTGTTTAAATTTTTGCCTGGTGTGTTTAATTTTTGTTGCCCTAGTGTGTTTAATTTTTTGGCCACGGTGTGTTTAATTTTTTTGGGTGGTGTGTTTAATATTTTTGCCCTGGTGTGTTTAATTTGTTTGCCCTGATGTGTTTAATTTGTTTGCCCTGGTGTGTTTAATTGTTTTAGCCCTGGTGTGTTTAATTTTTTTAGCCTTGTGTGTATAATTTTTTTGCCCTGGTGTGTTTAATTTTTTTTTTTTGCCTGGTGTGTTTAATTTTGTTTGCCTGGTGTGTTTAATTTTTTTTGCCTGGTGTGTATAATTTTTTTGGCTTGGTGTGTTTAATGTGATTGCCCTGGTGTGTTTAATTTTTTTGCCCTGGTGTGTTTAATTTTTTTTTGCCTGGTGTGTTTAATGTTTTTGCCCTGGTGTGTTTAATTTTTTTTTTTGCCTGGTGTGTTTAATTTTGTTTGCCTGGTGTGTTTAATTTTTTTGGCTTGGTGTGTTTAATGTGATTGCCCTGGTGTGTTTAATTTTTTTGCCCTGGTGTGTTTAATTTTTTTTTTGCCTGGTGTGTTTAATGTTTTTGCCCTGGTGTGTTTAATTTTTTTTTTTTGCCTGGTGTGTTTAATTTTGTTTGCCTGGTGTGTTTAATTTTTTTGGCCTGGTGTGTTTAATGTGATTGCCCTGGTGTGTTTAATGTGATTGCCCTGGTGTGTTTAATTTTTTTTTTTTGCCTGGTGTGTTTAATTTTGTTTGCCTGGTGTGTTTAATTTTTTTGCCTTGGTGTGTTTAATGTGATTGCCCTGCTGTGTTTAATTTGGTTTTCCCATGGACATTTATTTGTTGTTTCCCTAGTGTGTTTAATAAATTTAAATCTTAATGTGAGACCTTCATTGGTTGAAATGTAGGAATGGAGCCAACGAAACTGGTAATCACGTATGGTGGGAAATGGGTGGGGAACTTTTACGAGGGTGGTGAAACAGAGTTGAAAAAAGTTAATAGGAATTTGACGTATGCTGAGTTGTGTAGGTTGGTACAAGGCGTTGCGAATATCGACTTAACAAGGTTTACCATTGACTTAAGAACTTTGGTTGATACCGGTGTTAGGCTTAGGCCTGCCCGACCTAAGATTAAAGATGATAGTGATGTGGAAATGTTGTTGTGTGATGATGGACATGTTCCGGAGGTGTATGTTAGTGTTGTTGAGAAAGTTAGTGTAGAACCTGGTCATGTGGCTGTTTGTACCAATCAACCTATTTATCAAAGCTTTAGACAGCAATTGGCAGCACAGTTTCAATCAGCCGGTGGAAGCAACAACGTTGTGGGTTCTATACCAACAACGAACCATGCTGTTGAAACCCCAAGTGTGAACCCTATAATTTATGAGGACCCAACCATTAATGAAGTGATGCTAGGACGGTGTAACGAGGATGAGAGATCGATCCCAGATTACAATCCCCATACTGACTATGGATTAGATGATTTCGATGAAGATTACAATGGTCACAGTGGAAGTCGTGAGGGTGTGAATAATGACCCAGCACATTATGATGGAATGGAATCGGATCCATCAGAGGGTGGTCGTAGCGGGTCAATGCCACCGGTAATTGGTGGTCCAAATCGAGATGCATGTGAACATGATGCCATTAATGTTGGCGATGGGTCCGGAACTGCAGTCTCCCAACCTTGGATAATTCCTGGAGCTTCAAACTACTCTTTCGAAGTAGTTAGAACAGAGGAATCTAGTTCGTGTAACCGCTTATCCAAAGGTGGGATGTTCCAAACAAAAAAAGCTTTGAAGTTTGCGGTGCAACGTTACGCGCTGAACGAGAATTTTGAAACCCGGGTCACAAGGTCAAGCCTGTGTAGATATGAAGTTGGCTGCAAGGATCTGGAGTGCAAATTTCAATTCCGTGCAGGTAAGATGGAAGGTGGAAATTATTGGGTAGTTCGGAAATTTGAGGAAGAGCATAGTTGTACAATTGATGATTTGCACAACCATAACCGTCAAGCAAGCGCATGGCTTATTGGTGAAATACTTGCACCGAAACTTACAGTTAGTGGTCGATCTTTGAAACCTAAAGAAATCATGGTTGATATGCAAGTGGAACATGGACTTGGTTTATTGTATTCAAAGGCATTGAGGGCAAAACAACTTGCTGAAGATAACGTTTTTGGTCCTCCTGATCTTTCATATCAGTTGTTGCCTGCATACTGCCACCAATTGAAGCTCGTGAATCCTGGTACTATAACAGCAATTAAGACAAACGTTGCTCAACAATTTGAATATTTGTTTATTGCTCTCAGTGCTTCACTTGTTGGGTTTCGGACAGCCATACGACCTGCAATTTGCATTGATGCAACTCATTTGAAGGGTAAGTTTGGCGGTGTCATGTTTATTGCAGCTTGCCAAGATGCAAACAATCAGGTGTTCCCTCTAGCTTATGGTTGGGGTGATGTTGAATGTGAGGATTCATGGACGTGGTTTTTAAAGGAGTTGAGAAAGGCAATAGGATGTCCTGCGAATTGTATCATCATTTCCGATCGCAGTCCTGCAATCAAGGTAGCAATGGGTAAAGAGTACCCTGAAATAACACATGGCCTTTGTGGTTTTCATATGAACATGAACCTTAAGAACAGATTCAGAAGCCACGTTGTATGCAATTTGTTCCATGAAGCTTCAAGGGCACATCGACAATCAGAGTTCTTGGAGAAGATGCAGGAACTGAGTGGCGTAAACAAACGAGCTTATGAATATCTAATGAGAGCTGGGCCTGATAGATGGTCTCGTGCGTATTGTCCGGTTAGGCGTTATCGGGGGATGACTTCCAACATCGTTGAGTGCATGAACAATTGTTTGCGGCACGCTCGTCAGTTGCCAATAACAATGTTGGTTGAATACATTAGAGATATGATGCAAAAATGGTTTCATGACCGATGTGAAGCCGCATCCAAAAATACAACACAACTCTCCCAGTGGGCTACCCAAAAATTAACCAAAAAGAATGAAAAATCACATAAGTACACGGTGCGTCCAATTGATCATGTAAATTTCAATGTGAAGGACGGTGAGAAAGATGGGTTAGTAAACCTATCTGAGAAGACCTGTACTTGTAGGGAATTTCAGAATGACCTATTACCTTGTTGTCATGCATTAGCTGCTATAAGGTATATATTCTCCTCTCCTATAGATATTTATATTCATTTGTTTATAATTGTTAAACATAACATATGTATATTTGTTTGATTGTGTTTACAGGTTTTGTAAAAAAAAATTTGGAGACTTCTGTTCTGATTTCTACAAAACAAGCACCTGGTTGGAAAGCTATTCTGGTGTCATCTTTCCCGTTGGACACCCAAGCGAATGGAATACTCCTGAGGAAGTACGTTCCGAAGTTGTTCTTCCACCAGAGTGGCGACCTCAAGCCGGTAGGCCGAGAAAGAAAAGGGTTCCATCTGCAGGCGAGCATGGTCCTACAACTAGGTACTGTACCATATGCAAGAAATCTGGGCACAACAGACAAAATTGTCCAAACCCCCCAGCTGATCAGCAACCAAATGTTGTGGACCCACAACCAGATCCACAACCAAATGTTGCGGACCAACAACCAGATCCACAACCGCGCCGACGTCGTAAATGCCACTCATGTGGACAAGAGGGACACAACATAAGGACGTGTCCAACACGGCCATATGATAACCTTATGGATCCAAACATTGATGTTGAATGAGGTATGCTCCCATATTAATTTCAGTTCTGAATTGCCCGGTGTGTTTAATTGATATTGCCTGGTGTGTTTAATTATTTTGCCTGGTGTGTTTAATTTATTTTGCCTGGTGTGTTTAATTTATTTTGCCTGGTGTGTTTAATGTTTTTTGCCTGGTGTGTTTAATTATTTTGCCTGGTGTGTTTCATTTATTTTGCCTGGTGTGTTTAATTATTTTGCCTGGTGTGTTTAATTAATTTTGCCTGGTGTGTTTAATTTATTTTGCCTGGTGTGTTTAATTATTTTGCCTGGTGTGTTTAATTTATTTTGCCTGGTGTGTTTAATTTATTTTGCCTGGTGTGTTTAATTTATTTTGCCTGGTGTGTTTAATTTATTTTGCCTGGTGTGTTTAATTATTTTGCCTGGTGTGTTTAATTTATTTTGCCTGGTGTGTTTAATTTATTTTGCCTGGTGTGTTTAATTTATTTTGCCTGGTGTGTTTAATTATTTTGCCTGGTGTGTTTAATTTATTTTGCCTGGTGTGTTTAATTTATTTTGCCTGGTGTGTTTAATTATTTTTCCTGGTGTGTTTAATTATTTTGCCTGGTGTGTTTAATGTTTTTTGCCTAGTGTGTTTAATTATTTTGCCCTGGTGTGTTTAATTTATTTTCCCTGGTGTGTTTAATTTATTTTGCCTGGTGTGTTTAATTTATTTTGCCTGGTGTGTTTAATTATTTTGCCTGGTGTGTTTAATGTTTTTTGCCTAGTGTGTTTAATTATTTTGGCCTGGTGTGTTTAATTATTTTGCCTGGTGTGTTTCATTTATTTTTCCTGGTGTGTTTCATTTATTTTGCCTGGTGTGTTTAATTTTTTTTGGCTGGTGTTTCATTTATTTGGCTGGTGTGTTTAATTTATTTGCCTAGGTGTGTATAATGTGATATGCCTTGGTGTGTTTATTGTGACCAGGACTTACTGTGCCGAGATTGCACATGACATGTCAACAAAGAAGCGCAGAGAGATTGTGGAGAGAGCTTCTCAGCTTGATGTTGTTGTGACTTAACAAGTTGGCTAGGTTGCGCTCGCAGGAGGACGAATGAGCTATAGCTTAAATTAGTATTTGGTACTGTTTAGTACTCAACTGTGTTTGTTTTTATTGTTCTATCAAGTTCTGATAATTCTGACTATAATATACTTAGCTTGGATTATCTACTTAAGCTGCGAGTTAATTATTTTGTTAGTAAAAAACATTAGTTTGAGAATCAAAATTGAATATGGAGAGAAGAACGTATGAGATGAGATGTGTGAATGGACACACTTTGTTTTGTGGTGGCGTGCAACACAACAACCAACCTGATTGCCTACGGATAACCAACTTGAAATGAGTTTCGCCTCGGTTGACAATAAAATCCAAAATATCAACTACAACAGCTACAATATCCAAAATGTAAAAATATAATAACTACACATGCATTGAATATCAATTAAAGATGTGACAGTGCAATAAAAATCAAGCAGATGAGGCTGGCCTCCTCCTATGATACGGCCTCAAGCGTAACTCCTTCCTAATGTCAGCTGCATCATCCCTGTGATGTCGCAATTCAGCCTCGAACAAGTCCATCCTCTTGTGGAGCATTTCCGTTCGCTCCTTGATCTCCTTCACTGTAGATAAAACTTGATCCAGCTTGGAACCACCAGAAACATCCTCATAGTCGTCATCCTCATCATCAGACCCTAGCTCAGCACCCTCAAAATCAAACTCCGCATCCTCATCCTCAGGACCGGACCCGGCGGCACTAGACTCACCTCCGCTAGTCCTCTGTCTCTTCTTCCCCTTGGTCTTGATGGCGATGTCCTGCCAAGATCTCAAATTGAGGTCACCCATTGTGTTGGACCTTATATCATCCGTGTTAAGGTCTGGCACTCCTTCCTTTTTCAGAAGGGCAGTGATGAGGCTGGGAAAAATAATAGGCCTCAACTTCGCATCTGGACGGACATTGATCCTCCTAGCATCAATGATGGCATTGTGTATCACATGCCCTATGTCTATCCTCGTCTCTGCAAAAAAACAGTAAAGTAACCGTGCCCGATCCTCTCCTAAGGTGGTCCTGTGGAGTGCTGGCATGAGGGAGTATGCGAGGAAAATATTCCAAAATGCTAACAAATGAGGGAGCTGTGATTGCTTCAACTCATGCTTGCTGTCCCAACGGTCATCCTCTGTCCCGCGGAGCGCCTTGGCTAACGCCGACTTCATCAAATTTGAAGCAGTAAACCCACTACTGAGATCATCATAATTCAAAGTGTTGAAGTGGGAATTGATCTTCACTGGTGTAATCCTAACCTCCACATCCCTCACCAAGACTGCGCCCCCTTTCTTAACTTTGTCCGGGTCCATACTCGCGTAAAACTCCTTCACAACAGTGGCATTTGACATCCCCGGGGCTTTCACAAAATCTCCCCATCCTCTTTGTACCACAATCTCCGGGACCGATGTGTGCTTAAGTTCATCCAAATAAATACCCCTTTCAAATATGAACTGAGCAGCACTAATCTTGGCCATCCTCCTGGAGTAGTCACGGTTTCTCACACACACTCCCTGATTCTGAGATCCTGACCCTACACTCCTTTTTCCAAGAGGAGGAGTTTTCTTTGAACGGGCTTTACCCATTTCTTCAACTGTGACGCTTCCACAAAAACACACACTAGCCACACAAAGCACAACCACCCTTAAAATTCTACCGCTTGATGAAAGAGCACAAAGATACAATATTGAAAAATGAAATAACAGCAGTTTATACATATCATACCAGGCATCAATGATGACATTCGCATTGAGTACAACAGTAAGCAATCAGTCACATAGGATAATGTTTATAATGTTAAGCAATCATCATATTCACCAATCTAACTTTATTTATCTACCCAATTTCTCCATTACCCAACAACCCTTCTGACTGGGGACTCGAAATTCGAAAACGAAAATGCAACATGTCAGCCAGACTTGAACTTGACCAACAAACTAAGCAAAATGCCACATTTGATGCAAATGGAATCAAATGTGACAAGCAAGCAAAAATTTTTAAAAAACAACAACAATAACCAAAATTAAACACAACCCACATTCAGTTATTAACTTTAATCATACATATATTGACCGTACAGAATGAGTTTGTGACAATTCTGAACTCGATGATGTTGAAGGGGATAATTCTTTCTCCACATTCTCAAGCCAAGGGCATTCACTAATAAACTTTCTTTCAACCAAGCAACATGAATGTATAGAAAACCTTTATGACTCGAAAAAATGCATGGAGTTGAAAAAACACATGGAAGAAGCTAAGGAAATGCTGAATAACACCAACCAACATGAATGTATAGAAAAATACCAGTCTCCTTGACCCTTGCTCCTTGCCGGCGTGAATTGGGAGAGAAAAACACCAAAAACACGAATCCCTGACGAATTGAATCCCGGTCGAGCAAAACCCCCAAAAAACGAAACCCTAAACAAGAAAATTTCCACAATTTTATGCCCTAACATGGCTCAATCACGACTGAATATAGGGTAGGTATGGATTGGAAGACAAAATAACAGATTTCGGAGAGAGAACACTTACCAATCGACTCTTCGAGATTTCCTTGACACAGAGATTTTTGAATTTGGAGAGAGAGGGAAGTGGTAGGTGCAGTCGCAGAACTTCCCTATTTAACCTGATTTACGAAGATTTCGCGGTACGCTTTAACTAACGTACCGCGAATACCACGTTTGTTGCCAAAACGTGGTCGTATTACTAAGTGGAATGAAATGCACAAATATTTCCAATTTACGCGGTACGCATCAACGTACGTACCGCGTTTTTAGGCAGTCGATCCCAGGTTCAGTTCCCGCGGTTTGTTCGCGGTTTACTGGAACGACGCGTACCGCGAAATCGGGCAGAGATAACCACCCGCATTACCGCGGTACACACGCAGTACTACATGCCTACATTACGCGGTACGCATCAACGACACATTGGGATTTTTTTTTTTACTCAGTCCTTACATGGAACAGACTTAATCAGTGGTAAAAAACTTAAACACACCGGTTGTAATGAACAATTAAAGACACCGTTGCTAAAGAATTAAACACAGCAGTGGTCAACAATTAAACACACTACTTCATAATAATATTAAACACACTAGTGTTAAACAATTAAACACACCGGTTTTATTCAACAATTAAACACACTGGTGCTATTCAATTAAACACACCAGTACAAAAAAATTAAACACACCTGTTAAAAAAAATTAAACACACTAGTGGTATACAATTAAACACACCGGTGTTATTCAACAATTAAACACACCAGTACAAAAGAATTAAACACACCAGTTGAAAAGAATTAAACACACTGGTGGTAAACAATTAAACACACCAGTGGTATATAATTAAACACTGCTATTCAACAATGAAACAATTAAACACACCAGTATAAAAGAATTAAACACACCGGTTGAAAAGAATTAAACACACTGGTGGTAAACAATTAAACACACCGGTATTATTCAACAATTAAACACACTGGTGCTATTCAATTAAACACACCAGTACAAAAGAATTAAACACACCGGTTGAGAAGAATTAAACACACTGGTGGTAAACAATTAAACACACCGGTATTATTCAACAATTAAACACACTGGTGCTATTCAATTAAACACACCAGTACAAAAGAATTAAACACACCTGTTAAAAAAAATTAAACACACTAGTGGTATACAATTAAACACACCCGTGTTATTCAACAATTAAACACACCAGTACAAAAGAATTAAACACACCGGTTGAAAAGAATTAAACACATTGGTGGTAAACAATTAAACACACCGGTGGTATATAATTAAACACTGCTATTCAACAATGAAACAATTAAACACATTTCCTCTTTACTAAAATATGGACAGAAGTCAGGAGTTCATTAATCAAAAGACAGTCCTTTATCCTATCCAATTTTCCCACTAAAATTCATTTACATATAACACATCAGAATTCAAAACCAGTAATCAAAACCATCATCCCAAAAATGGATAAAGGACTGTAAACAAATCTACAAATCTATGGGAGACTTAAATGACACACTATTATTATAAATGTCGAATGCAATTTCTTTTCGGAACTTGGGCATATCCTTCTGTCCCCAGTTCCAATCAGCGGTCTTCACAATGGCGGTCTCAGCATACTTGCAAATGAATACTCCACAACTGCAATTGTCAACCTGTTGCGGAATAATTTGTCGGCCAACACTGAAAATACTTCCTCGTGGTACTTCGCCCCTGTTTGAATAGAAACCACATTTGTTCATAATGCTTGGAATCAGTTGCCTAAGGGGCATGACTTGTTTAAAACGCTCGCCATAATTGCTCTTTTTCTTTGCCCCAGTCGGATCACATATGGAAATGTGACGGTCAAGTAGATCCACCTTGCATAAAATCCAATGCCCATCGGGTTCCCCAACACAACACGGAATCAACATCTGCATTCAAATCGCAAATCACAATTTACTATAAGTGATTAAAAGATATGTACAGAGTAAAGACAAAAATAATTCTCCCAACTCACTTGTGTATACAACCACCATGGTTGTCCCCATCCCGGTCTGCCTCCACAACCGTATTCAATCCAATCTGGTGGACAATCGAAACCAAGTACATCGAATGAAGTTTCGGCTTCTTTATCCGCCTCAATTATACTTTTCCATTCGACATTTAGTTTTGTCTAAAACAAACAACAATTGTGAGTCAATGACAATTGATATCATACATTTCAAAACTAGACAAAAACACATTCCAAGTTAATTATCAAACTTACATAAAATTCAGAAGACAATAGAATTAAGCTATGTCTGAAGTTGTCCGGATCCGATTCCCGTCTTTTTGCCAATAAGCTCATGTATGCATCAATGTGCTGTATCAAACAACGGATACAAGATGAAGAAAACAAAGATACGGAAAGAAAAAAATAGAATGACCAAAATGTATACTTACGTCAGTGGACAACCAGTTCTTCGGTTCTTCTAATTCGAAGAAAAATGACTGCTCAACGGCCTCCTCCGTTCCCACGTTTCGCCTGAAATCAACGTAAACACACCAAATCGTTTCAATTGTGATCATAATAAAACTCAACATCTAAAATATATAATTACAACAACACACCTAACCGGTTTTGTTTTCTTCTTGAATGCCTCATATTTCTGCTTCTGACCTTCACGTTTCGTCTCAGATGCCCGTGTCGGGTCAAGAAAAGGAGACTTGCAATATGCGGATCGAAGCCTGACTCGGATCGATCGATCCTGCTCTTGGGCATAGTTGTAACTCATATCTCCACTCACAAGCACTGAACCAGCCACCTCCTTCTCAACAGTGGGAGCCACATCCTTCGTTGCTGTGGGAGGAGTGGGAGCCACCTCCTTCTCAACAGTGGGAGCCACATCCTTCTCAACAGTGGGAGCCACATCCTTCGGTGTTGTGGGAGGCACCTCCATCGCCACTGTGGTACCCACCTCCTTAACAAGCAAGGCTCTGATCTGTAACTTCGGTCAAAGGTGCCTACAACACGCAACAATCATATTCGCAAATATTCTTCATTTCTTCATTTCCTCTATAATATATAACAATTAAACACACCAATGGTGCCCAATTAAACACACCACTTCACAACATTTAAACACACCACTTCACAACAATTAAACACAGTTACACACCAATGGTGCCCAATTAAACACACCAGTTCACAACATTTAAACACACCACTTTACAATAATTAAACACACCAATGGTGCCCAATTAAACACACCAATGGTGCCCAATTAAACACACCACTTCACAACATTTAAACACACCACTTCACAACAATTAAACACACCAGTCATGCCGAATTAAACACACCAGTTCACAAATATTATACATACCAGTGATGCACAATTAAACACGCCACTTCACAACAATTAAACACACCAGTTATGCCGAATTAAACACACCAGTTCAGAAAAATTAAACACACCAGTGATGCACAATTAAACACACCAGTTCAGAAAAATTAAACACACCAGTGATGCACAATTAAACACACCAGTGATGCAAAAGTTGAATACCTCTTTGTTTGTTTGACCACGGGTCCGCCCTATCTCCTGCACCAATGCTGTAAGCACATCCGGAAGTTGCGACAGTTGCAAGACCTCTTGTTTAACAATGCGTTCCATCTCATTCGGAAGTGCCTTCACTGCCTTCAACAATTCAGTGATCCTATCACCACCCTTATCACCACCCTTATCACCACCCTTACCCTTAAGTTTAAATTTACAGTATGCACGCACATTAGTGTCGTTATGTATAATAAAAGGAAAACATAACATTAAAAAAAACAACATCGTACTGTAATTACCCTAGATCGAGGTTCTTGTCGGGATGAAATAGGTGGGGGATTTTGCTGAAAGGATGACCGAGTCTGACGCCGTGAGGGAGTTGGGTGTAGCATGTCTCCAAGAGGAGGGGTAAGTGAATACCCTGGTGTATACTGGTCATGAGGTGTAAGTGGATCACGTGCTGTAAAGTCTTCAGGAGGAGAAGGTGTATATCCTCTTGAGTATGAAGACTGGAGTGGATCTTCTTCATCAAGACTAGTGATTGGAATTGATTTCCTCTGCTTCTTCGCCGATGTCTCTTTCTTCTTTTTTGGTGCCTTCCGCTTCACTGCAGTTTTCCGTGTTGGTGCTCCATCATCACCATCATCACCATCATCACCATCATCCAACGATTCATTATCTTCCTTCGTTTCCATTTCCACTGGAGGTATGAATTGCGGACCCTCTGACATATTGAAGTCAACTCCGACCATGTAATCTTTTTGAGTCTCCTCATCTGTTGCCTCCAATACCTCTAACACTTGAGCCTGTAATAATGTAATAATAATAAATGGCCTAACATATTGAAAAAACTTTAATAAATATATGTATGTATGCAAATAACCCACCTGCCCACTACGAATATTTGCTTCAATTTCTGAAAACATTTTCAAAAACTTATGAGGCCTCTTATGCATTGTCCAACGCCTCATCCTAGGTAAAGTATGATCTAATCTCGAGCCAAACACATTAATCAAAGTCTGTACAGCCTCCATCGCCCATATCTGAAATTGACAAGTTCAGACAACTATAAAAGTTAATAACTTTTTATAACTATAAGCCAAAAGTAAATAAAGAAATAAAGTAGTCGAAACTAACCTCAATAGCCCATGGGAATCCATATAAGCGGTATCTGACCGGGGCACTCCCTTTTTTGGTGTTTCTTGATCGAAATCCATGCCTAATGTAGTGCATCGTCATCTTGAATACATAATGGCCCCACGCAAAAGAATTAAATGCATCTAAATCATCAACCAAATTGAAAAGCCAATTGCTGACTTTTCTATCATAAGGCTGACCAAACAAAACATTGTTTGCTATCAGCAACAGTGCCATCTTCAACGGATCGTTGGGCTCTAGAAAGTTGCGTGCTAAAAACCGATCATACACTGTGCACAATTTCAATTCGTGGCCTTCTTCTCCAGGCCAATACCTTTCCTGGATGCCGTTTGCATTTCCCACATACGGCTTGTTTACAATGTCTGAGAGTTCACCGAACCGTAGACCAGTAACCATACAAAATTCCCTCTGTCCAAATCTTGCCTTTTTCCCACCTATTGACACAAACAGTTCATTCTCTGTTGCACCATCTACTGTAATTTCCCTCAGTAGTAAGTTGTGCACAATCTGAGCTGAAAACAACCAATTTGTAGCGAAGCCGCTGAAGTGCTTCAAACAACTCCTCATGAATTCATTGTGCTTCCCTTCCAGCCGTAAGATATCCTCTATTGTAGCTATATTCTTCAACCTAACACCTACGTTGATTAAAGCTTTTGGATTCCATTTATTCCTTTTTACCTTCAAATGATCGTCATAATCGATGTTTTCCATCTGCACAATTTACAATAACTTTGGTTCAATAAAGTAAACACCCCAGTTCACAACAATTAAACACACCAATGGTGCCCAATTAAACACACCAGTTCACAACATTTAAACACACCACTTCACAACAATTAAACACAGTTACACACCAATGGTGCCCAATTAAACACACCAATGGTGCCCAATTAAACACACCACTTCACAACAATTAAACACACCAGTTCACAAAAATTATACATACTAGTGATGCACAATTAAACACACCAGTTATGCCGAATTAAACACACCACTTCAGAAAAATTAAACACACCAGTTCAGAAAAATTAAACACACCAGTTCAGAAAAATTAAACACACCAGTCATGCCGAATTAAACACACCAGTTCAGAAAAATTAAACACACCAGTTCAGAAAAATTAAACACACCACTTCACAACAATTAAACACACCAGTCATGCCGAATTAAACACACCAGTCATGCCGAATTAAACACACCACTTCACAACAATTAAACACACCAGTCATGCCGAATTAAACACACCAGTTCACAAAAATTAAACACAGCAGTTCACAAAAATTAAACACACCACTTCACAATTAAACACACCAGTCATGCCGATTTAAACACACCAGTCATGCACAATTAAACACACCAGTTCACAACAATTAAACACACCAGTGATGCCGAATTAAACACACCACTCATGCACAATTAAACACACCACTTCATAAATATTAAACACACACCAGTCATGCCAAATTAAACACACCAGTTCATATGATTTAAACACACCACCTCAGATCATTTCAACACACCACCTCAATTAAATTAAACTAACCAGCTCACATAATTTAAACACACCCTCAATTCAATTAAACCAATTAAACACACCAGTTCACATCTACTTCCAAACCTAACTGACAAACAGTTTGTGAGATCTGGGTCAAATCTCATATGCCAGCAGAACAAAAGGGCCAAGAACCCTAACAGCACATGCATCAAACACAACCAGGAACGAAAAAAAAAGAACTCTATTTCAAATCAAAATCAAAATCATATTCGAAATCGAAATAAAAAACAACAACATATATTTAAATCAAAATCGACTCAAATCCAAATCGACATCGAAATCGAAATCAAATTCGAAGTCCAAATCCAATAAAATCAACTCCATCTCAAATGCACAAATGCAAACAAAAATAGAAAAAAAAAAAACAAACCCTAAAAAAATTTGCACACCTTTTGGTTTCAACGCCGCCGTGGTATCACTGTCGGGGTCCAATCAAACCGAGTGGGGTTCGAATCGTTGTCGGGGTGAAATCAAACCGGGTCGGGCCAGTCGTTCGTCTTCACGGTCGTCGTCTTGGTCGTCGGGTACACGTACAGGTCGGGTTGGGTCTTGCTCGTCCCTCCGTCTCCGTCTGCAACGTCGTCGTCGGTTGTTGGTCGTCGCCGGAACTGGGTCCTTGCCGGATCTGGTCCTTGCTCGTCCGTTCTCTGTTAAGGGTTTCACTGTGTTTTTGGTTTTTGACTTTTCGGTTTTTCACTTTTCACTTTCAAACTATTCTTTTACTTTTGATTTTGTAATTTTATTTGTTTGTTTTATTTTATTGTGTTTTGATTTTTAATTCTTTTTAACTGAAGGGTAATTGTGTCCCAAAAGTGGAAATTCTGACAAAAACAATAGAAATCATAATGGTGGACAAAAACAATAAATGCCATAATTGATTGGCTACTTATGCAGTTGACCCAAAAAAAAAATATAAAGGGATATAAATAAGTGGATAAAAATCCTTAAGTAGGAAGATCAATTTACAGCTAGGACAAAATGTGAACCAAAAGTTTCCACGATTGTGATAGTTTTGATTATTCCTTACGATCATGAAATATTTTGACATTTCTACGTTTGAACATTGTTGAAAGAGACATTAGTCATCTGAAAATTAACGTCCAATAATTTCTTTCCATGTGTGTTGAAATGTCTGTCTTAGGTTCCAAGTATATATATATATATATATATATATATATATATTATTGTTTGATAAATTGACAATACAGAATTTAATGATGATCAAGATGTGATCATCATCTAAAAACATCCAATAATTTCTTTCCACCCCCACCTCCACCCCCAAAATCTATTTGGGGGTAAAAATTTCCCCCAAAACCCCATGGGGGCCTGTGGGGGGTGGGGCTCTATGGGAAAACACTCATCCTTAGTTCGAACTGACAATAGAAAATTTGTATATATATATATATATCGAATGTAGTACAGTCATTTGAAAATTAGATATTATAAATATTTTACTATTTTGATTTTTGATATTATGTCATTTATGATCAGTTAATTTAATTGGTAATTTTATTTTAATTAGTACATCACCTCTTAGTAGAGCTATTAGTGTACCTCTCTTCTATATAAGTGGTGAGAAGTTCAAATCCCACCATACACATTTTACAAGCATGTGTGATCGTGTTAAGAGTTTTTTTCCCGGGTTGTGGGAGTAATTATCTCCTGTTATAGGAGTAGATATCTGGGCCACACATATATTGTTTGATCTCGGCAAGTCCAGACAATCCTATTATAATAGTTCTTATAATACTTCAATTTTTTTTGTAATTATTTATATGAGATAATAATAATTATATAGTTTCATTCATATTATTGGTTTTGACAGTTCGATTACTATTTAAATTTATCATCACATAATTATATATATATATATATATATATATATATATATAATATGGTTGTGAAATGAATGATGTTGATTAAAAGTGATCATGTACACATTCTTTTTTTTTTTTTTTTTTTTTTTTTTTTTAAGATCCCATCAATTAAAATAAAAATATTGCTTAAACAATTTATGAAACTTAAATTATATAGACTTTAAGGGTGCGTTTACTAATTGAGAATGAAATGAATCGAAATTAAGTTCCACTGGAAAGGGAATGGAGGAGAATTGGAATTAAGTTACTAAATTCAATTCCAGCGTTTACTAATTTTGAAGAATTAGAAATAGAATCAAATTCGTACAAAGTTGATTACAAAAATACCCTTATATACAAAATAGAGCTATATATGTATATATATATATATATTTTTTAATAGAATAAAAACTGAAATAAAGGCAGAAAAAAAAATACAAACTTATGTCTTCCACCATGAAGGCTTGTTATTTTCTTACTCCTTTTATTTATTTATTTATTCATTATATATATATATATATATATATATATATACATACATACACCATGCAACGTTTGCGACAAGTCGGTATACGATAGTTCACAATATACCATGCAATGTTTGCAAGAAGTCGGTATATGATAGTTCATAATTTTTTTTTTTTTTTGTCACGGTTAAGTTTTTATTTTTTATTATTATATCAAACTTTGTTATTTACCTAATAAAATCATTTATATATGCATACCAAATTCAAGGTATTCGCAGTTCATTTTTATTATATGTATATATTACAACATAATTTCATATGAGATATTAATGAAAAAAATATATGCACAGTTTTTTTTTTTTTTAAATTTTTTTTGTGAGGATAGTTTAGTAAAGATACATGAATTCCTCTTGTAATCAGGAAAGAGAACTTGATTCCTAGGGTGAGTGAGGGGAATCAAGTTCTCTTTCTTTCAGGAACTTAATTATTGATTTGTGGATGGGGTCCACAGAACTTAATTCCTCAAAAAATTAGTAAACACTGTAATTCAAAATTAGGAAATTAATTCTCTTTCCTTGGATGAGATTCCTGATTAGTAAACACATTATAAGATCAATATCGAAATAATATACTTTTTTTTAAGTATTATACTATTATATAAAATCAAAAATTTTTTAGGTGGTGAATAACTTAAACCCACAATCTTATAGTATAACTGTACATATGTAAGAGATTTATCGCCTGATGGACATCGTCCGGACGAAATAAAATATATTCAATTTCACGTGTCACTAAAAAAGACAGTCCCCCAGAACCCTACATGGAATTTTGTCAAAGAAAAAACCAAAACATAATTAATTTTTCCGGTCCACATGGACCAGAAAAAGCAGCTGAATTCGTAACTTTGACTAAAAAAAAAAAATGTTATACACGGTGACTGTGAGCGCGTGAGCATGGCAAAATTAGCCACCAAGTGCGACAAATAATATTAAAAATTAAATGGAAGTGACAGACAGTAGCTAGCCACCATTGAAGAACAGTTTAATAAAGTAATCAAAAATCAAAACGATTTCAAGATTAAATTTTAAAGTTGTCTACTTTGAAGTTTGAACACAACCCCACCAGGATCCCCACTAAAAGGCTCCATCTCTCTCTCTGTCTCATTAATATCTGCCTCAGCTTCCATTTGTTTATGATATATAGCTTGATTTTATCCATTAAACGCTTTGAAGAAACATATACAGAATTCGATGAGGATGATGATGATGATGATGATGTTGAGACCACCACTACCTCCATTTTTGCTGCTGCTCTTTGCTTTGTTCTGGGTTTGTCTTGTTCATGTAGCTCAAGCTCAGACTAACCGAACTCAGCCCACCACTGATCCAGAAGAAGGTATATATATATATACATATATGCTAGTAATTATATGTGGAAGTTTTTGTTTTTGTTTATAAATTTAGCTAATTAGTGTGATTTTATTTGGAATTTAGATTTTAATTTCTTGACAAGTTGATGGAAAATTTTGGTAGTACTACATGTTTTGTTGTACTAAAGTTGCAGAAAATGTTTTGTTTTTAATTTTTCTTCCATTAGATGTTCATTTTCATTTCAATTGTTACTTGAATTATGTATACTTTCTCAGGTTTTTTTTTTTTTTTTTGTTTTTTTTATCAATCTCTGCTTTTCCCCCTTTTTATTTTTTTATTTTTTATAATGACAAGTTGTTTGTGTCAAATAAAGTGGTTGTATCTTGTAAATTTTTAATGGAAAAGTTGTCATCTTTTTGGTCAAAAGATTGAAAATGTTTTGCAACTTGTGAATTTGATGACAGCGAGAACATTGAATTCAATATTTCAAAAATGGGGGATATCAGCTAATCAGGAACATTGGAATATTAGTGGAGAGCTGTGCAGCGGAGACGCCATCGCCACTGACACCACCGACTTCGATGATGACTTTTCTGGTCCCAACCCTTATATCAAATGTGACTGTAATAACAGCAACAACACTCTTCTTTGCCACATTACCCGATTGTGAGTATCAAATCTTTCCGCGTGGTGCTTCCAGCTCCGTTAATTGATTATATGGTGTGAAGAGTGTGATGATATATGTAGAATATATTGAATGTTTAATGACAACTTCATTGTCATTAAACACTCTCGAAAACTGTTTGATAATATGTGTGAATGAATATTACTAAAGTCGTAAAAGTGCTGCATTCATGCTAGGTTTATGGTTTTAGATTCCTTATTAAGTGTTAAAGTTATCGCCGCTGGGTTTGTGTAGCCTTGTTGTTCAGCACTTGATAGTTGATATACAAGTTTCGACAAAAGTTCAACTCCAAAGTTCCCTCTTTACTTTGTTTTTGGTGTAGAATTGTAACAGACTAGTGAATTTCAACAAATTTCCACATTTACTTTTAAGTTATAATTACATCAATTCACTTTCCATCACAACTTAATTTTGCATACTCCTACCAGCCACTTATTCATCACTTCACACAACTTGTCTTCTTACTGTTGCACTTTCGGAGAGCTGCATGCCCTGCACTTGCGATGTCAGGTTGAACTTGAAACATCAGCTCTTTTGGGAAGCCTTCATGTTAGGTGCTCTCAGCATTGAAGTAAAAGTTCTATGAATCTGTAATATATAGTTGTTTCCCTTCACGCTTGCTAACTGTAAGATTTTCTTTTCAGGAAAGTTTATCAACTAGATGTCGTTGGCATGATCCCGGATGAGCTATGGACTTTGACTTTCCTCACCAATCTGTATGGTTTCATATTAATATTTATGTTTACTTGATTCTGCTTTGTTATTGGCTTCATTATATGTAAGCTAAGTTCAAGCTTGCACCATACCCAGAAGACTATTTTCCAATATGATGATTGATCATTGTGTGTTCTTGAATAATCTGATTATTTTCGTTCTTCTGACAGGAAATTGGCCAGAAATTACTTGACAGGTCCACTGTCCGCATCTATTGGGAATCTGACTAGAATGCAATACTTGTAGGGTGATATTAATTTTGATGTTAAACTTATGGAAATGACAATTTGTAAGTATTACGTTTTCTGATGTTTACTTCATGTTCTGATCAGCACTGTTGGCATTAATGCGTTATCAGGGGAGCTTCCAAAAGAACTTGGAAAGATGACTGAAATGAGATCATTGTAAGTTTTCCTATACCTTTTTCTTAACTCTATAATTTAACAAAATGGTAATTTGTTTTTACTTCCTGTAGATAGCATCCTCTGTATGCAACTTTCATTTTTGTTCTTTTGGTTTTGTTGCCTCTTAATCTTTCAGTGTTATTTTAGATTTCTGTTTCCACCTAAAATGGAAAAACAGTGATCCCTGATATGTTAAAATGTAGGCTCTTTAAATTAAGTAGTATATATTATTCATTGAAGCATATGAACCTCCATTACACAAATGATATATCTGAATGTAATCCATTGTTTAAGTGCATTGCTAGCATCAAGTGTATATATATATATATATATATAATGTGAGTTAATCCAATTATGTAAATGCATTGATTTGACTCATTTAACTTTTTTTTTTTTTTTTTTTTTTTTTTTTTTGTAGTTCTGTTACATCAAACAATTTCTCTGGCCCGTTGCCATCTGAACTTGGTAGCTGGACGAAATTAGAGCAACTGTAAGTTCCGATAGACTTTCTATTACATTATCGGTGCATAATTGTGCAAATATTGTTAGATTGAATTTGGGGGACCAATTTTAGCAGCCGCTTCACGTAGTATTCTATAATTACGTGACTCTCGCTTTCCATATTTTATGTTGGAAAAACAATACCAAATAGTGATGTGATTTGTTAAACTTCTTTAAATTGACAGTTATATCGACAGTTCTGGAGTTAGTGGTGAGATTCCTTCAACTCTTGCCAAATTACAGAACATGGCTACGATGTAAGAACTCTTTGACTTTGTTAATCTCTAATTGAGATTTTTATAAAATAGATATTAATAGTATGCTGACCACAATTAGACATGAGTCAAATCTTATAGAAATTATTGTATTGTTATCAGGTGGGCTTCAGACACAGAACTTACCGGAAGGATTCCTGACTTTATAGGAAATTGGTCAAAGCTTACTTCCTTGTGAGAAAAATCAACTTGAGTCATTGCATGCTCAAGCTTTCTTATTACTATAAGTTTAATTTCAAATACTGTACCTATAGGTTTTAAAACTGAGAATATTTTATAAATTTCTGCTCATATATGTCAATTGTAGGAGGTTTCAAGGAAACTCTTTTGATGGTCCCATACCATCATCCTTTTCCAATCTGAATCTGACTGATTTGTGAGTATCCACATTTCTTCTCTGCTTTTTTGTAATACATTTTACAATCTTCAATGCTTATTCATCTCGTGAAATTAAAATGTAGGAGAATAAGTGGTTTATCCAATGGGAGCTCGACACTGGCATTTATGAAGAATATGAAGTCTTTAAGTTTCCTGTAAGGAATGCCATTTGAAGCTCTGATTTGAGGCGTTGTAATTCCTCATATACACTTTCTGTTTATATATTTTTTTCTTCTTTGATAATTTTTTTCGGTAACATGTACCACAGAGAACTGAGGAACAACAACATTTCTGATTCAATTCCATCAAACATTGGAGAATTCCAGAGTTTAAAGCATCTGTAAGTTAATCCTTTTTGATGCTTGACTCTTTGAATACATGTTGGGTTGGCTTCTGAGCAGTTGTATCTATAAGCGGTATATTGATTATTGGTCTTGAAAATCTGGAAATTGCTTTTTTGTTTTGTGTGGGGCTGTTGATGTTGTTTCCTACATATTGTTTTGTTTAATTGGTTCTCTGCACTTATTCTGTTGTTAGCTGATTTCATGTATATATTTTTTTTTCTTTAGGGATTTGAGTTTCAACAATCTAGGTGGAGACATTCCCGACTCGCTTTTCAATTTGAGTTCACTGACTAAACTGTAATATACTAACTCTGCTTTACTATATTTGCTTCTCAATACACTCCTTAAATTTCAAAGATATAATGCATTTTCATTCTCAGGTTTCTTGGAAATAATAAGTTAAATGGTACCTTTCCTGCACAGAAGATTACAACTCTTCGCAACATGTAAGTACTTCTGACATATTATGTGTTCCACATCATCTTAATGCACCAAAAATAGAGTTTTCTAATATATGTGGAGTAACATTGCATGTTCTCTGAAACACCCAGTGTGCTAGTTCACCCAGACAAAAGGCTAAACTTGCATTTGGAATAATCTACGGTTTCATGTGTATGTAATAATTTCCTATGTCTTAGTTCTTTGTGCTCTCTGGTTTGCGGCTCCCCAACGTGAAAATGAAGTTTCTTTCTTTTATTTTTATTTTGACTGGAAAAAGAAAATATAAATTCTTACCACTGATAACCACTAGAATGATTTTCTCCGCCCAATTATATCTTATCGGGATGGTTGCCTAAGCAAATGAAAATTTACTTCAGCTGTACACTTCAACCCTGAGAGTGATTCTTCTCCTTTTTTTTTTGGGTAACAATAACATCCCTTGTCATGATATTGGTTTTGTAAATCAGATTAAAATTTCTTTCTCATTGGGAAATATATATTAACATGTCTATTTAGCATGTAACTTAAAACATGTGTGGGGTTCTTTAGAAAACATGAGGAAGTTGAGGGTTTGGATGGCATCAAAAGCTTGTAGTAAAAGCTCAGTGTGACTAGAGTCTAGAGCAATGCTGAAGTTTTACCGAACAGCAGCCTGTGTTGAAAATCTCCTCTCCATGCTTGCAGAGATGTGTCATACAACAATTTAATTGGTAGCTTCCCCTCTTGGATCAACGAACTTAATTTACAGCTGTAAGTCTTTAAATTTCATTAAAGTATTGTTTTGTATCATATTTAATATTTTTTCTAATTTGATTTCTCCAATACAATATTCATTTTACTCTTCAAAGTAATATCAAGTACTTTAATTTCTAACAAGGATTGCATTCGTTTTGCCGTGATGAAACTAACATCAGGTTTTGTGGGTTGCAATATGCAGGAACGTAGTTGCCAACAACTTAACAATAGACAATTCCAACAGCAGCCTCAACAGGTGAGTTTCTATGATCTGTTCAGATGATTGAACATCTCAATAATTTCTGAAAATGAATAATTTCTTGCATACATGTAATAGATATGATACTGTAATCTGAATGCTGATATATACTTAAGTTGTTGATCGTACATCATGAGAAGACTCTTAACATGCTAATCTGTCATCTCAAATATTTTGGAAAGACTTTTATTTGTGAAAAGTTACCAAATTACTCTTGAAACATATGACTCTTTTTATCGGAAGTCTATTGTGCTTTTGATAACTGGAAATAATGATAGTTCATTTTGATTTATGAGTCTTTTTTAAACAATCAGGAGATTTTGTTATTCATTGGGCTGGTTAACTCATAATAATGCATGCATCAATATAAATGGCTTTTTTAGTGTCCAGTTATTGGTTTTTGACATAATATCCAAGCTTTCCAGCTAAGTGCACTCCTCTTTTTCCCGCAGTGCCTTGCCATTTGGGCTGAACTGTCTCCAACGGAACTTTCCTTGCTATCGAGGTCCAGGAATCTGTAAGTACAACTTTCCCCTTGTGATTTGAGGAAATATGAGACTAGGTTTCTCACCCGGTATAATCTTTTATGAGGAGAAAAGAGGGTTGCACTTTGACAATTGTGTAGACTCTTACACCAATACAAAGCTTATATACCCCTCTTACTACGTGATAGCCTTCTTGTTTTGGTTATAAATGTTGGAAATATAAACTAGACTTTAATATGTTTTGGGAAGATTGGAAGTGACAGAAAAATGAAGAGTCTCATCTTTATCTTTTGTATTCTTGAGGTAAGTTAATGTTATCTTATCTCTTATATTTTCTAGGTGTATTTACTGCTGTATCCAGAAGACTCCTTGTAGCAGTATATATATATATATATATATATATGTGTGTGTGTGTGTGTCTCTTGTAATCGTAAGCAACAGAGGGTGGAGAATATAGAGTGCAGTGTGCTGAAAATCAGAGTGTTGAAAAGAGAGAGCAGTATTGTAATATCAAACACCGAGTGAAAATTATTAATAAAAGAGTTGTGTGCTGTCTTCTTGTCATAAGTGTCTTCACCCACAAAATTCTGTATTCATTTGTCAACAACGACAACAGTTCATTAGTCCACCAATGTCAACAACAACTACACACCAACATACAACACATCAGCACACCAACGCACAACGCCAACAATAAAACCCTTTCTTTACTTATGGTTTGTGCAACCTTCTAATTGGTGAGTAAATTATTGTGATGAGAGAACAAGTGCACCAAAAGAACTTTCATGTGAGCATTGACTTGTTAGTCGGTTTTAGTGAGAATTCTTATGATATGGGAAAATTTCAATAATCATTTGATCCGGAATAGGAGTTATAAATTGAATTCCAGATGTCATGAGATATAACTGTTACTGTTTTTTGAACTATTACAATATAACTGTTAAGTTTACGAGGTTTTACTTGCATATATAGCTAAAAGGAATGCATTCTATCAAGTGACTTTTTATAATCCAGGCATAATATATCATTTCTGCCTAATAAAGAAAGTAATAACTTGGTAAAGTAAAGAATCAAGTGCAATTTGGTGCACAAGAGGACATTGGGAGATGCATATTTGAAGTTCATATATTCGAAAACCTTTTTTGGACTTGCTTTGACAAGTAGCTCTCTTATGTGCTGTGCAGATTATAACTTTTCAATTAAGGCTGGTGGTCTGCAGATTACGTCTTCTGATGGTATTGTATTCGAGAGGGACAATGAAACTCTTGGTCAAGCATCATATTTTGTGACTGATACAAGAAGATGGGGGGTGAGTAATGTTGGATCTTTTGCTGAGAACAATAATCCCCAGTACACAAGTTTTTCTTCATCTCAATTCACAAATACACTAGACTCAGAGCTTTTTCAGACTGCAAGAATCTCAGCTTCATCATTAAGATACTACGGTTTAGGCCTTGAAAATGGCGACTACAATGTGACCCTCCAGTTTGCAGAAACGGTTAATTTATATACTACTGGTTGGCGAAGTGTTGGGAGGCGTGTATTTGATATCTATATTCAGGTATGTATTATACTGTGAACTTGTTTTAGGTACTCTTATGTTTCTTTTTGTTCTTATTCACTTCACTTTACCTACTTTTAATTCCTTGACATTAACGTCATTTACATAACAAACCACCAATTTGATAAAAAGGGTTGGTGAACATTAAAATCAAGTGCTTATTATTGTACTAGTTAATTATAATTGATCATCAAAGTTTTCCCTTCTGTGATTGGTTTAAGTATCATGGATTACAGAATAATTCCCCAGTTTTTTTCCTATCATTCTGGAATGGCCACTCAAACAAGATATGTTTCTTACCGATAATATATTGACAAATTATTTGCTTTTTTTTTTTAGTTGAATCTGTCCTGGTTGCCTCACCTACATATCACATATCACTATGATTTATATCGATGAATTCTCAAGTCCCAAGTAAATATTTTCTGAAAACAAATTTCCAAAGGGTAATGCTCAGGTTAAGAATGATGATTGTACTTCATGAATCTTTTTATTGCAAACTTGTATTCTGTTTCCAAATCCTACTAGGTTTCTCCTTTATTTATTGTTGTTTTATGTTTTGAGTTTTGAATTTGTTTATTGCAGGGAAATCGTGTTCAGAAGGATTTTGACATAAAAAAGGAAGCAGGTGGAGTCCCAAGAAGAGCTATTCAGAGACTATTCACAGCTCGGGTATCAGAAAACTACCTTGAAATCCACCTGTTTTGGGCAGGAAAAGGGACTTGCTGCATTCCTGCCCAAGGTACATATGGACCTTCTATTTCTGCCATCAGTGCTATACCAAGTAAGCAAATTTCTTTCTTCATTTTCCTTTTAAAATTTCTTCGCGATATGATATTAAGTTATGACTACTGAACTCTGAATCTGATACAGATTTCATACCTTCGGTGAGTAACATTCCTCCAACCGGTCCTAAGAAGAATAGAACAGGTCTAATTGCAGGAATTGTTGTTGGCGTTGGGCTTTTAAGCTTACTATCCATAATTGCAGTTTTGTGGATTGTTCGAAGAAGGAACAGGCCAAGAGATGATGATGAAGGTAAAGCAAGCAATCTTGCTTTATATGTATGATAGCAGTCCAATTTCCAAACTTAGAACACATTTTCTGGATATAAATATGCTGTTGTTTGCCTGCATGCAATTCTAGTCCTTGTCAATGTTGGCATTTGGCCAAATGTCTTAAAATCAAGATTCTTCAAGACTCATCGAGTTTTCTTTAATCACAAAATGTTCTTAACCAAATTGCTTTCTGGTCCTTGAGGCTACATGAAGGTTACGATACCTTATAAGACAATTGAATACATTTCCAACGATTTCTCATGTTTTTAACTTGGCATAATAGTCCACAAAGTATTTGATTAGGCAAATGGGTTGGTTCACAATGTTAAACTGCATTTGCTGTTTAATTTTGCAGTGCTTCTAGGGATAGATGCGAAACCATACACTTTCAGTTATTCTGTACTGAAGACTGCTACAAAAGACTTTAGTCCTGCAAATAAACTTGGAGAGGGAGGATTTGGAGCAGTTTATAAGGTATGTCACCACTCACCATTCAAATCAGCGAAACTCATTTCCATAAAATTGATTATCTGGTTACACAATTATAGCCATAGCCATAGTTTAATTTTAGCATAAGTTGCAACAAAGTATGAAAGGTAATATGTGGCAGATTTTCAAAATTATAATATTTCTGACCCATTTAATTGGAACCTTTCACTCCATAGGGAAAACTTAGTGATGAAAGGGAAATTGCGGTAAAACAATTGTCTGTAGCATCCCACCAAGGGAAGAGCCAATTTGTTGCAGAAATTATTGCTATATCTGCAGTGCAGCACCGTAACCTTGTCAAACTATATGGATGTTGCATTGAGGGATCAGAACGACTCCTTGTTTATGAGTATCTTGAGAACAAGAGTCTGGATCAAGCATTATTTGGTATGAGAATAACATTTATGCTGTATTATTGATTTTCTTGGGAATACTTTCAATGTGGAAAACTTTGTTGAATTTTCTATATGATTTTCATGAATCAGGGGAAACGAGTTTGAATATCAACTGGTCAACGCGTTATGATATTTGCTTGGGAGTTGCAAGAGGTCTAGCTTATCTGCATGAGGAGTCGAGGCTTCGATTCATACATAGAGATGTGAAGACTAGTAATATTCTACTTGATTATGAGCTCAACCCAAAAATTTCAGATTTTGGTTTGGCCAAACTCTACGATGACAAGAAAACCCACATAAGCACCCGTGTTGCAGGGACAATGTAAGATTATGAAAAGTTCACCTCATTTTTCTACATAGATTTGTTTATTTTGGTATATATTAAGTTCCTTTGGACAAACATGTAATGATCTTTTGTCACCGCACAGTGGATATCTTGCACCGGAGTATGCCATGCGTGGACATCTTACAGAGAAGACCGATGTGTTTGCCTTCGGAGTTGTTGCACTAGAGATTGTTAGTGGGAGAAAAAATTCAGATTCAAGTTTCGATGAAGAGCAAATGTATCTTCTTGAATGGGTATGAATGATATTTCGGTACCCCATTTACTTTCATATCAATCATCCTCTTAAACTACATCGTCGTAATTCCTATATTTTCTTGCTTCTTAGGCTTGGCACCTACGTGAGAACAAACAGGAAGCTGAACTGGTGGACTCGAGATTACCGGAATTCAACGAGGAGGAGGTAAAACGAATGATAGGAGTAGGTCTTTTATGTACCCAGACATTGCCATCTCTGCGGCCACCAATGTCCCGTGTAGTCGCTATGCTCTGTGGAGATATGGAAGTGAGCCCTATAATTACAAAGCCAGGATACTTTACTGGTTGGAAATATGATGACACTACCACTAACGGTAGCTTCACGAGCAGTACTGATAAGGCAACCATAGGAACTGAATATAATAGCAATTTCACCTCTTCTTCAACAACTGTGGTGGCTGATGCTCAACGTTCACCAGAAAATGTTACCAAACCCATTCTCCATGACATTATTGGAGATGGTAGGTGATGATGAAAAATGTTCTTTTGCTTCACTAGTCTTTCTGTTTTTTTTTTTTTTCTTTCTTATCGAGAAAAATTGTGAGCTAAACCTATATTCCTGGATTTCTGATTTGTATATAATTATAGTTATACTACAAGGAGAATAATTGTTTGTAACATGTAAATTTTACTCGTTGTATATCGATTTTGAATTTTTTTTTTGGCCAATTAATGTTGAATAAGAAGATGATTTTCTGAACTTTTGGTGGTTGTCGATGTTATTAACCACAGACCTCAAATGTTAAGTTTGTAGGAAAGTTTCATACTGACGTAAACACATATTTAAACTTAGGGATATAATCATTTTCCCGTTCTTTCTTTGAAAACCAAAATATTAGACATTTTCCCCCCTAACGTTACCTTTTCCATTAAAAAAGTCAATCCTCCTGTTAAATGACTGGTTTACCCTTCAATACAATCTTAAAATGACTATTTAACCCTCAAGATATTAATTAAATAAAACTATTTAAAAAATATAAAACATAAAACAAAAAATAAAATAAATACAGAAGTTCAGTTCTTCAATTTTCCAGAAAATAAAGTCAACAATCTAAACCCATATCAAAATTCAACACCAGAAACCATACTCATCCATCTCTAAACCAAAACCCACAACTATCATGATTGTGGATCATGATTGATTTCAAACGACAATGTCTCATTCCTCACCCAAGCCGCAACAATTTGATACCCTTTCTCCTTTCATACTCTTCGTGAAAGCCTCTATCAGCCTCAATTGCATACACTTCAAATGTTTTGTTCTGTTTCGGGTATTGCTTTCGAAACCAACTGCCTATACTAGACCCGTAGCTCCTCACACCCACATCAACATACACATATCTTCTCTTGAAACTTATATCAGCTAAGATGTCATGTACTTAATATTCGCTATATTTCTTTTCAAAGTAATCCAGGGCTTCAATGGCTCCTCAGGAATCAACGGCTCGGCGTCCAGGACCAGTTCATGTTTAAGCCCTGGGACCGTGCACTTTTTATCGAAAATGCCATCGGGTTCGTCCAACCCTTTGCCAAAAATGGTCTCAACTTCTTTTTTCAAAAATATTCTCTAATGTGAGGCATCGACGAATTGAAGCCATCGATGTCATGAAATTTCACTAATTTGCAAGAATCAAACAAATCAAGAAACGAATTGAAACTGTATGTATCTTTTGCCTTAGCATGGACCACCGCCAACCCTTCGAGTTTCAGCGTCCGTATAATCTCTGACGCAAAATCGACCGGCCTGAGTGACCTGTCCAGCGCACCGCCGTCGACAAAGACGAAGTCAAACATATTGTCGTCGAACGGCATCATGTGCCCCTCTCCTTTGATCACCAATGGCTTGGATTGCTTCTTCGAGATCCCGATCGCGTCGTCAACTCCGATCTCCTTCAAAGTAAAGACGTCTTGGCCGTTTGGAGTCTCTACGCATAGAGACTTCGCGTGCGGAGAGAGGTAGCCATCGGAGATCAGATCCTGGAAGACCGACGAGTAGAAGCGGACGGCGCCGATCCACTCCTTGGTGGTGTACGGATCTCTCGGGCTGTGGACCTCCGACGGAGTAGATCGGACGACGTTGTTAGCGGTCACTGCAGAAGATGGTGATGGGAAGAAGATGATGAAGAAGATAAAATTTGGGTTATTGAATTTAGGTTAGGTTTTTTGTTTTAATTATTATTAAATATGATGTTTTAAATAATATATATAATAAATGATTATATATATTTTTAATTTCTTGCCTATTTTATTTTTGAAAACAAATATTAAATATTTTTATATTTAAGTTTTCACTAATTTACCTTTTTACCCTTACCTATTTTAAATATATTATTGAGGGCATTTTAGATATTTTGTTATAGGATGAAGACTTGGAGTGGGGTTTGCTGTTGTAATTTCAGTGGTGTTGAAGATGAGTTGGTGGACCGTATTGCTAAAAGGAAAGATGATGACAAAGGTTAGTCACGATTGGGTATTTTTTGTTGGAGTTTTTTTGGTTCTTGAGGGTGTTGTTGTTTGGTGCATATTGTCTGCTGTGTTGGTGGTTGTTGCGGCAGGGTGGTTTCTAGGGGAGCTGCTGGTGGATGTTTTTGTAGTGTTGTTTTGGGTGCTTCTTGGTGTCTTTCGTGTTTTGGAGTCTAGAAGAGGAATTTAAGGTTCTTGGAGTCTAGAAGTGATGCAGCGCCGGTAGGTGATCAAGCCCTGTTGATTCTGGGAATGCCCAGGATTGTGAACACATTGCTAACTCGTTGATTCACATGAATACCATGAGAACAATCACAAACAATTTCATAACCGGAATTTTATTAATCAACTTAACTCTCTCATTGAATGCCTACAAAGCTCCAATATATAGAAGTAGGAAAATTACATAAAAGGAAACAAATAAAAATCATAATTTGAATCCTAAAAATATGCCTCCATCACCAAATCCCATAAATTAAGCAAATGCTTTCATCATCTCCATGATTAATCAAATTGCATAAATCAAGGTGTTATCAACACCATGATTTTTGCACATCGTTCATTCACCAATTGATCTCCATCATTCCCACTATGGTCGAAAGAATTCGTCCTTGAATTTGTATGATGAGAAACATAAAAATCATAAAAACAACACAAAACACTGAAATAACTAATGCAGTAGAAAAATAACACTAAAGAAAATTGAAATACAAAATGAGGATAATTATTTCGAATCCGTTGATTTTTGGAATGCCGGAAATTACAATCCGTTGATTCTTGAGAATACCGAAAGCGAAATAAGAACTAGATGCTGTTGATTCGTAACAAATACCAACAAATAGATAGATAAATCGATGCTTAATCGATTTGGCTCTGATACCAAAAATGATGCAGTGTGATGGGTGTGATCAAGCCCTGTTGATTCTGGCCATGGTCAAAAGAATCCGTCCTCAAATTTGTATGATGAGGAACATACGGATCATAAAGACAATACATAAAACTAAAATTACTAATGCAGCGGAAAAATAACACTAAAGAACATTGAAATACAAAACGGGGATAATTATTTCGATTTCGTTGATTCTTGGAATGCCGGAAACAATCCGTTGATTCTTGGAATGACAGAAAGTAGATCCGTTGATTCTTGAGAATACCGAAAGCGAAATAAGAACTAGATGTTGTTGATTCACCATGAATAACAGCAAATAGTTAAATCGATGCTGAATCGATTTGGCTCTGATACTAAAATGATGCAGCGCCGTTATGGGTGATTAAGCCCTGTTGATTCTGGGAATACCCAAGACTATGAACACATTGCTAACTCGTTGATTCACATGAATACTGAGAGAATAAACATAAAAAATTTCATAACCAAAATTTTATTAATCAACTCTACTCTCTCTCAAGTGGTTACAAAACTCCATTATATAGGAGTAGAAAAAACAAATAAAAGGAAACAAATAAAATCATAATTTGAATCCTAAAAATATGCCTCCATCATCAAATCCCATAAATCAAGCAATTATCTTCATATCAGGTGATTGATGAAATTGCATAAATCAAATTGTAGTCAACACCATGATTTATGCAAATATCTTATAACTTGATCTTCATCATTAATGATGGAGATCAATTGCTGAATTAAAGATTTGCAAAAATCATGGTGTTGACTACAACTTGATTTATGCAATTTTATCAATCACCTATGATGAAGACAATTGCTTGATTTGTGGGATTTGATGATGGAGGCATATTGTTTGGTGATTGAAATTATGATTTTTATTTGTTTCCTTTTATGTAATTTTCCTACTCCTATATATTGGAGCTTTGTAACCATTTGATGGTGGAGAGTTGAGTTGATTAATAAAATTTCAGTTATGAAACTTTTTGTGTTTGCTCTCTCGGTATTCATGTGAATCAACGAGTTAGCAATGTGTTCATAGTCCTGGGTATTCCCAGAATCAACAGGGTTTGATCACACCTACCGGCGCTGCATTATTTTGGTATCAGAGCCAAATCGATTCAGCATCGATTTAACTATTTGCTGGTATTCATCGTGAATCAACAGCATCTAGTTCTTATTTCGCTTTCGGTATTCTCAAGAATCAACGGATCTACTTTCCGGCATTCCAAGAATCAACGGATTGTAATTTCCGGCATTCCAAGAATCAACGAAATCGAAATAATTATCCCCGTTTTGTATTTCAATGTTCTTCAGTGTTATTTTTCCGTTGCATTAGTAATTTCAGTTTTATGTATTGTTTTTATGATCCGTATGTTCCTCATCATCAAATTCGAGGATAAATTCTTTTGACCATGGCGGGAATGATGAAGATCAAGTTATACGATATTTGCATAAATCATGGTGTTGATTAATCGTTTTGTATTTCAATTTTCTTTAGTGTTATTTTTCTACTACATTAGTTATTTCAGTGTTATTTGTTGTTTTTATGATTTATATGTTTCTCATCATACAAATTCGAGGACGAATTCTTTCGACAATGGCGGGAATGATGGAGATCAATTGGTGAATTAAAGATTTGCAAAAATCATGGTATTGACTACAACTTGATTTATGAAATTTTATCAATCACCTATGATGAAGACAATTGCTTGATTTGTGGGATTTGATGATGGAGGCATATTGTTTGGTAATTGGAATTATGATTTTTATTTGTTTCCTTTTATGTAATTTTCCTACTCCGTAAGTGGGTAAAAATCCGTAAGTAGGAAGATCATTTCAAGGTTAGGACAAAATGTGAACCAAAACTTTCCACGATTGCGATAGTTTTGATTATTCCTTACATGATCAAAATGATTACGTAAGATTTTGACATTTCTATGTTTGAACATTGTTGAAAGAGACATTACTCATCTGAAAAAAGTTTAATAATTTCTTTCCATGTGTTGAAATGTCTTTCTCTTAGGTTCCAAGTATATAAATATATATATATTATTGACTTATTGTTTGATCAATTGACAATACAGAATTTAATGATGATCAAGATGGGATCATCATCACCACCACTACAAGTTTTGGTCATGATCTCTGCTTTTTTATACTGGGTTTGGATATTTGGTTTCGTTCATGTAGCTCAAGCTCAGAATAATAATCAATCTCAAGCTACTACTGATCCTGATGAAGGTATGTACATATGTATGCATGCATGTTAGAGCTTCAGATTTGTATATATGTTTATTAGAGCTAGTTTTTACTCGAAAATGAATCCGAATCCATTCTTCCAACTATATAAGTACTTCTTTATAAATTGAATCTTCTGAATTTAAGTTTTTGTGTCGATCGATAAACGTAGCGATAGTAATTTTTTCTATGTGAGAATTATACTTGAATGAAATTTGTTTTTCCAATTATTAGATGGTCCTTTTCTTTCTCAATAGTTTCTAAAATATATATATATATATATATATATATATATATACATGATTCTAATTGGGAAATTTTATCAAAATCACCTTTCCATTATATGATTTTTTTTTTTTTTATTGTTTAGTTCAAGAGTTTAGAGAATTTAATTTTTATTGTTTCATTTATATCAAAATAGTTTATATTGTTTTAATCTGTATTAAACTAGTCCCTGTAGTCTATTAATTCTAGTATTACCGCTAACTTTTGTTCATAAAAACTATTATACCCTTGTATAATACTTAAAAACTAAAGATTATCTTTTAAATATTATAAAAGAGACCTTGAAAAATGAAATATATATATATATATATATATATATTATAGTTACAAACCTTCCTTAAATTATAAAAACATTCCAGTAATTGCCAAAAAAAAAAAAAAAAAAAATCCCTGAAAAGTATTTGAATCTTAAGAGTAGGAAAATACCCTTATTCACTTACACAAAAAATTTTATTAAAAATGTTGAGGATGACTATTTTGATATAACATTTTTTAATAATAATAATTATAAAAAAAAAATTGACTTTTTGACTGCAAAATAAGTAATAAGGACTAAATTAATAATTATTTCAACATTAATACTTAATGTGAAAATTTCTTTTTTTAATTTTATCAACCTTTCAAACAAATAAAATTACTTCTATTTAAATGTAATATTTTCCAACCTCCCCTGTTTTTCTCTTCTGTTCTCTCATAAGAAATCTTCAAATTACTGTTTTTTTCAAAGCATTATAAATGTCAAATTAAGTGGGTTAGTTTAACAAAGGGTGATGACAAGTTTGACAAAGTTGTTAGCTTTTTTGCTCAAGAGTTTGAAAAAAATGACTGCAACTTGAAAATATATATGGTGGTGACAGTGAGAGCATTGAATTCAATATTTCAACAATGGGGGATATCAGCTAATCAGGATCAATGGAATATCAGTGGAGAGCCTTGCAGTGGAGCAGCCATTGATTCCACAAGCTTTGATAACAATGTTTACAACCCTTTTATCAAATGTGTCTGTTCTTACAACAACAACACTCTTTGCCACATTACCCAATTGTAAGTTTTCAAAAACTTTTTAGCTAGTTTCTTACTAATTCTGCAATTGTTGTTTACATGTTGCTTAGAGTGTGATGATGGGAAAATGTTAATCTGCGTCGATATTGTTAGAGAGCTTTATATCATTGATTGGTTGGGCCCTTGATAATTTAAGCTTTTGAGTCTAGCGGAAACTAGCATAGTATCAGAGCTTGATTTGACTCGGAGTATGCATTTGTTTATTTATTTATTCTGCAATCTGCAAATACATGGTTTAAGAAGCTTTTGGTCTAGCTAAGAGGACCTTTGAATAGTTAACCATTTCATTGTCACTGGACACCCTTGAAAGTGTTCGATAATATGTTTGAATGAGCATTATCAAAGCATAAAAGTGTTACATTCATGCTATGATTTTTCGTGTTACATTCATGCTATGATTTTTCGTGTTACATTCATGCTATATTGCAACCTTCTGCTTTTCTTCATAGTCTCAGCTTACAACTTTGTTAAATTTCCAAAAGTTAGCTTCATAGTGAAGATTAACAAGTTTCAGTATACTATGAGTATGATCTTCTTGTACAAATACTTGGTTTTCAAATTTATGTTACTTGTACAAATACCTGTGCAGCACTTGATATACAAGTGTGGGCACATCCAATGATCCCAACCAAAAGTTACTTTGCTGTTTCCAGTGTAGAAATCGTAACTAACAAGTGAAATGGATTCACTTAAGGGCTCTAATGATTTCAAATTCAGTTTCCCTCACAGTGTCTGGCTTGCATACTCCTACCAGCCATTATACTTAACTACTTCACCACCATTTGTCTTCTTGCTATTACATTTGTGATTTCCAGCTGGAACATCTCTTTTGGGATGCCTTAATGTGAGGCAGTCTCAACATCAAAGTAGTGTAGAATCTAGAATGTATAGATCTTTCGTTTCATGCTTGCTAACTTTTAGATTTTCTTGACAGGAAAGTTTATGCACTGGACGTTGTTGGTATGATCCCAGATGAGCTATGGACTTTGACTTTCCTCTTCGATCTGTATGGTTTCATGTTGTATATATGTTTACTTGAGTTCTACATTGTATTGATAATTTCATTTATAAGTAAGCTATGTTAGAGTTCTACCACACTAGGCTGGCAATTTTCCACTATGATTGATCTGCGTTGTGTGTTCTTGATTAATCTGAAGTTTTCTTCTTCAAACAGGAACTTGGGTCAAAATTACTTGACAGGTCCCCTGTCTGCATCGATCCGGAATCTAACTGCCATGCAATTTCTGTAGGCTGATGAAATTTTTTGTTGTAAATTTATAGGGCATGACAAATATACTATTCTGATGTTTACTTTCACATTCTGATCAGGAGCTTTGGCATAAATGCATTATCAGGAGAGCTTCCAAAAGAACTTGGAATGCTAACTGAATTATTATCACTGTATGTTTACATCTACATCATTCTTTACTTTCCATAGATGGTGACTGCCTCCTCTGTCCGTGACTTCCATTTGTGTTCTTTTGGTTTGATTGCGCTGCAATCTTTAGGTTATAATATTTCTAGATGGCTGTTTCCACAAAAATTGCAATACAATGATCCCCAATGTTACAATGAAACGTGGGTTCTTTAAAATAAGTTATGAAGCATATGAATCTCCACAGACAATGGTTGGGAAATATTAAATCTGGGACTTCATTGTCAATTTATTTCTCTTAATTAAATCGTTATTGCTTACACTTAATCTATTTAATTGTTCCAATCATTTGACGAAAAGGGCTGGATGTTGAAGGTCACAAATTGAAGTTGAGGTGTTAAGTTGATTGAATTATATATATACTTTGTTGTGTAAGCACATTGCTAGAATATAAAGAAGTTATAAAACTATGGTGATATTATTCATTTATTTCATTACCTTTTTTTATTTTTGTAGTTCTGTTGCATCAAACAATTTCTCAGGTTCTCTGCCATCGGAACTTGGTAATTTGATGAAATTACAACAACTGTAAGTTCTTTAGACACTTTTTACATTTGTAAAAGAGCAATGCTACATTGTTTTAAAACTTAGCCTAAAATGTAGCTCAAATGACATGACAAGCGATTTGTAATTGTCATGTGGATTATGGGATAATGTGATAGTTACACACCACTTGCCGTATTGTTTGGGCAAAGTTTTTGACAAAATGTTATGGGTAATATATAGTATAATGTAATCTTTTTTAATTGCGTTTAGCGGGTGTCAAATTATATGAGTTTAGATGAATTTTCTGTCAACCATCTTAATAAAGATTAAGGTCATATAATGAAAACTTCTAGAACTGTATGAAACTTTTAATGGTGTATAAAAAGTTTGTAATCACAGGAACATGCAAACAAGGATGAAATTATAGGAATTGAGGTACATGAATGTAAGCTATAGTAAGTAGTAACCACAATGCATTCTACAACATCGTTTAATCGCTCATAACATGGAGCCGGTAAATACATTTTGGGGCATATCCTATGGTACCATCATATATTAAAATTAGCAGCTACTAAACATGATATTCAATTATTATTTATCTCTTCTCTTGTTCTATTGTGTTGAATAAAAAGTACTTAAACAGTGATGGATTTTCATGAAAACTCTTCACCTCAACAGTTATATTAGTAGTTCTGGAGTTACCGGTGAGATTCCTTCTAGTTTTGCCAATCTACGGAACCTGCTTACAGTGTAAGCACTTTCTTACTATGTTGATCTCTAATTGAGATTTTGAACTAGCTAGGAGTAAATATGTCATTATGCTGACTGGAAAATGACATGAATCAAATACTTGTATTGTTCTCAGGCGGGCTTCTGACATAGAACTCATAGGAAGGATTCCTGACTTCATAGGAAATTGGTCGAAGCTTGATTCATTGTGAGAAATTAATGCTTTTTTCTTTTTATTTTTTTCCAAATCACCTTTAACTTGTTAGCTTTTGTCACAATGTAAAATTAAGTTAATGCAATGCTGCACATCTTATAAATTTCTATTCCTATATGTTATTGAAGGAGGTTTCAAGGAAACTCGTTTGAAGGTCCAATACCATCATCCTTCTCCAACCTGACAACACTAACTGAGTTGTGAGTATCCACAACTTCTCTTTGCTTTTGTTATTTTACAATACTCTATGCTAATCGTCTAACAGAAATTAAAATGTAGGAGAATAAGTGACTTATCAAATGGGAGCTCGTCATTGGAATTTATAAGGGAAATGAAGTCTTTAAGTGTCTTGTAAGGAACACTGTTTCTAGCTCTGATTCGATATGTTATAACCCCTCACACATACTTTTTGTTTATCTTTTTCTTTATTCATTCATTGATCTAAAATAATGGTTACATATTCTTCAGGGAACTAAGGAATAACAACATTTCTGATTCAATTCCATCCAATATTGGAGAATACCAGAGGTTGCAGCATCTGTAAGTTATTCATTTTGATGGTGGATCCTTCAAATACATTTTTGGTCAGCATGCTTGTGGTTGAATTTGGGCTTGCTTATGAGCAGTCAGACCCAACAGCGGTTTATTGATTATCGGTAGATAATCCTAGCTGATGCCTGAAGGCAAACCGTTTTACAGGGTTGCCCCTCATATAAGCTTTAATGGTATTATTATTAGTATCACCTAATATTATCATTCTTCTTAATTCCTTATCTTTTGCTGTGATTGATTCTATCAGATTGGTTGGTGTAGTGTGTAACTACAAGTCATTGTGATGTACCAGTGTTATGCATCATTGATTATATCTTATTTCATGTAACCAGAACTGAGATCATTTGGTTGTTCTGAGTGGGGATGTGGATGTGCTTATATAGTGCTAGTGCTATCTCCAATTTAACAAAAATCCCCCCTATCTCTGTCACTAGTTGTGTGTACAATTGAGTTTTGTAATATTTTCCTACAGGGATTTGAGTTTCAACAATATAGGTGGAGATATTCCTGACTCGCTTTTCAATTTGAGTTTGCTGTCTCACCTGTAATACACCATCTCTGCCTTACAATCTTTTGCTTCCAAACATGTACTCCTTACTTTTTTTGAAACATGTAATGTTGCTTTCATTGTTAGGTTTCTTGGAAATAATAAGTTAAATGGTACCCTGCCCACACAAAAGAGTACGTCTCTTCTCAACATGTAAGTACTTCTGACATATGAATTCAAAATCATTTTAATGCACCAAATGTGGAGTTTATAATCTCTAATGTCAGTTTTATGTTGTGCAACAGTGGCTGCTGAAACACCCAGTGAGCTAGTTGCCAAACTTGCATTAGGATTAATCTGCAGTTTCATGTGTGAAAATAAGCTCACTTGTTTGTGGCTCCCCAATGTGAAAATGAGGATTTTTTTTTTTTTTCTACTGGGGAACACAACATTTTTTAACCTGATATCGGCTCTTTTGATCAGATTGAAAGTTCTTTTTCCTTGCTATAAATTAACATGTCTACTGAAGCCTGTAACTTAATACATGTGTGAGGCTCTTTAGAATACATGATGAAGTTGAGGTTATGGATAGCATCAAAAGCTTGTAGTAAAAGATCAGCATGACTAGAATAATACCTGAATTTTTACTGATCAGTAGCTTGTGTGAAAATCTACTCTACATGCTTGCAGAGATGTGTCGTACAATAACTTAATTGGCAGCTTACCTTCTTGGATCAACGAACGAAATTTACAACTGTAAGTCTTTAAATTGCATTAAATGTATTGTTTTGTAATCATTTTTAATTATTTTCAATTTGATTTATTTTCTTAGTACTTTCATTTCTAATAAAGATTGCATTCATTTTGCCAAGATGAAACTAACATTCAGATTTTGTGGGTTGCAATATGCAGGAACTTAGTTGCCAACAACTTAACTATAAACACTTTCAACAGCAGGTTATTTTCTGGTTTCTATGTTTTGTTTTCTGAAAATGATTAGTTTCTTGCATTCATTTATTAGACATGATACTGTAATCTGAATATTGACATATACTTAAGTTGTTGATCATAAAAGGTGCAAGGCTGATATCAAGACTCTTAGCATGCTAATCAGTCCTCTCAAATATTTTGGAAGGACTTTTATTTGTGAAAAAGTTACCAAATTACTTCCAGTACTCCTGAAACACATGACACTTTTTATTAGAAGTTTATGTATCAATGCAACCTCAATTTTGGAAGTTTATGTATCAACTGAAATGGCCAGATATTGGTTTCTGACATAATATCCAAGCTTTCCATCTAATTGCATTCCTCTTCTTACCTCAGTGCCTTGCCATTTGGGCTGAACTGTCTCCAACGGAACTTTCCTTGCAATCGAGGTGCTGGAATCTGTAAGTACAACTTTCCCTTTCTTGTGATTTGAGGAAATCCAACTGTTTATGAGGAGAAAAGAAGGCTGCACTTTGACACTTGAGTACGCGCCGCATGGTTACCTAATAGCCTATATATGCTCTTACTACATAATAGCCTTCTTGTTTTTGTTATAGAACCCTTTCTTAACTCACGGTTTGTGTGATATTCTAGATGGGAGAGTGATTATTTTGAAAGAGAGAACATGTGCACCAAAAGAATTTTAATGTGAGCACTTATTTATTAATCAGTTTGAGATAAATTGAATTCCATGTCTTGAGATATAACTGTTAAGTTGATGAGGTTTTATTTGCATACATAGCTGAAAGGAATGCATTTTATCAAGTGACTTATTATAATCCAAGCATCAAATGCAACTTGGTGCACAAGAGGATATTGGGACTTACTTTGATAAGTGGCTCACTTATATTGATGTGCAGATTATAACTTTTCGATTAAGTGTGGTGGTCCACAGATTACGTCTTCTAATGGTATAGTATATGAGAGGGACAACACAACTCTTGGTCCATCATCATATTTTGTGGCTAACACAAGCAGATGGGGTGTTAGTAATGTTGGATATTTTACTGGGAGCAATAATCCCCAGTACACAAGTTTTTCTCAATCTCAATTCACAAATACTCTAGACTCAGAGCTTTTTCAGACGGCAAGAATCTCAGCTTCATCACTAAGATACTATGGTTTAGGCCTTGAAAATGGCAACTACAATGTGACCCTCCAGTTTGCAGAAATTGATATTTTAGATACTACTAGCTGGAAAAGCATTGGGAGGCGTAAATTTGATATCTATATTCAGGTATGATGAATTATATATACTTTGAAATTGTTCTAGTTACTCTTTTGTTTCCTTCTGTTCTTATTCTCTTAATTAACTACTTTTAATTCCTTGAATTAAGGTCATTTACATACTAAACCACCAATGCAATAAAAAGGGTCAGTGAACATTTAAGTCAAGTGCTCATTAATATAAACCACCAATGCAATCTTGTATTCTGCTTCCTAAATCCTAATTATATGTTACTCCTTTTAATTGTTACTGATTTTTTTGTTGATTTTTTGTTTGATTTTTTGTTATAGGGAAATCGTGTTTTAAAGGATTTTGACATAAAAAAGGAAGCAAGTGGAATCTCAAAAAGAGCTGTTCAGAAACAATTCAGGGCTCAGGTATCAGAAAACTACCTTGAAATCCACCTGTTTTGGGCTGGAAAAGGGACTTGCTGCATTCCTAAACAAGGTACATATGGACCTTCTATTTCCGCCATCAGTGCTACACCAGGTAAGCAAATATCTTTCTTTCTTCTTTTGCTTCTTAAAGTTTCCTCGCAATATCATATTAAGTATAAGTCTACTGAACTCTGATACAGATTTCATTCCTACTGTAAGTAACAAACCTTCAACCATTAGGAGTAAGACGAATAGGACCGGTCTAATTGTGGGGATAGTTGTTGGTGTTGGGCTTGTAAGCTTTCTATTGGCCGCAATTCTCTGGATTATTCGAAGAAGGAAGAGGCCTAGCAAAGATGATGATGATGAAGGTAAAGCAAGAATCCTTGCTCTAAATCTATGCTATCAATCCAATTTCGAAACTCTTAACAATTTTTTTATTTTTTTTTCTAGATATAAATATGTTGTTTGCTTAAATTTTGTCACGTATGATGTTCAAACTCAAGATTCATAACTGCAAGACTTAAGTCGAGTTTTCCCGAATCACAAAATGTTCTTAATCCAATTGCTTTCTTGTCCTTCACATTAACTTGACATAATATTCCGCAAAGCATTTGTTAGCTAGACAAATGGATTCACAATGGTAAACTCTGCATTTGCTATTGAATTTGCAGTGCTTCAAGGGATAGATGCTAAACCATACACTTTCAGTTATGTTGTGCTGAAGACAGCTACAAAAGACTTCAGTCCTGAAAATAAACTTGGAGAGGGAGGATTTGGACCGGTTTATAAGGTACGTCACTGTTCAAATCAGCTAAATTTGTTGACTGCATATGGTTGTTACACAATTATAACCATAGCCATATTTAACCGTAACATGATTGTGAAAGGCTGGTGAATATAAGGGAGATATTCAAAATTATAATTTTACTGACATTCATTTGGAACCATACACTCCATAGGGAACACTTGATGATGGAAGGGCAATCGCGGTAAAAAAATTATCTGTAGCATCCCAACAAGGGAAGAGCCAATTTGTTGCAGAAATTGTTGCTATATCTGCAGTGCAGCACCGTAACCTTGTCAAACTGTATGGATGTTGCATCGAGGGATCAGAACGACTCCTTGTTTACGAGTATCTTCAGAACAAAAGTCTAGATCAAGCAATATTTGGTATGAAAATAGAGCTTGTATGCTGTATTATTGATTTTCTTGGGAATAGAAAGAGGTTTACATTTTCAGTGTGGAAAGCTTTGTTGAATTTTCTATTATGACTTTCATGAATTAGGAGAAACAAGTTTAAATTTCAATTGGTCAACGCGTTATGATATCTGCTTGGGAGTGGCAAGAGGTCTAACTTATCTTCATGAGGATTCGAGGCTTCGAATCATACACAGAGATGTGAAGGCCAGTAATATTCTACTTGATTCTGAGCTCAACCCAAAAATTTCAGATTTTGGTTTGGCCAAACTTTACGATGATAAGAAAACCCACATAAGCACCCATGTTGCAGGGACATTGTAAGATTGTGAAAAGTTCACCTCGTTTTTCTACCTAGATTTGTTTATTTTGGACATACATGTAATAATGATCTCTTGTCACCGCACAGTGGATATCTTGCACCGGAGTATGCCATGCGCGGACATCTTACAGAGAAGACTGATGTGTTTGCCTTCGGAGTTGTTGCACTAGAGGTTGTTAGTGGAAGACCAAACTCAGATTCAAGCTTGGAAGAAGAGCAAGTATATCTTCTTGAATGGGTATGAATGATAATTCGGTACCCCATTTACATATCAATCATGCTCTTAAACTACATTGATTTCCGATTTATATATCTATCACTCATATCGTAATTCCTACATTTTCTTACTTCTTAGGCTTGGAATCTACACGAGAACAACCGTCAAGTTGAACTAGTAGACTCGAGATTACCAGAATTCAACGAGGAGGAGGTAAAACGAATGATAGGAGTAGCTCTTTTATGTACTCAGACATTGCCATCTCTGCGGCCACCAATGTCCCGTGTAGTAGCTATGCTCTGTGGAGATATTGAAGTGAGCACTGTAACTACAAAGCCAGGATACTTGACTGATTGGAAATATGATGACACTACCGCTACCGGCAGCTTCATGAGCAGTACTGATAAGGCAACTATAGGAACTGATACTAGCAATTACACTTCTTCAACAACTACAAGTATGGTGGTGGTGGCTGAAACTCAGCGTTCAGCAGAAACCGATACTGAACCCATCCTTTATGGCAATTTGTAGGTGATGAGAAATATTTTGTTTTGTGGTCTTTTTCATTTTCAATTTTAGAAAAATTGTGAGTTGAACTTTTATAACATGTAGATTTCCAAAGTTTGTTTTTACTTGTCTTGGGATGCAAGCAAGAGACCAACTGTTTCTGAGGCCTTGAAATTAAACATCCATTTTTCAGAACATTTGTTCATAGTCATCGTGAAATATGTACCTCTCTTCTTAATTTTATGTGACGATATTTTCATGAATACTTTATGTTTAAAACATGAAAATATTGTCACATTGTGTTATTTATATATTAATTAATTAGTAACACATTTTATTAATTGTTAATTAATGGGTTGATTTTAATTAATTATATAGTAATTATATCTTCATTTTTGTTTGTTTGTTAACAGCTACATCATCAACTTCAACCTGCCATAATAAAAAAATAAAAAAAAAATTGATGAAGAAAGCGACTGATCTTAGAGATATTTATATCAATATTAGTTATTACTTATTAGTAGGGTTTAATCGGTAGATATTAAATTAAGTACTATGTAGTTCAATATTAATTAAATAAACTATTGTTAATCTTATTCAAGTACATACTTATCTTAATTTGTTGTCTTTTGAAGTTTAGAGTATTTAAGAAACTTGAAAAATAATATCAAAACTACAAGTATAGTAATATTAGGTTACTGAAATTAATTTGTTACTACATAAGTAAACATATATAAGGGAATAATATTTGATAAGTAATTACGTTTCATTTTCTAATTTCTTTTCCGATGAAACTTGAACTTGAATGCTTTTTATTTCGATTAGTAGGCGTAGTTTAGTTTTGAATCCAAGATAGTGCAATTTGCTACCATATATAATTCAAGCATGTAAATGCTGCTATATATCTACTCTCAGGTTTCTTGGAGAATAATAAGTTATATAGAAGTCTCCCTCAACAAAAGAGTACACAGTCTTTTCTCAACAATCCATTTTAATGTTCATGAATCTGACAATGGTTTTGAGTGTATAAACAGCCAAGATGTGTTTATGTTTTGACACTTTATTTCCTTGCAACATCATATTACTTTATGTCTACAGATTCCATAACAATCCTCCAAACTCAAGATGAGAGAATTGCTCAAAACAGTTACAATTCAATGTCAATTTCTATTACAAGTAGGGGAGCTATAATATTTTTCAAATTATAAAACTCCACAAAATGCTACATATTATGAATAGACGTATACACCGGTATATCTGACAGCAGCATCATTTATGTAACATGTCTTATGGTAAGAATCCATTGACCTTGAAGTATTGGTGCTCTAGAGCATCTCTGGCATTGATTCTTCTTCTGGGGTCTGTGCAGAGCATTTCCTGTAATTCAATCGATCAAGAAACAACCTCAGCAATTATTGAAATGGTGAAAAAACAGACCATATATATAGTATTCAGTGTCTAAACTTACACTGAGAAGGTGGACACCAATTAGCATTTCTAAAAATACAGCCGAGCGACCATACGTCACCAGAAGAAAGATAATCAGTGGATCCAAATAGCATTTCAGGTGATCTGTAATATGGCGTGTCCACCTAAAGAAATCAAATAATGGAAACTTTAAAATAGTACCAATAAACAACTGAAACCAGTGCGTTTATTAATTATATACCTCAGATTTGTATGTGTTAACAGGAACACCTTATTAATGTACTATTAATTTCCTTCAATATCTCAAATATAAGTATTTAGCAACAGCAATATCATAATCAATTTATCCTAACAATATACTCATATATTAATGTGGATCACCATGTGATTTATTCAAATAAAAACTAGTCATACAATAAATGTGGATCACCATGATCATTGTATGATCTAACTTCCCAATATAAGAATAAAACATTAATAATGATAATGAAAATAATAATTTAAGAATAATAATATATGGATAAGATAAGGTTGGTCCGGTGATAAAGCCCCTCAAACCCACACCATGAGATTGTGGGTTCGAGTCTCTCACCCTCCTTGCCTCCCCCATAAAACCCCAAATTATTGTAATATTTCAACAACAAAATTAAGAATAATAATGATAATAATAATTTAAGAGTAAAGAGACGAGACATGATACATCCACAATCAAGGATCCACATCATTTGGCAGAGCCAGCCCTGGGCTAGGGCTTCAGGGGCGCCCGCCCAGGCCTAGCATTTCTAGGGCCTTTTTAGACATGAAATGAGTTTTAATATATATGGGTTTAATTCTGAAATAAAAATATATAGCCCAATAAAAATAATTTACTTAATAAAAAAAAAAGAGCCTTGTTTTTACAAAGCCTAGACATTATAAATAAATAAAAATAGAAAGGCCCATTTTAAAAAACCAAATTCGTTTCATTGATTGATTTTTTTATTCAAGGCCCCATTTTAATGATGACCTATTTTAAAAGGGGAAATTACATTGACACCCATAAGGTTTGGGTGAAAGACCTATAGATGGAAAAGTTCTCTTATTCTACACAATAACCCCGCTTCATGTAACAGTAGTTAACAATTATGTTAACTTGACATAATTTGACCTTTATAAGGTCCAAAATACCCTTGTAATCTAATAAAAAAATAAAAGTAAAAACAATGATCAGACAAAATAAAAAAATAACATAACAAAATTGAATAAAAAATTATTAAAAAGAGAATGAAAACTAAATTGGAAAAAAAAAAGAAGTAAAAAATTGTTGAAAATATAAAGAAAGTAGAAACCACATAAAATACGCTTATATAATTTTATTTTAAAATTAATTAAAAAACAAATAGAATATTAACAACAACAACAACAACAACAACAACAACAACAACAAAAAATGGAAGTGGAGGCCTTCATGAACCATGAACACAAGGATGCCACCGTCGCAAGTGGCCTCCATGTGGTCAATGACCCAAGATTAGCGACAAATCCTCCACCAATGGTCCAATACTTAAATTTTCATACAATTCCACCTTAACCACACAAATTCCATAACCCTACTTAATTCAACCAAAAATCCAAAACTCATTTCAAATGCAAAGCCTCCACGCCATATCAAAACCCACAAATCCATCCACAACATCACATACCCGATATAACACCATGCTAGAGAAGATGATCAGTTTAGGACGCCGGAATCCACCGCTAATTTGGTCACAGGAGGTGATGGCCCTTATAGAGGTTGGGGAGGGAGGCGACTGCCATAACTGGACCTCTGTTTCTCTCTGTTGTTTTCTTTTTCACAATCACAAACCTAGGTGTTGAAAAGACAAAATTACGACTTAAAAAATATAAAGACAAAATTAACCCTTTACGACTCATGGAGATCTGTTAATTATATGTTAGTGTAGAATAAACAAACAATTCAATCTAGGTATCTTAACCCTAAAACTTAAGGATGTCAGTGTTATTTCCCCATCACCGGCACTCTAGCACTAGAGGTACCCAGAGGTATAGGGATATTATTCAGGTCGAGTATAGGGATGGCAACGGATTGGATCGGATCGGACCAAAGGTACCCCATACCCGAAACCCAATTTGTACAAGTTGCCTCAAACCCCGACCATGCCCCAAACGGGTTTTCATTTTTCACCCCAAACTCGACCCGAAATGACCTGTTTCATTTTTTTTCTAAAAACAAAATCTTAAACCACTAATTATTCAAATTATTTTACCGTACAATTGAATTTTGGGACATTGATTTAAAATTTAACATTCAATTAAATTTTAATAAATTTTAAAAGGGGTAATTTCACTAAAGTCCCTACTTTTTGGTAAAATGTCACATATTTAAACATCTTTGTTATATTAGCAACTTAAGTCCCTTATTTAAAAAAAATACATCACTCTAGTCCATTTGACCAAAATACTAATGGTCAACTTTAACTATATATATAAAAGTACAATTTTACCCTTGTCAAAATGATTTATTAAGTTTCAAAAATAAATAATATTAAAATGGTTTAGAAAAATAAATAAACAACAAAAATTTATTTTCTAAAAACAAAAAATAATTAATTAAAAAAAAAGAAAAAAAACTAATGGATTATGGAAAATATAAAGTTAAAATAAATAATAAAAAGAAAGTTTTTTTTAAGTAAATGGATCTCCACCGTTGGATTTGGATCGATCCAATGGAGGAGATCCATTTAATTTTTTATTTTTTTTTAAAAGCTTTCTTTTTTATTTTTTTGAAATACTTTCTATTTTTTTTTAATTTATGAAAATACTTTCAATTTATTATTTATTTTAACTTTATATTTTCCATAGTCCATTAGTTTTTTTTTTCTTTTTTTAGAAAATAATTTTTTGTTGTTTATTTATTTTTAAAAATCATTTTAATATTATTTATTTTTGAAACTCAATAAATCATTTTGGCAAGGGTAAAATTGTACTTTTATATATATAGTTAGAGTTGACCATTAATATTTTGGTCAAATAGACTAAAGTGACGTGTTTTGGAAAAAAAACAAGGGATTTAAGTTACTAATATAACAATGACGTTTAAATAGGTGATATTTCACCAAAAAGTATAGACTTTAGTGAGATTATCCCATTAAAAAATTATACAATTTTTATCTTTTTTTGATTGGAAATTTAAATATACACTTAAATACAAACATACACTATAGAAAAACATTTTAACATACATTTACAATTTATACAAAAACTTAAATTTAATAGTATACAACATCTAAGTTAAAAATAATAATAATAATAATAACTTCAAACATAAATCTAATTAGGTAAAGAGACAAAAAGATTAGAGATTTGTTTTTCACTTTATATTTTTATATTTAAAAAAATAATTATATAAATACTGGGTCAAACGAGGCAGGTCGGGGTATAAGAATTTGACCCATACCCGACCCAATAAAAAACAGAGTCAAAAAAGTTTGACCCAAACCGGACCGAGCCCCTTTTTAAGTACTCCAAACCAACCCCAAACGGATCGGAGCCCTGTTGGTCAGAGGCAGGTCGAGGATTTTGCCATCACTAGTCGAGTAGATAAGAGTTTTAGTTAATGTAGAGTTCTAAATTAATTCCGTGTTTAATTAATAGAGATAATTTTGCATGACTAAATTAATTGTCATACAAAATGGTTTTTTTGATTGTAATTAAATATATATATATCAATATACAACCCGATCTTTTGATTTCAATAAATAAAGTATGCATGATGATTATATGTTGAAACTTGAAAATACTATGTGCATTATAATTATAAGTTCATTAATTCTAATAATTATAAATGAATTAAGCATACAAATTATGTAAATTTGGATTTAATTTAGAGTTGTGCTATTGGCATACCCCCTACTGGTCTATTTATGCCCCACTTTTTTAAATATTTACTTTTTTTATTTTTCCTTTTTTAAAATTACTAAAAGAGACATACAATTTAAGAAAAAAAATATTTTATAAAGTGGAATGCTTATTGAAAGCTTGTTTCTGTCACGGATAACGGAATCTCTCCTTCAGCATCTTGGCAGCAACAACTTCACTGGAATGCTTATTGAAAGCTTTCCAGACTCGACCGAATGCACCGGCACCAACTTGATCAAGCAAATGATACTTCTCCATGTGATATCAATCTTGATCTTGATATTGATCAATCTTTTATATGAAATTAAAAAGATAAATATTAAGAGAATATCTATAAGCAAATTCGTAAGAGACTTGGAGAAGAATTAATTTCATATTCTAATAATCCTAAACTAAGACGGTTAATAGATAGGAGAGAAAACCGAAAATAGCCATTTAACTTATCATACTTTTGTTTTTAACCACTTTTGAATTTTTAATTGTTAATAACCACTTTTTTTAAAAAAATTCAGTTTAGTACCTTCAATTACCAGAGTACCCCTAAAAATAGTGTTCGTTAAACCTCGAAGTAAACTTGAAATCATGAATAAATTGAAATATACAAACTTGAAATCATGCCTAAATGAAAATATCAAAACTTGAAATCATGCCTAAAATAGAAATATTCAAACTTGAAATCTGGACTAAAATAAAATTTTCCCTTCTTCTTCCTTAGGTTTAGGTTTTTTTTTTTTTCCTTTTCTTTTTTGTTACAGATCCATGGAGGCAGCGGTGAACCAGCGAAAGAGCAACGCCATCGTCATCGTCATCCCGTCGCCGATGCTCGTCGACGAAGCTGCAGCGAACCGACGAAGCTGCAACGACCGGTGATCCAACTGCGCGTGAGGGGCTGCCGCAATGCCCAGAAGTTCGCCGAAGCTCGGCGACGCCGGCGAGAGGCAGATCGGGGAGAGATAGAGAGGCAAACCGGGGAGAGAGAGAGGCTGATCGTGAGAGAGAGCAAAGGAGAGAGAAAGAAAAAAAGAGAAAAAGAGAGAGAGTGAGCTGATTGGGATGCTTTTATATGAGGGCTTTTGAGTAATTTCTCAAAAACATGGTTAAAAACAATTAAAAGTATGCATGTGGTTAAAAAATAAATTCCTATAAGTAGATAGGCCAGTTTTGGCAATTTCCACTAATATTAGATATGGAAACTTCGTCTGAATAGATGTAATAATTATTTAAAAATCAACAAATATTTTAATTTGGAACTCTACGTTTACTAAAACTCTTATCTACGTAGGAAATAAATTTCCCTATAAGGACTCTTTTGGAAACTTTGTTTTGATCATATATATATATTATTTACTGCAACTCTAATTTCTCTCTTGGTTATTCAAAATTAAATAGCTACAAGGATATATGGTTCGGTTACATTAATATTATTAGTTCATATGATTGGAGGTTCTTGAAATGGTGGTACATTGGACCACTGTACCGCAGGGCTTCCCATGCTTGAACCAGATGCAACAACTACCAGTGAACGTACTCTGAATTTATAATGTTTTAAAAATTGTGAGCGTAATATAAAGGAAAATGTTTGGGTACTGACTGATTAGTACCCAAGTATACTGACCACCCAATGGGGTGTTGCCACGTGGCCAAAACTCTTTCACTTTTTATATTTTTCTCCTTGCTTTGGATTACGTGACAACCAACCATTAGGTTGGTCAGTACCTTGGGTACTGATCGGTCAGCACCCAAGTATTGTCCTAATATAAAACGTTTCAAAATCAGTGAATTTTTTTTTTTTTTTTTTTTTTTGACAGAAAATTTAGAGTTCCAAATTATAATATTTGTTGAGTTTTAAATAATTATTACATTTATTTCAGATTAAAGTTTCCATTTAAATAATCATCTCAATTCAGTATTTTTAGAATAGGAAATTAATTCAAAGATATTTTACTTCGGATACAAGTCTCCTCTCTCTTAATATTTTTCTTTTTAATTTCATATCAAAGATTGATCAACATCAATTCGATCAAGATTGATATCACATGGAGAAGTATCAGTTGCTTGATCAAGTCGGTGCCGGTGCGTTTGGCCAAGTCTGGAAAGCTATCAATCAAAAGATTCTTTACAAGAACTGAAAAAGGAACACGATACTCTCTCCTGGATGCTTATTTTGAGGTTAATTTAATATGTTTTATTTATTTATTAATTAGCACATTTTATTAATTGTTAATTAATAGGTTGATTTAAATTAATTATATAGTAATTCTATCTTCATTTTTTGCTTGTTAATTAACAGGTGCTTCATCAAATTCAATCAGCCATAAAACCAGATGATGAAGAAAGTGACTCTTAGTATGAATATTAATTAATAGTGTTTAATTTGGTGGATCTTTAATTAATTATATGTATTGCTATTGTTATTCAAGTAGAGCATCTCTAAGGGGCTCCCTAAATGGCTCCCTATTTTAGAGAGCCTCTTGGTGGCTCTCCAAATGTAAGGAGCTCCCTATCTTCTCTTTCCTAATTTTTTTTAATATTTTTAAATTGATTTTGTTATTAAAAAATGATATCATGAGAGCATGGTTATTTAAATACAATTTAAAACAAAAATTTAGCAAAAATTTAGAGAGTAGAGTTGGAGTGACCTCATGAACAGTTGCTAGTTAAAATAGCATTTGAGCTAAAACAGCTAAAATTTAGCAAAAATTTAGGGAGCATTGTTGGAGATGCTTATATGTTAATTTGTTGCCTTTAGTGTAATTAAGAAACTTGAAAAATGATATAAATTCTGATTTTATGCTTTTATGATAAGAATCCATTCTCAAAGATTTTTTTTTTTTTTTTTTTTAATTTTTTATTATTATTATTTTTTTTAACATTAGTAATTTTTTCTCTTTTGTGCACCCGGTCTTAAAAAATACTGACGTCATATCTGTAACGTTCTAAATTCACTAAAAGAAAAAGAAAAATAAAAAATCAGCAATATTAAAAAGTTTTATATCATGCTTGCAATTTTTTAAACATTTTAAATTCGAGTGTTTCACAAATGGTCGTTGCACCTGATTCAGGTGTAGAAGTGTGGTACGGTGGTCCGATCTATCACAGTTTAATCCTCCACCATCTCAAGAATATTCTCCATTAATCATATGAACTAATAATATTAATATATAGGAGCAAAAAACTCAATTATGTTATTTAATTTATTGGTGATCATATTACTATAAAGACCTACATATATACTAATCAGTCTCGAACCCCTCAGACACGTAATTACGTCAATGAGATTATGAGTTCGAGTTATAAGTCCTGTCCGGTTCTCGGTTCCCCAACTCAATGTCTCAATTAAAGAATACTCTAAAAAAATGACATGATATATGAGATCTAGTAGCTAGTATTAATTTATGGGCGATTACCAAATTAGTCCTGGACCTTTTTTTAAATTCCAAGTTGTTTGCGACTTTTACAAAAGTGACCAAATTGGTCCCTGACTTTTTAAATTGTACCAATTTCATCTTTATGTTAACCTTCCATCAATCAAATCTAACAATCAATGGATAATTTTTTCCTTTTAACTTGTACAAACAAAAATTAAAATTAAAAATTAAATCATTTTATATAAAAAATTATATATATTTCACCTCTTGCAGCCGCTACTGATGCACCTCAAATTCAATTTACTTTTAAATTCAATTAGATTTATGATTGGTTTTACAAAGATTAAATAACAGTTTAATTTGCAAAATGAATCAATCATATCGATTTTTCTAATGTCAAAGTGAACCCAATCTTATTTGCTATTGCTGCTAATGTTATTCTTCTACATCTTTGCCATCTTCTCGTCATGACAACGGAAAGTGATGCCTGTTGAGAGTCGGCAGCCGTACAACCGAATCCCCATAAGGTGTACTGGGTGAAGTTGTTGAGCTTCTTCTTGGGGTGGTGGTGCTCCTGGTGGAGGTGGGGTTGATGAGGGTGGATTTGGAGTGAGTATGATGGTTTATAGATGGAATTTATGATGGGAAATTCATTGGATATGTTTCCGGGTTCATTTCGTTTCTGGGTTTTCTCAATCTAATGTGCTCTGCCATTGTTATTGTTGAAGAATATGATGATGATAATTTCTCTCCAAGAACTGGCATTTTTATGAGAGAGAATGAATGAATAAATTCCCCTACTCAATTTGATTATGTCCAAAAAAACATCATTTTAATTAAATTCAATTGTTGTTAATTGTACATTATTTGGTTGCTTCTAGACTTCAAGTATGAAAACGAAGATTGTCTTTGATAGAAATTGAGAGATTAGGGTTTAGTAGGTGTTCTTTTTCTATGAATTTTCTTTCTTTATTTATTTAATTAGTTTATTTTGAATTTATTAGGTGAGATATGACTTAACCATTTCTAGCTTATGAATTTTTTACTGATTTTTTTAACTAAAAAATCATGAGATATATATCGTATCTCTTTTTATGTTTTATTTTTTAATATTTTAAGTTTAATTATTTTTATTTAAATTACATTTTTTATTTAAATGATTATTTAAATTTTAAGGGGTATTTTTGTCTTTTAATATTAAATTATGGTAAAACTAACTGTTGAACTAACTGAATTCAAAGGAAAATCCTTACTTAGTCATTTTTTAAGAATTTAGGGACTAAATTGGTACACTTTAAAAGGTCATGGATCAATTCGATCACTTTTGTAAAAGTCACAAATAATTTGGAATTTAAAAATTAGTTCAGGACTAATTTGGTAATCTCCCTTAATTTATTATCCGATGATAATGATTCCAGTGCATCAATAATTTGGTCAGTGAGTGCTGCCTTGAAGGTGTTGCTCCTCCAGGTTTCTCATTCTTGTTTCGGGTAGAGTAGGCAGTCATCCAACCGGTACGTACTCATCCATCACCCACCTTCGAAAAGTGAACCTGCGCTTCGATCCAATTATGTGATTCCTTCGATGATCATCGCCATGAACATCACAGTAGATGACAGTGGTCTGGGAGGGAAAATTTATATTTTCTACTCAAACGGCGACACCGCCTACACCACCACCGCCTTCAATCCAACACCACCACATCCACACCTTGTTCATTTCGTGAATCCGAACAAACCCAAATCGCCAATTTTTTTTTGTTTTATTTGATTCGATTTTGACCTAAAAACACTCTCTTTTTTGTTTCTAGAGAGGTTGGGAATTGGGAAGAAGACCCAACCCACTCTAGCAGTTGGGTTTCGGGTAACCCGATTTCGCTGACTGTTTGAGCACGTCACGCATGAATGCCGACGTGTTTTGTCACGTCATCCTTATTTGCTGACGTGTCAAGTAAATTCAGCCAAATCTGATGATGTGTCTCAGCAATAATCCGATTGATGACGTGGCTTTAGGATGTACTGACATGGCTGGACTCGGGTGGGTTTACTACGTGAGCCCAACGAAAATAGGTGGATTTACTAAGTAAACCCACAAATGTTTTGTGGGCCCAAAATCAAAAAAATCCAATCCACTAATAATTTAATTTAATTTGCTGTTCAATTAAAATCCAATTAAAATCACATAATTATATCTACAAAACATTTGTTTAAATTACAAAATTATCAGTTAATTCTACCTTAAATTTGTGTATATATTCTTTTCTTTTCTTTTTTTTTGTTATCATATATTTAAGTTTTTTTATTAAAAGATTAATATTTAAATATTATAGTTTCAACTAATTTTTATTTTAACTGTTCTTTGATTTTGATTTTGATTATCAGTTAATTCAAAAAAAATTTTATTATAGTTTCAACTAATTTTTGATTTTTATTAAAAAAAAAAGTTGTTTTATTTGATTCGATTTTGACCTAAAAAACACTCTCTTTTTTGTTTCTGGAGAGGTTAGGAATTGGGACTTGGAAGAAGACCCAACCCACTCCAGCAGTTGGGTTTCGGGTAACCTGATTTCCCCGACTGTATGAGCACGTCACGCATGAATGCCGACGTGTTTTGTCACATCATCCTTTATTGCTGACGTGTCAAGTAAATTCAGCCAAATCTGATGATGTGCTTCAGCAATAATCGGATTGATGACGTGGTTTCAGGATGTGCTGACATGGCTGGACTCGGGTATGTTTACTACGTGAGCCCAACGAAATTAGGTGTATTTTCTAAGTAAACTCACAAATGTTTTGTGGGCCCAAAATCAAAAAAATCCAATCCACTAATAATTTAATTTGCTGAGTTCAATTAAAATCCAATTAAAATCACATAATTATATCTACAAAACATTTGTTTAAATTACATAATTATCAGTTAATTCTACCTTAAATTTGTGTATATATTCTTTTTTTCTTTTTTTTGTTATCATATATCTAAGTTTTTTTTTTTTAAAGATTAATATTTGAATATTATAGTTTCAACTCATTTTTATTTTAACTGTTCTTTGATTTTGATTTTGATTTTTTGTTTTATATTATATAATTCAACATAAAGTCTTATATTATTTGATAAATGTAATATTTCATTAATTAGGAAACTATATTATTTTATATATAATATTACAAGTCCTAGCCTTAGATGGAATCCGATATCTTGCATAATTAGGATTTCATTACTATATATAATTAATGAACGAAAAAAATTAATTATCTCTTCACTTTCCCGATCACTTGTTCACCACTTCACTTGTTCAATGGCCTTTTTCTACGACTTAAATGTTTTCCAAGAAAATAATGTCAATCACACACCACTACCAAACACAATCTTTGACAAGTATTTCCACATAAAATTGGAGTTCAATCATGTTCTTCAGTTATGTTATCCAGAAAATGTGCACATACCCTATTACACCATCAGCCTATCATATATGATCCATCGGAACTTGATTTTATATGATTGCAAAGATTGCTCAAGATTCGTGCATTCCATGCTTTCTTTAACCGGATTACCACCGGAATCTATTGAGGGTACGGTATCGGATCATGTTTTTCGTTATGGATGGCGAATGGAGAGAAACCCCATGAACCTTGATTATAAGGTTTTGACGATGGCTATAAACATTACGGTTGTGACACTGTATGACGATCGCCAAGAAATTGATCGAGCCATAAGTGAGTCAACATCATCAGCCATGACAAGGTTTACTCCGGCAAGTAAAGATGCTATTCAAAGATTGAAAAAGGTGAGGTTCAATCATTTAGATCATGATGATCGGTGTAAGTGTATGATCTGCTTGGAGGAATTCTCAATCGGGGTAGAGACTATGCGGATGCCGTGTGGGCATTTGTATCATGGAGAGTGTATTGTTAAGTGGTTGGAAACGAGTCATGTGTGCCCTCTATGTCGATACGAGATGCCATGTGATTAGTAAGATTGTTTGTCGTCGTACAAAAGTTTCGAGTCCAAAATACAGCTTCAATTCACACAAAACAAAAATTGGGAAATTGTAATTTACAACTGCAAACTAATCAGCAGATGTTTTTCTCTTTTTATTCCTTTTCTTCAATAATCCTTTCTCTGCTAGTGTTTTCATTTTCTGCTTTTTTCCGTTCTTACGCTTTCTCATCAAACCCTTCATCCATCAACTTCAATATTTTCGCCACACGACTAACATTGAAGATCTGCACATTAAAGACCAAATTTGATTTCAATTTCGATATGATAATCAAAGGGAAGTGTTAAGCTATTATTTGAAAGACAATTAAACGAGCCCTTATTCCAGCTTGTAATTATAAATTATAGTATTAATGTAAATATATTCCAAACTATTAACTCAAAATAACCTGTACATCATTTTCTTTAATGCACTATATATATATATATACACATTATTATCCAACAACCATTACAACATTTTCAAACCTGCTTTTAGACCCATCTCTGTTATAGAACATTAATATAAAATCATTCCATTTGAAAAGGAAAAAAAAAAAAAAAAAAAGTAGTGAGAATGCTTTGTTCTCAGCTGTAACTATCTGTGGAAACCAAAGGGTCATCATGACTACATTGGTCAAATAACTATCTGTAATGTTCTCAGCTTAGCTGCTGCTATAGCATGTGTTTTCTTGCTACCGAATCACAATTTTGTACTTCCAAAATCTCCAGTCTTTGGAGTCTTCCAAGCATATTAGATGGGAAAACATTCAATAGGTTATTGCAACCATATACCTTGACTTGTTCTAATTTACTGAAGGAGTCCAAATAGAGTTGATCGTGCCATATTTTTCTTAAGTTATCCATCTCCTTTAATGACAATTTCTTTATATCAAGGAGTCCCACCTAAAGAAATCAATTAATTATATTGCATTATTAAATACACAATTAGAGATAATTCGAAAATTAATTTAGATTTTAATTAAAGAAAAACAAATCTATCCAACGGTGTGAATAAAGCAAGAAGAAAAGATGTGAAGCAAAAAGAGGAACAAATCACCATTTCATTGAAGAGAGAAATGTGTTATTTTATTAGTGATATTATGCGAGCATATTACAATAAAGACCTACGTACTACTCGGCCTGAAAACAATTGAAAAGAATACACGAAATTGAGACATGTCACACACTTAGCTACGTCAATGAGATTGTGGGTTCGAATCATACATCCGGTCCTGCTATCCCCAACTCAATAAAAGAATACTCTAAAAAAAATCACATGATGAGAAATTAGAGTTGCAGTAATGTGATATATATGATCAAAACAAAGTTTACAAAAGAGTATTTATAGGGAAATTTATTTCCTACGTAGATAAGAGTTTTAGTAAATGCAGAGTTCCAAATTATAATAGTTGTTGATCCAAATATCCATCTTTTTTTCAGTTTTTGATAGAATATCCATCGATGTCGATATTATCCCCAAAATATCTATAAATTTAGAAGCCCGAAATCAATACCGATACCGATATTTTCTTCTATGGTTATTAGTGATTGCAATGAAAAGAAAAATAATCTTTAATTACAAGGAAAGGAAACAAAAACCAAAGGAATAGGAGTAAGTAACATTACGATTGCGTGTGTATATGTGTCTGTGTATATATATCAATCGATCACATTACATATTGTTTAGATCTATTTTATTATGTATTTTTAAGTTGATTTTTTTTATTATGTTTTAAAATTATTTTATTATATATATATATATATATAATTTAAAGTTTTAAAGTTTATTTGATTTTAAAAGTTTAAAGACGAAATTACCCTTTGACTGCTAGGGGTTGACTAATTGAAATTTGGTTGGATGATGAAAATGGTACTATTTGGAAAAATTAGGGACCGGTTTGGTAAGTTTTGTCAAAATCACAAATTAGTTGGAATTAAGAAAAAAAGTTGAGGAATTATTTGGTAATTACGAAACGAAATAAATAAAAGAAATTTTATTATTTTGTATACGATTTGTAAAAGGAATTACTAGAAAGGATTCATAATTTATGATATTACCGGATATTCATGATTAATAATTTTTAGATTGCAATTACTTGGAGACAAAACAACATTGTTAAGAGGCAAAGTCATATATGCCCTTGGAGGCAAAGCATATTTACTTGGAGGCAAAGCATAAGTAGTTAAAGTTTAATAAGGAAAGGAAAACGAATTAGGAAACAAAAACCTAACATTGAGTGGTTATATATATATCCATCAGTTGATCGTGGTGGAGAAGAGAGAAAGAGATTCTATGAGCTTCCAAAATTCAACAACCATGACGAATTTGAGAGGCAGAGCCATGGAGAGAGCGGAGATACGTGGTGGAGAAGAGAGAAAGAGACACTGTGGCAGTGGCAGAGAAAACCTAAACCTAGGAGTGAATTTGAGAGACAGAGCCAAGGAAAGAAGTGGTGGAGAAAAGAGACGTAGTTACCTGACAAAAAAACAGAGATGGGGCTTAATCATGTCTTATAGAGCCAGAGCCAGTGCCAGAGCCAGAGCCATGGCGGAGATTGATGTTTCACCGCCGCCGCCACCGGAAGGAAAAAAAGAGGAGATCGGAGAGATAAAGAAAGACGAGGAGGAGGAGGAGGAGGAGGAGGAGAGTTTGGTTGTAGCAAATTGACTCATCAGATATTCTTAAAATGTACTAATATTCTTCTATGAATAAAAGGAATGTTTGCAATGCAATTTATGAATGGGTTTTTTTTTTTTTAAGGCCAAGGCCAATTTCCTTCTGTTCTGCAAGCCAACTCATAATGATTATGAGATCTAGTAGCTAGTATTAATCTATTATCCGATGATAATGATTCCAGTAAATCAATAATTTGGTCAGTGAGTGCTGCCATTGAAGGTGTTGCTCCTCCAGGTTTCTCATTCTTGTTTCTGGTCGAGTAGGCAGTCATCCAACCGGTACGTACTCATCCATCACCCACCTTCGAAAAGTGAAGCTGCGCTTCGATCCAATTTTGTGATTCCTTCGATGATCATCGCCATGAACATCACAGTAGATGACAGTGGTCTGGGAGGGAAAATTTATATTTTCTACTCAAACGGCGACACAGCCTACACCACCACTGCCGTCAATCCAACACCACCACATCCACACCTTGTTCATTTCGTGAATCCGAACAAACCCAATTCTCTAATTTCTTTCTAATGCCTGAGAATCTACTCAAATTTTTTTTTTTTTATTTGATTCGATTTTGACCTAAAAACACTCTCTTTTTTGTTTCTGAAGAGGTTGGGAATTGGGACTTGGAAGAAGACCCAACTCACTCCAGCAGTTGGGTTTCGGGTAACCGGATTTCGCCGACTGTTTGAGCACGTCACGCATGAATGCCGACTTGTTTTGTCACGTCATCCTTTATTGCTGACGTGTCAAGTAAATTCAGCCAAATCTGATAATGTGCCTCAGCAATAATCCGATTGATGACGTGGCTTCAGGATGTGTTGACATGGCTGGACTCGGGTGTGTTTACTACGTGAGCCCAACGAAATTAGGTGGATTTTCTAAACCCACAAATATTTTTTGGGCCCAAAATAAAAAAAAATCCAATCCACTAATAATTTAATTTGCTGAGTTCAATTAAAATCCAATTAAAATCACATAATTATATCTGCAAAACATTTTTTTAAATTACAAAATTATCAGTTAATTCTACCTTAAATTTGTGTATATATTCTTTTTTTATTTTTTTTGTTATCATAAATATAAGTTTTTTTTTTTTTTTTAATGATTAATATTTGAATATTATAGTTTCAACTAAGTTTTATTTTAACTGTTCTTTGATTTTGATTTTGATTTTGATTTTGATTTTGATTTTGATTTTTTGTTCTATATTATATATAATTAAACATAAAGTCCTATATTATTTGATAAATGTAATATTTAATTAATTAGGAAACTATATTATTTAATTAATATTACAAGTCCTATCCTTAGATGGAATCCGACATTTTGCATAATTAGGATTTCATTACTATATATAATTAATGAACCAAAAAAATTAATTATCTCTTCACATTCCCGATCACTTGTTCACCACTTCACTTGTTCAATGGCCTTTTTCTACGACGTAAATGTTTTCCAAGAAAATAATGTCAATCACACACCACTACCAAACACAATCTTTGACAAGTATTTCCACATAAAATTGGAGTTCAATCATGTTCTTCAGTTATGTTATCCAGAAAATGTGCACATACCCTATTACACCATCAACATATCATATATGATCCTTCGGAACTTGATTTTATATGATTGCAAAGATTGCTCAAGATTCGTGCATTCCATGCTTTCTTTAACCGGATTACCACCGGAATCTATTGAGGGTACGGTATCGGATCATGTTTTTCGTTATGGATGGCGAATGGAGAGAAATCCCATGAACCTTGATTATAAGGTTTTGACGATGGCTATAAACATTACGGTTGTGACATTGTATGACGATCGCCAAGAAATCGATCGAGCCATAAGTGAGTCAACATCATCAGCCATGACAAGGTTTACTCCAGCAAGTAAAGATGCTATACAAATATTGGAAAATATGAGGTTTGATCATGATGATCAGTGTAAATGTATGATCTGTTTGGAGGAATTCTCAATCGGGGTAGAGACTATGCGGATGCCGTGTGGGCATTTGTATCATGGAGAGTGTATTGTTACGTGGCTAGAAACAAGTCATGTGTGCCCTCTATGTCGATACGAGATGCCATGTGATTAGTAAGATTGTTTGTCATCGTACAAAAGTTTCGAGTCCAAAATGCAGCTTCAATTCACACAAAACAAAATTGGGAAATTGTAATTTACAACTGCAAACTGATCAGCAGATGTTTTTCTCTTTTTATTCCTTATCTTCAATAATCCTTTCTCTGCTAGTGTTTTCATTTTCTGCTTTTTTCCGTTCTTTCGCTTTCTCATGAAACCCTATAATATTTTCACCGCACGACTAGCATTGAAGATTTGCACATTAAATCAAAATAACCCGTACATCATTTTATAGAACATTAATAAAAAATCATTCCATTTGAAAAAAAAATATATATATATGAGAATTCTTTGTTTCACAAGTAATGCATCAAACAAATCCAGGGTAGTGTAACATAACGAGAGTGGAAAATAAAGGGTCATCATGACTACATTGGTCAAATAACTGTTTTAGCTATATCCATTCTTATAAGTTGTACGAGACTTTAGCTACCAAGGGTGCCATTAAATCGAGCAATCCACCATTAAGAACAGGGGCTGTCCAGTTGAGATCACATGTCGGCTCTCCCCATGGCTCAAAACTTGTGAAGCAAATATATCCAATTCATTGCAACACTGCACATCTAACGTCTTTAGAACCATGGCCATTCTGAAAGATATGATCCTGGATAGAAACTTTTGAGTCTCGATAGATTCTAGAGCTCCAACTTTGTTAATTGAGGAAACCAAAACCTAAGGACTGCTTTAACTTCTACTGTGTCATCCTTGGCAGTAATTTCTTCCATCATTCAACGATGTATACTAAGCTCTTCAAGTTGAACGAGACCTCTAGTTACTGAAGCTGGAAAGAGGCTTTTCAAACTATCACAAAATTGAAATGATATTGAATGTAGAGTCTGATAGGGATAGAATAACTAGGGAGTCCACATTCCATACATGCTTCAGCTTTGTCAAATAATGTATCTGTAATGTTCTCAGCTGAGCTGCTGCTATAGCATATGTTTTCTTGCTACCGAGAGCTTCAAGTTCAAATATCTCCTCTACCGAATCACAATTTTGTACTTCCAAAATCTCCGGTCTTTGGAGTCTTCCAAGCATATTAGATGGGAAAACATTCAATAGGTTATTGCAACCATATACCTTAACTTGTTCTAATTTGTAAAAGGAATCCGAATAGAGTTGATCATGTCATATTTTTCTTAAGTTATATAACCATCAACTCAATCTATTGACAATCCCTTTATATTAAGGAGTCCCGCCTAAGGAATTCAATTAATTATATTGCATTATTAACAGCCCAATAAACCGTGCACAATTAGAGATAATATGGAAATTAATTTAGATTTTAATTAAAGAAAAACAAATATATCCAATGGTGTGAACAAAGCAAGAAGAAAAGATGTGAAACAAAAAAGAGGAAGAAATCACCTTTTCATCAAAGAGAGAAATGTGTTATTTTATGCGAGCATATTACAATAAAGACCTACATACTAATCAGCTTGAAAACAATTAAAAAGACTACACAAAATTGAGACATGTCACACACTTAGCTACGTCAATGAGATTATGGGTTCGAATCATATATCCGGTCCTGCTATCCCCAACTCAACAAAAGAATACTCTAAAAAAAAAATCACATGATGAGAAATTAGAGTTGCAGTAAATGAGATAAATATGATCAATACAAAGTTTACAAAAGAGTATCTATAGGGAAATTTATTTCCTACGTAGATAAGAGTTTTAGTAAATGTAGAGTTCCAAATTATAATATTTGTTGATTTTTAAATAATTATTACATTTATTTCAGATTAAGTTTCCATATCTATTAACCGTCTTAGTTTAGGATTAGTAGAATATGAAACTAATTCTTCTCCAAGTCTCTCACAAATTTGCTTATAAATATTTCTCTTAATATTTCTCTTTTTATTTTCATATCAACGATTGATCAATAACAAGATCAAGATTGATATCACATGGAGAAGTATCAGTTGCTTGATCAAGTTGGTGCCGGTGCGTTCGGTCAAGTCTGGAAAGCTTTCGATAAGCATTCCGGTGAAGTTGTTGCTGTCAAGATGCTGAAAGAGAGATTCCATTCCAGCTGGGAGGAGTGTTTGAACTTGGAAGAGATCAAGTCTCTGCAGATCCTGAAACATCCGAATATCGTGTCACTCAAGAAAGTCATCAGAGAAAGAGACAACAGTTTATTCTTTGTGTTCGAATTCATGGAATGCAATCTTTTCCAGCTTATGAGATCAAGAGCCGAACCTTTCTCCGAAAACGAAGTCAGGCATTGGTGTTTTCAGGTTTTTCAAGGCCTACATTACATGCACGGGAAGGGCTATTTTCATCGAGATCTTAAACCTGAGAATTTGCTCGTATCAAAAGGTATGATCAAGATTGGTGACATGGGTTCTGCTAAGGAGATCAATTCTAGCCAGCCCTTCACGGATTACGTTACGACACGTTGGTATCGAGCACCGGAAGTGATTCTTGGTTCGGTGAATTATAGCTTCAAAGTTGATATGTGGGCAATGGGAGCTATCATGGCAGAACTGTTTATGTTCAAACCTCTGTTTCCTGGAAGAAACTCATCCGATCAAATGTTGAAAATCTGCAGCGTTTTAGGCAGCCCAACTGCGGCGTCTTGGCTTGGAGGACTGGCTCTGGCAGGTGGTTTGAACTATCAGTTTCCACATCTTCCGGGTGTGAATCTGTCGTTGTTGATGCCATCGGCGAGTGGGAATGCAATCAGTCTGATCAAATCACTATGTTCTTGGGATCCAAGCAAGAGACCAAGTGCTTTAGAAGCATTGACACATCCGTTTTTCCGTTCTTGTTACAACATTAATATTCCACCATCTCTTTGTCTCAGACCAAGTGTTGGTAACACAATCAGAGGACAAGAATTTGAGCAGAACAATGTGGGAGTGATTGATGTGAATCATCAAGGTCGGATAATCCGATCCTGCAATCGAAATACGGTCCAGTAGTCTGAAATCGAGTCATGAATGCAAATTTATTAGTTTCTGCAGAAAATTAATTAGCATAGTTTATGAATGTTTTTGTAAGGGTGGTTTTCAAATCCAAACCACAATACAAGTAGTATGTAATCTGTTTCTATTATTGAAATCATTAAAATTCAATCCTCTGTTTTGGATTTCAAAGGTTGTTGATGAACTTTAATGATGTTCTTGTCCAATTTGTTTCAATTCAATATGGATTTTTTCAAACAATCAAAACCCACAAATTGCTGCTATATTGTTCAACAGAGACCCGACCCGACCCGACATCATCATCGTCATCTGCTCAAACGGCGACACCACCACTTCCCCACGATGTTCTTCTCGTGAATTCGAACAAACCCAATTCGCCAATTGTCTTTCAACGCCTGAGAATCTATTCAATTTTTACACGTCATCATACAACTGTCTACGTGTCAGACGGATCTGATGATGTGTCAAAACACGTCAGCAATTGCCTTGTGACGTGTCCAGACACCTCAATCCGATTGATGACGTAGCTTCAGGATGTGCTGACATGGCTGGACTCGGGTGGGTTTGCTACGTGAGCCCAACGAAAATAGGTGGATTTACTAAGTAAACTCACGAATATGTTTTGGGCCCAAAATCAAAAAAATCCAATCCACTAATAATTTAATTTGCTGTGTTCAATTAAATTCAATTAAAATCACATAATTATATCTGCAAAACATTTGTTTAAATTACAAAATTATCAGTTAATTCTACCTTAAATTTATGTATATATTCTTTCTTTCTTTTCTTTTTTTTTGTAATCATAACTATTTTTTTTTAAAAGATTAATATTTAAACATTACAGTTTCAACTAATTTTTATTTCAACTGTTCTTTGATTTTGATTTTGATTTTTTTTTTGTTCAAATCAGGTACAATATTCGTAATATTTCATTAATTAGGAAACTATATTATTTTATAAATAATATTACAACTCCTAGCCTTAGATGGAATCCGATATTTTGCATAATTAGGATTTCATTTTCCTAATCCCACTACACATTATGTTATTCATTAATATATATAATTAATGAACGAAAAAATTAATTATCTCTTCACTTGTTCACCACTTCACTTGTTCAATGGCGTTTTTCTACGACTTGAAAGTTTTTCAAGAAAATAATGTCAATCACACACCACCACCAAACACAATCTTTGACAATTATTTCCACATAAAATTGGAGTTCAATCATGTTCTTCAGTTATGTTATCCAGAAAATGTATACATACCTTGTCATACCATCAATCTATCATATATGATCCATCGGAACTTGATTTTATATGATTTTAAAGATCGCTCAAGATTCGTGCATTCTATGCTTTCTTTAACCGGATTACCACCAGAATCCATCCAGGATATGGTGTCAGATCATGTTTTTCATTGTGGATGGAGAATGGAGAATGATCCCATGAATCTTGATTATAAGGTTTTGACGATGGCTATAAACATTATGGTCACGACACCGTATGACGATCCCCAAGAAATCGATCGAGCCATAAGTGAGTCAACATCATCAGCCATGACAAGGTTTACTCCGGCAAGTAAAGATGCTATACAAAGATTGGAAAAGATGAGTTTTGATCATGATGATCAGTGTAAGTGTATGATCTGTTTGGAGGAATTCTCAATCGGGGTAGAGACTAAGCGGATGCCGTGTGGACATTTGTATCACGGAGAGTGTACTGTCAAGTGGCTAGAGATGAGTCATATGTGCCCTCCATGTCGATATGAGATGCCTTGTGTCTGTGTTGATACTATCTTGTTAGTTTAAGTAGTAAGATTGATCGTCGTTCTAAAAAAGTCTCGAGTCCAAATCCGATTCATACTATGAACAAGAAGTGAGTTCGGTTTATATTTCTTTGTAATGAAATTTTTAAAAAAAAATCTCATCAAGCTCTTCATCCATCAACTTTATTTTCGTCAACACGAGTAGCATTAAAGATCTTCACACATTAAAGACCAAATTTGATTTCAATCTTGATAGGCTGATCAATAAGAGAAGTGTCTGTTAATTAGGCAAAATAAAATTAGCATATAATGTATAATGTATAACTACATTTTCTTAAATCTTCTGCAATAATTTCAAAATATAACATCTTTAATGGAAAATCGATATCAACCAAAAAAAAAAAGATAATAAATAGTTGTTAATTAAATGCAGATGAAGTACTCTAATACTTGGAGATGAATTTTTGTTTGAGCGCGTGAGATGATGGATTCAAGTCGTGTTGTTTTCTCTCTCGAATATGCATTGGTAAAAAATTATTAAAGCTTAATTAGTGAAAAACAATTATTATTATTATTATTATTATTATTATTTTAAATAAGTGAAAAACAAATACTTAAATAATAAGAAGAAAAAAAATGTGTTCTTTCTTGAATGTGTCGTCATGTATTAGTAATTTAAATTACATAAAACAAGCAAAGTGATCGCGTGGCCTAATGGATAAGGCGCTCGCCTCCGGAGCGGGAGATTGTGGGTTCGAGTCCCATCGCGATCGCTCAATTTTAATGATTTTTTTTTTTTGGTTTACAAATTTGTTCCAAGCCAAAATAAATTGCTGTTGAAACCAGAATTCAATGAGCTTTACAAAGCATTATTATTTTTGTATAGTTTTGTAACGTGCATATTTTTTTCGAGACCGACTTGACTAGAGAAACGCTCAATTATATGTAAAAAATCAAATCTAAAACAGAAGAAAATAATTCTATACACAGAGTTGTTGTACAAGGAGAGAAAACCAGAAACAACGTTACAAATTTGGTAAGCTTTGTGTTATCATCTCTTGAACAGGAAAACAAGTACCGGAGCTAATGGTCGATTTAACATCTGGAACTTGCAGCATATCCATTGGTCAACCGGCAGTCTACTGGAGAAGGCTTCAACAGTTTCCAATTCCTCCCTGGATGGCAGAAGAAGACGAAAAGAGGTCTTGTAAATATACTAATATGTGTTAAGAGTAATTCGAATCAAATTAGAAGCTCGAGAATGGAAACATGGAAGGCGTTGTGGTTAGTCGTTCCGATTAAACTATCAAAATTGGTATCAGTAACACAAATGATGATTTTGTGGGCTGCATATGATATACGAGTCCTAGTAAGTAGTAACTAACAGAGTAGTTATACAAAGCGATTTCATAGTTTATTGTGGAAACCATTTTCAGCTACAACATGTCGAAATGATTATATAGAAACCTTACCTTCCGCCAGGATGCCCCACATAGACAACCATGCTAATAAGACCACCTTGTATTAGGATTCGCTCTGCAGCCTCCAACGCCAATAGTGTTGTTTCAGACTTTGTAATTACAGTTTTGTCACCTCCCGGAAGATAGCCCAAGTTGAATGCAACAAGCCTGAAATTAAACCACTCAAGGCATCAAAACAGAACACGGCCTGATTAAGTAGCACGAGTTTTTTCTCTCCTCATATGATAAACATTAATATGACTAAACTGTAATTACAGACGAGAAACACAAGTGCACGATGACATTCAAACTCACTCACATTCAATGAAAAAAAATGTTAAAATTTACGATGTTTGAATACAGCAGCAAGAAACTTGAGTTACAATGCATACCTCACAGATGTATCTTTTGGAACAACTTCTTCTATTTTACTGTGACAGATGTTGAAAAGTTTAACGAGTTGTTTCTGCATAAATTCAAAAGCCAGTAGAAATTAGAGAATACATGAACATTAATTATGCACGAAGAAAGCAAATCAACCACAATACCAACACAACGTAAAATGCATAATAGTAACAGCACCTCTGCCTGATTGACAGTTTCATCCAGCAAAGAAGAAGAATTCACCAAAGCCTCTCCCTGAACGTCAAGTCCATACACACGACCAGTACACGACTCATCAGCAACCAATTTGAGCATTGCTAACGTATCGTAGCCATTGCCACACGTAGCATCTACAACCGCGTCCCCTTTTCGAACAACATGCTTCCATACCCTGTGAGCACCACGAGGCCACCGTGTTGGCAAACGAAAACAAAACTAAATAAACATCTTCTACTACATAAGCAAGAACCAAAGACACAAGAAACTATAACTCCTAAGCTTCAACATTCACTTGCAGCTTCTACATTATCCAATAACAACACATGCAAGTGAGTTTCAACAAAAAAAAAAAGAGTTCTTCGCAAAAGCTTGTTCTTTAATTTTTGTCACATTAACATTTTCAAGAATCAAACATTAAGATTTCTCAAATGTATTAACGGTCAATACATCTTTTTTAAAAATTTCAAATTGCTGTTACTTGTTAATAAGAACAATACAAATTTCAAAAACCATTAACAAACTAAATATAATCAGAACAAAAAGCACTTACAAGTGAGCCACTTCTGTTGCCTTCTTCTTGCCAAACACATAACCCACCAAATCACTCTCTAGTCCTACAAACAATTACACCACAAACACAAACCCAAATAAATATCAATGAAAACAAATAAAAATAAAAACTTTAACTCATTTTCAATAAATATACTCAAACCCCAGATGAAAAAGTACCTGGAAATGGAGAATCTTCGAAGATGGAAAGAGAGGTGCTGTTAGAAGAAGCAGAAAAGTTTTGGGTTTGTTGAAACGACATGGCAGTGGCAGTGCAAGAAGAAGCAGAAGAGAGACGCGTCAACAACAACAACACATTTGCATTGGAGAGCGATTTGAGTGTTGTGTCACCGAAAGCGAAGAGGGGTTTATGTTGATTGGAAGAGAATGTAAGCGTGAACAAAATTTCAAAGATAACATCTTTTTTCGCTTCCGATTCCAAAGAGAAAGAAGAAGTGAATTTGGTTCTATCCCTTGTTTTTTTATTCGCGGATTCTCTCGTTTTTAAGTGTATTTTGGTCTGTCCAGACAGGTTGACTCGATTATCGAGTCTGGTTGTTTAAAATATTACTCTGTTTTCATTGGAGAAGATTGTCTTGGTAAATAAATATCATCGATTTCAATGATAATCGAAGGTCAATCTAAATTTTTATTTTTAGAAATTTCAATGAAAATATATCATGGAAAGTAAATATCGATTTTGGTGATAATCGGATCAAAAGTCGAAGAAGATTGTTATGGAAAGTAAATATCTGTTTGTTAATTACCGAAGGTCACAATCTAAATTTTTAAAAATTTCAATGAAAATATCTTCAATATTTACTTCACTTTCATTGTTTTTGGTACACAAAAATTGTGTTGATTTACAAATCTTGAATAGAAATTTATGTAGTTGATGTTGATGATCATTTGAAAATCAAGATCAATATCAAACCAAGAATATGACTTGAAAGAAAACAACCTCATGTAATTGGGTCATTAAAAATGTTGCAAAATGGGATCCAATACAAAGGCAAAGCCATGCATATTGAGAAAACATTTATTTCAAGTTTTACTCTTACAGCTAGCTCTCTACAAGCTCAACTCTCTACTATAATTGTTATCCATTCTTGGCTGAAAACCAGCCTAACACAACTGAAAATGCACAAAAAATGGATACAAAAAGGGGAGCTGCTCAGTTTAAGCATCGTCAAGAGCAAGGACTCCGGGGAGTTGTTTTCCCTCGAGAAGCTCTAAGCTTGCACCACCTCCAGTTGAGATGTGGCTCATCTTGTCGGCAAGCCCAGCCTTCTCCACAGCAGCGACTGAGTCACCTCCTCCGATGATTGTGGTCACACCCTTGCCGCTGAGATCCGCAAGCTTCTTGGCAATTGACTGCAAAGAGAATCAAAGGGGATTCCGAGTTACAAAACATAAAAATACTTTGAAATTCTGAACTACATCTCAGATGACAAATCTGTGATGTTCAATAATTTTATGCACAAACAATACCTCAGTTCCAGCAGCAAACTTATCAAACTCAAACACACCCATTGGTCCATTCCAGATAACGGTTTTGGTAGTGTCAAGAACTTCATTGAATGTCTTGATTGCATCAGGACCGATATCCAAACCCATCCAACCATCTGGAATAGCAGATGCTGAAACAATCTGCAAGGACATCATGCTAATACTCAAAACCCTTGAATAGATTCATATTCATTTTTAACCTTATCTTTACCAAGACAACATATGTATACGCATTGCATTTATAGATGGATCATGCTCATAAAAATGTTGTGATGAACCAACCTTGCTGTTAGCATCGGGGGAAAACTTGTCGGCAATGACAACATCGGTGGGGAGGAGAAGAGACACCCCTTTGGTCTTTGCCTTCTCCATGAGTGAAGTTGCAAGATCGAGCTTGTCTTCCTCAACAAGGGAGGTACCAACTGCCTTTCCTTGGGCCTTGTAGAAAGTGAAGATCATTCCTCCGCCCAGCAATAGAATGTCAACCTTCTCCAAGAGGGATTCTATAACTCCAATCTTGGACGATACCTTTGAACCTCCAACAATTGCAGCAAATGGCTTCTTGGGATTTGCCACAGCTCCAACAAGGTAGTCAAGTTCCTAAATCAGAAACAACTAAGCATGTCAAAAATTAAGAATTTCAAAAGAACGGCTCCATGCATAGTAATTACTAATTACCATAAAAGCTACAGTAAGCCGTAATGTAACATAACAAAACAACAAAACTAGCTTGATTTGCACACCAACAATGCAAAAACCACATTTCAGAAATAAACTGTCCATAATATTCTCCTTTTATTTATCAATTAACTTTCAATAAATTCCATTTTTGACATGGAAGTATAGAAACTATATTTGTTTTCAGCTGAGCAGCTCATGTAAAACAACCACATTGGCAAACCACCAACATACGGAAACCAACCAAGCAAGACAATTTCTTCAACTATAGAAGACTCAAAATGTAAGAAAGTACAACACCAAAAACAAATATCATACCTTCTGCATAAGGAAACCAGCAACAGAAGGCTTCAAGTACTTGGCCACTCCCTCAGTGGAAGCATGGGCTCTATGTGCAGTGCCAAAGGCATCATTTACGTAGAGATCTGCAAGCGACGCTAGCTTCTTGGCAAATTCAGGGTCATTCTTTCTTCCTCCTTGTAGAACCTCACATTTTCTAGGAGCAAGGCACCTCCTTCTGGGATTTCAGCCACCAACTTTGCAACTTCTTCACCAATACAGTCATTTGCCATTTTAACCTATTGCAGCAAAGTAAGAAAAGATGAGCATATAAAACATCAAATGCAAAAACCAAGGGTAGAAAAATTAAGAATCACTATTTCAGTATGAAAGAAGAAGGAAAAAAAAACACAAACCTCAATCCCAAGAAGTTCAGATAGCCTTGGCACAAGAGGCTTCAAGCTGTACTTGGGGTAACACCCTTGGGGCGTCCCTAAAAGTCAAAATACAACAAACTGAATGAATAAGTACAAAACTTAGAAAACACTACAAAAAAGCAAACAAAAATAAAAACATAAACAACTATTAATAAAAATTCATCAAACAACAGTGAAATATATTCATGTGGAAATACAAGTGTAGTTGGGCATTAACGAAATAGAATAATGAGGTAAAACCATTTCAGCTTAATTCTCTCATGCATCCTTGCCATACTAGAACCAAATTCACATTAGCCTTTGATTCAATTAAACCCATCTCTTAACAGTTAAATTTCACTAATCCCAATACCTCTCACAAGTCCATTGAACCTGGTTATGGAACTTATCAAAGGTTTACCTTGGCACCTCCCAAGGATACCTTTTCGGTTACCATGCTATATTCAGGGATTTGGCCCTCGTAATTCTGTTTCGATCAGAACATCATGTTTGGTAGAAGAGCAAGGCAATTCATTCTCCTGTCCATTCAATTAAGAGGATGGACTAGGTGGAGAGAGATTATTGTCTCTTTACACTTACTAGTATCCTTCAATATCTACAGGATTATTGAATCCTAAGTAGTTAGGAGTGGTAGTAGTCCACCAGTACTAATAACTCAAATGTCCCTTGAAGTACTTTCTTCTATGTATATACATAAATGCTTGCATCCATTATTTTATGAAAAAATGTAGTTATCAAGATGTGGTAACAGACTACTCAAACATAACACCTGCCAGATAGAAACCAAACTACTGAGAAGACAACAAAGAAAGGACTCAACAAGATATAGAAGACAAAAACAACATGATCTTATAGCATAAAAAGACGATATGATGACTGTAAAAAAAAAAACAATAAAAATCACATCGTGACAAATAAGGAAACTGATATGCGATAAGATGGTTCCCGATTCCAAGAAAAGCTAAAGACTCATTGCACATCCCAATGCAATTGAAGGCACAAAACAACCAACTACTACAAGTTTATTATGGCAACCACCAAAATAAATAATCACCCGTAAGAGGATTGTTTGTGATTAAAATTCCAAAGCCAACATTACATATAGTATATGGTGAACTGATGGATATAAGGTCAATAATGTACACATTACTATCCAAAAATAATGAGACACAACAAGCAATAAAATTGGCCAAAACAACATTCAACAATACTCATGTAGCTCAGATAATTCTAGTTCAAACAAATGACACTGACTATCAAGCGTCAACAATAAAATCTTCACCATTCTCTTAAGCTCAATATCGCACAAGCAGAGCAACAGACAGAAATTGCTTAAAATCTGATCGCACAAGACCCCAAAAAAGTCAAGCAGAAAGCTAGAAGCAGCAGAAAAAATTAAAAATCAAAGCTTTTAGCATGTGATTAATGTAACATTAAATAGAATTAGATCTAAAAAAATATAAAAAAAAATATAAAAAAAATCCTAGCAACTTTCAAATTCACCTTTTGTTTTCTCCATAAAACCAAAAAAAGTAAATCACAAACTGCAAGAATTTAAAAACTAAGATCGACCCAGAAACAAATCACCAACAAAACACAAACCCAACAAGCAAAAGAAGCATACAATCAAACATGAAGAGAGAGAGAGAGAGAGAGAGAGAGAGAGACAGAGACAGAGACAGAGATTATATATACCAAGTGACTGGAGAGAATGACTTTGGCTCCATGACCCATTAAGTACTTGATAGTGGGAACAGCAGCACGAACCCTAGTGTCATCGGTGATATTCAAGTTGTCATCAAGAGGCACGTTCAGATCCACTCTCACGAACACTCTCTTGCCCTTCAAATCTGCCTCTTTCAAGTCACTGACACTCCTCTTGGCACCCATCTTTATAGTTTTTTAATACCTGAAATTGAACCCAAACCAAAAAACAAAACAGATCAATAAAAGATGGTTTTTTGATCGAAACCCAGATCAGTAAACTTGTTGAAGAAGAAAAAACGAATGTATAATGAAGCAGAAGAAGAACAACGTACGAGATCGGAGAAGTCGAGAAGATTCTGTCTGGTTGGGGTTTAGATAGAGAGAGAGAGAGATCAATTATTTATAGTGGAGTTGCCGAGCTGGTGAGTGATAGTGAGAGAGTAACAAAATGTTGCCGTTTTATGCCGCTGTTTTTCTTGGAGGACAAGATGGGCCTGGTTTTGGGCTTTTCTGTGGGCTGATATAGCTGTGGTTTTGGAGGAAATCTTTACTCCCAAGGAAATCGTGTCATGTGATATAGAAACACGGAAGTAAATATTGAAAATATCGTCTACATTTCAACCACACTTTTAGAATTTTGATGGTATTCATATCAAAAATATTGTCGAGATATCGAAAATCCAATTATATTTTCAATATTTCCAATAAACTTTCTTAAATTTAGATCCTAGTACATAATCAAAATCTTTGTAACATGAAAAACCTATTTAATTGATTATATGATATCGAGGAGACGAACGCGACTTGAATACAAAACATCACCGTAGTTAAGTTACTTAAGATGTTGCATAGGATTCATTAAAGTTTTTTTTTTTTTTGGGGTGGTTTTGGTATGGATCGTGAAAAAAAAAAGAAGGAATATTCTTTTGGGATATATAACATCTTTATTGAGATATCAAATAACTATATTGTAATTAGTTTGGTAATTAATTAATAAACAAAATATTATTTTCATTAAGAGATTCTCTAACTAAAACCGACATACAATATGGCATCTTTTCCTTTATGTTATAATGACACCATCCATTAAGAGATCCTTTATGTTGAAGAATTCATGCTTGATGCTTCTAGATTTTGAAATTACATTAAAATTAAATCTAGAGGGAATGAGAGTTGAAAAATAGAAATCATTAGAAAATTGTTTTCTTCATTCTTATATTTTAAATTAATTTTTATTAGGTGTGAATGTGATAGCAGTTGACTGATTTCTAAAAAAAAAAAAAAAAAAAGGCACTCCAATTTGGATATAAGGGAAGGAAATTTTATGATCTATATTGACTAGTATCTAAAATCTAAATCATTTAAGGCCTCTCATTTTTTGTTTTTTTTTGCTGGATTTGAACTGTGAAGTCATGGTGATCATGTGATCAACTTTGATTCACAAGTCACTTTCCAACCCACCACCTTTGAGATCATCATCACTATTATGTAATAGCTGGAATGTGATAAGCTCACAGAGTCCACAGTACCCACTTGAAAATTTCAAATCAATTTCAGATACTTCAAACAACAAACAAAACATATGATTGAAAACACCAGTAAGACATTTCATTTCACCTAAGGATAGCAGTAGGATCATTATCCATTCACTTTTCTGAGAGTTATGAGATTGTAAACAGCATGTAAATAATACAATAGATTCTCATACGTCGTATACGCAAAACGTAAATTGAACAAAATTTATTGATGAAAAGAACTGATTTTCTTTTTGCCCTTCCATACAATCTTTAGTGTCTGCAAACTTAGCAAGAAGTGATGGAGGCAAAAGCAGAATGTGACCATATAATGGATGCAAAAGTGAAAATTTACAAATATGAACTCATATCTTCCTACAACATTTGTGTTTCTCGTTTTACAAACTAAATGACAGCATAAATGTTTTGGATGGAAAAAAAAAAAAAAAAAATTGATCTTACACGGTAACTACGATGGCTTCGTCAAGAGCAATAACACCAGGAAGCTCTTTGCCTTCCAGCAATTCCAAACTGGCACCACCACCGGTTGATATGTGGCTCATCACTTCAGCAACTCCCACCTTTTCAACAGCTGCGACAGAATCTCCTCCTCCAATGATTGTTGTCACTCCCTTGCTGCTAAGGTCCGCCAGCTTCTTTGCAATGGCCTGCAAACAGAATTCAATTTAACAAATTAAGTCTGATTTACCCAAAAACACAGGTTCCCCACCATCCCAAACCTACACGATGGACAGTTGCCCTAAGTTGGAATTGACCATGAGGTCAATTAGGGTTTAGCAGACAGCCTCATAGAGTGCATCCACAAACAGTTGATAAATGCATAAATACTTGCTATATAGGGCTACTTGGCCACTTTGCAACAGCCGGACTCTACTAGACCAGGTTTACTTTGCACTTAAATGCAATGATTGGGAATCGCTCTTAAGTCTTAAACCCCCTTCCAGGCCTCCACCCTAACATCAACTAGACTAATCACTTTTTCCGTGATGTAAGTTATAAAAGTTGATGACTTCACTACTTGTATATACATTTAAGACAATGGAGAACATTAGAAGTATTATTACTATAGTTGTAGATAGAAAGTTCAACAAAATGGTAAAACTAAAGCCAATAACAAGCAGTTTTTGCATACCTCTGTTCCAATTGCAAACTTGTCAAACTCAAACACTCCCATAGGTCCATTCCAGATGACAGTTTTAGTGGTTTCCAAAGCTTCATTGAATGTCTTAATGGAATCTGGTCCGATATCCAATCCCATCCAGCCATCGGGGATGGCAGATGCTGGCACAATCTGTGAAAAGCAAACCAGTCTTTAATTCATTGCTTATAAGTACAACATATAAGTACAGATTAATTTTGAAATTGTGTGCTAGCTAGAATAATAGTTCATATTATCTATAATTGCATTTACTAAGGCAAAAATTATATCTAATTAAATTTATTTTGCAGACAGAAAATTAAGAAGTCCAGAAGAAAAGCTTCGGTAAACAAAATTATGTTAAAGCAACTTATATAACAAACCTTGCTGTTGCATCTGGAGCAAACTTGTCTGCAATTACCACATCAGAGGGTAACAAAAGAGATACTCCTTTCGCCTTGGCCTTTGCAAGGAGCGTTGTTGCAAGGTCGAGCTTATCTTCCTCTACTAGGGATGAACCCACTGAGAGACCTTGTGCCTTGTAAAATGTAAAGATCATTCCTCCACCAAGGAGTAGGATATCACACTTTTCAAGGAGAGACTCAATAACTCCAATCTTCGACGAGACCTTTGAACCACCCACAATTGCAGCAAATGGCCTCTTCGGGGTTGAAACTGCACCAACAAGGTAGTCAAGTTCCTATAACAAAAGAAAACAAATGCAAATATCAGCATGATTTGATCTAAGAAAACTACCAAATACATAGTCTCTTCTATATGACATGACAGCAATTTAGAATGGAGAAAAAAGTAGAAACTCAAATGAAAAAAATCGTGAGTGGGTGTGTTTGGAGGATAATTTCATACACAAATAGACCGGACAGTAGAACAATATCATTGCTCATGTTACCTGCGTAATGAAATTCATTGAGGTTTGATAAGGGTCTAAATTAATTAAGATATGGATGGTTATTAGAAAAGTTTCCTTACAACTTCAAACAATTTGGCCTTAATAGTTACAAGACTATGATTCCAGATAGTGTGAGGACTCAAAATCCCACCTTCTGCAATAGGAAACCGGCAACAGATGGCTTCAAAAATTTAGTGACACCCTCGGTTGAGGCATGAGCTCTGTGAGCAGTCCCAAAAGCATCATTGACATAGAGATCAGCCAAAGAGGCCAGCTTCTTTGCGAACTCAGGTTCGTTCTTTTCTTCCTCCTTGTAGAACCTCACATTCTCAAGAAGAAGAACACCACCTTCGGGAAGTGAAGCCACCAGCTTTTCAACCTCTGGACCAATGCAGTCATCAGCCTTCACGACCTGTTAACAAATGAGCGAAAGCCACCAAGTATCAGTCAAGTAAACCATATTATAGACCTGACCAAACACATATTGTGCTCTCTAACTTCAATTTTCATAAAAATATTCACTATACGCACATTGATCCCGAGCAATTCAGATAGCCGAGGTACAAGAGGAGCCAAACTGAATTTCGGAGTCACGCCTTTCGGTCTTCCCTGAAAAATTCAACCATACACATAAATTTATAATTTAGCTTGTAAATCTCATTCCTTTTTCATGGTCAATTACATCATAAACATCAATGATGCAACATTCAATCAATGCTTGTCACAATTAATCTTCTAAATATATGAATTTGACCGAAAAAATCAATAAAACACATAAATTAAGCAAGTAAAGCTCACTCCTTTTAATTGGACAACTGCATCATAAACATCAATGATGCAATACTATATCAATGCTTGTCACAATTAGTGTTCTAAATTCATAAATGAACAAAAACCAACATCAATCGAACTAAAAACAGCTACTTGCACAAAAAAGTTTGAAAATTTGAAGAGAAGCCCAGAAAAGTTTGAAAATTTGATCAAAACCCACGTACCAGATGACTAGAGAGAATGACTTTAGCTCCGTTTTGGATCAAATGCTTGATGGTTGGAATAGCAGCTCTGATTCTGGTGTCATCAGTGATGTTCTGGTTGTCATCTAGAGGCACATTCAAGTCAGCTCTCACAAACACTTTCTTCCCTTTCAAGTCAGACCCAGACAAGTCCCCGACACTCTTCTTCGCCATCGAAACGACGCCACGCGTAGCCTTCCCCTTGATCGCGCCGATTCTGGACGCCACGTGGACGGAGAAGAGCGGGTCCGCCGCCGAGAAGCCCAGACGGACTGCGCCGCTGCTGCGGGAGGCTGGAAGCCTCAAAAGGGAGGCCCGTGCGGAAGAAGAAGATGAAGTGCAGGCGGAGGCGGCGGACTTGAGAAGAGAGAAGGTGGTGGGTGCGGTGGCGGAGGCCATTAGAAGCTGTTTGTTCTTCTACCGAAGAGTGTTGTTGTTTGATTTTATGTGGATGCGAAGTGGGCTTGATTTTATTTTGATGGGTTTGTTGTGTGAGGGAGAAGAGAAGATGTGGACGTGAACAGCAAAGTGAGAATGATTGGGTGATATTTGGAGATTGAAAGGATTTCTCTTATCGTTGAGATGAGGTTCAAGATGTTCGATGCTTTAGAGAGCCACTATTTTGTTACTCTCATCAAATTTTACAATCATAAACTGTTTTGTTGGTGTTGACTATTTCATTGTTCGTTTGACTGTTGCAAGTAATTTATTTATTTATTTTTATAATAAAAAAAGTGATGATAATTTCTACAAATGATGAAATTAAGGTAATAAACCCTTGTTAATCACAACAAAGGTCATTGAGAATTTAAAGAAATTCAAATACGACCCTGAATGGACAGTGATTAAGTTTGGATTGAATAGAATTAAATTGGATATCGATTTTTCTAATTAAGTGTAATTTGTTTGATATCGTTTTTGATATAATATATAATGTGATAATGATTCAAATGTTTGACATTGTTAAGTTGAATAAGAACTTACGGTACCAAACCACATTGGATGGTGGTTTTACACAACATGATATATGTAGTTAAAAAAAAAAAACGGTCGAGTGTAATGTACAAACAAGCAAGTAATACTTAACTGTTCAAGTATATATTAGTTGATGTACCTTTTCTTCTTTTATCGATGTTTGTGGTGGGAGTTTAAGGTGAGTATATTCAATTAGGATTTTAAAAGACTTTTAATGACTTTTATGGAATTAAAAAGTTTAAGTATATTCAATGTAGACTTTTAACGGCTCTTTCACGTGGTATTTAATTAAGACTTTTTAATACTCTATAAAAGTTACGAGGTATTCAAAATCTTAATGACTTTTAACGACTTTAAAATATTAATAACTTTTAGTTATAACAAATCTCACAATTTGTCTTCCATTCCTACCAAAGACTTTGAATGACTTTTTAAAAAATATAGAAAGAATTTCACTTTAAGATAAAAACATAAAACCCCTTTAAAAAACATCAATCACCAAAATATGTTCTATTTTTAAATAAAAGCACACTCATTCTTAACAAATTTTATAAATAAAATAAAATGAATAACTTTAAAATGAATAAACGTTATAAAAAAATACAAAAATACAAAAAATAACGATCTATAACCAAAAAAATAAAAAAATTACTACAAGATAATATAAAACAACTCTTCATCAGCTATGTAATTAAGGAAGAGATTAATATTTTTTTACCTATATTTTTAAAGCAAAAAAACAACACCGAAACAAATTAACTGAACTTCATTTATGTAAAATAAAAATAATAAAAGGCAAAAACCACTACTTAACCATGCCAATATGCCATAATCAAAGTCACGTATGATCGTGACTCCATGTAATTATGATCAATATCAAACTTCCCACTTTTATGTATGGCCAGGGACGTAATCAGGATTGAAGAATAGGATAAGCTATAAAAAAAAATTATTGAACATCGACATCACCTAGTTAAGAGGACATAGTGAGACGTCCCCGTAAAATATATATTCTAATAAATACTTTACAAAATTTTATTTATTTTTAAAAAATCAAATTAAATTATAAGAGAAACACGAAAACAAATGGGAACACTGATTAAATTATACAATATTCTTATATTAGTTTTATTCATTTTAAATATACTAATACAATATTCTGTGAAATTTAATAAAATTCATTTAACAATATCGTTGTTTTATAAACTTAAAATTGGATTACTCCTAAAATCTTATTATCATATTTAACAATAACCCTACAATTTCAAAACAAAATAAAATATTTTTTAAGTAACAAAATAAAATATTTTAAGCCTTAATTCACTCAAACATATCTAAATGTTGATGTTGATAAATAGATTGAACCAAATTTGAAGAATGGGAAAAATATTTGTTATTATAGAAAGAGAAAAAAGGAAAGAAAGATTATATTTTTTTTACTCTAACTAAGAATTAAAATTAATTATTTAATTTATTTAAAAAAAAATATTTATTAATTTAATTTTTGTAAGGGGGCCAGGGTGGGCTTGAGCCCACCCTAGCCCCCACACAGGTCCATCCCTGGTTATGAGTTCTATTCAACAATTAGGTGCGGTTTTTATATTTTATCTTTAGTAACCTGAATGAATTTTAGTATATTTTTTATACTCTTTGTCATACTTTCATAGAGATATGTAAATATTAATATATTGTCGGTTTGCTACATTTATTCTAAAAAAAAATTATAATAATTTGACTAATTATAAAAAATAAATAAAATTTTGACTATTTATATAAAAAAGGAACATAATGTCTTTATAATGCAAAATATAATTAAAATAAAAATAAAAATTTTAAAATCACATATATAGACATAAATGTTGTTGTCAAGTTTAATTAACGATGATTTTTTTGTTATTTAAAATAATATTTATTGACGTGATAAATTTATATAATTTTGCTAAAACAAAGTATACATTATATTTAAAAGTTAATGAAAGTCTATAAATGTTTATAAATGTCTTTTGAAATGAAAGTCTACGAAAGTCTTTTGAAATGAAAGTTTATGAAAGTCTTTTAAATAAAAGTCTATGAAAATTTTTCATAATCTTGTAAAATCTATAAAAGTCCATAAGATCTGCAAAAGTCATCCACTTAAAAAAAATCTTTTGAAATTCTAATTGAATACACCTCCCTAAGTCCTATAATGCATGCATATAATTATCATCTGCTGTCACATCATCTTAGCAGAGCTGGTAGTGCACCTCCTTTCCACATATATGGTGAGGGGTTCAAATCCCACCATGCGCATTTTACAAGCATGTGTGAAGAGTTTTTTTTCCGAGTTGTGGGAGTAGTTATCTCCCATTATATGAGTAAATATTCGAGCCGCACATGTATTGTTTGATCTCCGCAGGTCCCAACAATCCTATTGTAATAGTTTTTGTAATACTTAAAAAAAAAAAAAAAAAAAAACTATCATCTGCTGGAAGATTACTTCTCAGTGTCACGGAGTAGATGTTTATCGCTCGTTATGAGAGTGGATATCTAGATTGTTCGGGTCACAAGTTGTATTGACACAAATGCCTAAACATATTGGGCCAATGTAACCTCAAAAACCGAAAACCAAGCAAGCCCAATCACAAAGACATGAATCAATCCAGCTCTCAAAAAAGTTGACCCGACCCGTTAACCATCTGCAACTTCGATAACCCACCTCTCTCTCCCCCAGTCCCCCTTCTCAAACAAACACAAATGGCTCTCTCTTCTGCTTCTCTTTGGATGAAAACTTTCCCTCCACTTTCCCACCAATTTTCTTTTCCTTTCCCCCAAACACCCCCACCCAGAAAAGAAAAAACCAAACTTTTCCACGCAAACCACCGAACCAGACCAGAGCTCTGCGAGAGTGGCAGGAGTACGAGGACGCCGTCAAGCGGAAAGACCTCGCCAGAGCTCTCAGGTTTTTGAAATCCGTCGAAACCAAAAAAGTGACATTGAAGACCCAACTCAGCCATCGAATGGCTCCGTATTGGTCGAGCCGGCCCAGTCTCGACTCGGCGAGTTGGGGTTGGTGGGTCGGTCGGAGAGAGACTGGGAGGTCCTGGACACTTGTCTCAATGCAGATGATATGAGTCTTTGTCTACTGCCTATGCATATCTTAAAAGCAGAGAATTCTTGCCAAATTTTGGAAAATATAGTGGTATTGGTAAGTTTTTAATGATATTTGTTTTTGTCTTCGTTGAGAACTTTAATCGAATAGTTGATGAACAATGCAAATTCTCTCGTAAAGCATGATTGTGTCTCTTATCTTTGAATGAAAATGAATTAATACAATATTGGAACATTTTCTGGTATTGGTAAGTGTAATTTTGTCGTTGAGAATTTGAATCGAATAGTCGGTGTACAATGCAAATTCTATTGTAAAAGCATGAATGTGTTTCTTAATCTTGAATAAAAAAGTAATCTTTTACAATTTGAATTTATAAAAATGTCATCATTTATGAAAATGAATTTTTGCAATTCGGAAAATTCTCTGGTATTCGCAAGTATAATTTTTTTTGTTGAGAACTTGAATCAAATAGTCGGTGTACAATGCAAATTCTCTTGTAAAAGCGTGAATTGTATTTCTTAATTTTGAATAAAAATGTCAACTTTTACAGTTTTGGAGGGAACCAGAGATGTTACACCAACCGTGCTGAAGTCTTCAACAGGCTTAGAAGGTGCTTGTAGAATTTCCTTTTAGCTCTTTTTTTGATTTGAAATTGATCTAAATTCAAGACTTTTTGTTGATTAATGAAGTGTAAATTTGTTGAATACCATGACTGTAATGTGTTGTTTTGTCTTTTGTGATTTTATTTTTACAATTTAGCCTCAAAACTTTCTCCGAAGAAGTGGGGGGTTTCCGGAAGCTCGAGAGTTGTGTTGGTGGGTTTTCTGGGTGGAGTATTTTTTCTTTCTCGGGATTGATATCAGAACTAACCTTACGGCCGTGTTGGGGCTGGCATTTTTAGACTCTATCTTTCTTGGTGGTGTCTGTTTAGCTCAAATTTCGAGTTACTGGCCTCCATTTAAGCGTCGGATTCTGGTTCATGAAGCGGGACATCTTTTAGTAGGTATGTGCTGGACTTGTTATTTGATTTGATTGTTTAAGTTGCAGATTACAACTTTAAAATATGATCACTGCCTTGTTAAAGTTGGAGTTACCTTGTCATGTCTTCCAGAAGCAGGTGAGAGTCCCATTATCGAAATAAAAGATAGCGGTGTGAATAGTTTGGTTTGTGACAAAAATGTGAACAGGATTGAAAGAATCAGTTTGGTCAGAATAAAAAAACCTATCCACATTACTCTGCAAATTTCCAGTTTGATTTGGTTAATATAGCATACGACTTTCGATCAGATATAAGTAATAATCAGTTTGACATGGTTTTGTCGGTTTACATGAATCTATAATCAGCTCATCATTGCCTTTTTTTTTTTTTTTTAAGTTTCTTGTGTCCAACAATCTCATGTTTGTGTTTACACAACATAGTAAAAATACATTTTCTTCCACTAGACAATCACTTCATTATGAGTGCAATTTATTATTTTTGCTTTTACAAGTGTGAATAATTGATTGTCAATTTGTATTTCAGCATACCTTATGGGATGCCCAATTCGTGGTGTGATTTTAGACCCAATTGTTGCTATGCAAGTGGGAATTCAAGGGCAGGTACTTCTATTCTGATTTGTACATTTTACAGTTCTTTTCATGTTTCCATTTGCTGTCCTGCTCATAAACAAAGTGTATAATGTGAGTCTCTGCAGGCAGGAACCCAATTTTGGGATGAAAAAATGAGTAATGAGCTAGCAGAAGGACGACTAAGTGGCACTGCCTTTGACAGGTGAGCAAGACTCTCAACTCCCGATAAACGTTTCTCAAGATTAGTAATTTTGCTTCCTATTAGTCACGTAATGACAGATGGTGAGCTGTTCATTTAGCACTACTGTGCAACCAGAATAATTATGTTCTACCTCATTATTACACGATTACCGGTGCCTTAAATAGTTAACTTTTAATGTTATCTGGCATAATTACTGGTCAGGTACTGCATGGTGCTTTTTGCTGGCATTGCAGCTGAAGCTCTTGTCTATGGTGAGGCTGAGGGTGGAGAGAATGACGAAAATCTGTTTAGGAGTATTTGCCTTCTTTTGCAACCTCCATTGTCTATAGCTCAGGTATCTTATCAACCGTTACCTAGTTTGATGTTATTCTTGCATTAATAAATGCTAAAGTTTTGTCTCGTCTTGCTATTACGATCAGATGTCTAATCAAGCAAGATGGTCAGTTGTACAGTCATACAATCTGCTTAAATGGCATAAGCACGCTCATCAAGCTGCCGTTAAAGCCCTGGAAACTGGTTCCAGTCTCAGTGTTGTAATCAGAAGAATCGAGGAAGCCATGTCCTCCAGAAAATGAAATGCAGAAGTTGTAAACTAATTGTTTCTTGGTTCTGATTCTAAATCAACTCCGAACATGTATCACTGCTGTATATTGCCAAGGGCAGAATGGACCAGAGACCTAGTGATCTGATGTACAACCGGGTTGGTTTAACAGAGACGTAGTTGACTTGGATCTTCCAAGGCTATCCCAATAAATGCCTCGATTTAAAGCTGGTCAGAACTATTGCCGTCAAGTGGTATAATTTGGTAGCAAGGAATGATCATGGTTGCTGCCACGATTTGGATAGAGGAGGAGACAATAACATCAGAAAGGCAGGACACCGAGAGGAAGAGAATGAAGTAGACACGGTGCTCAGAACTAATCAAATAGTCTGGATAGATGATTGACCTGTATTGATCCCAGTTTGTATTGAATAAACAACAAATTGTATTGAAGGAAAGCTAATGTGTATAAAAGTTTACAAAAATTGTATTGCTGCATTCTTCCTATCTTTCATATTCGATTATGACAAAAATATTTCAAAGGCTCAAAACAATTATATCATTTGCCCTCCAACCCTGCATCAAAACAGAAGATTTACTACCAGATTCGGGAGATTGACATCGTAATCTCATTGTGTGGATGTGAGGGGGGTCATTGGACTATCTCAACTTCTATCAATTTATAATCATAGAAGTGATATGAAATTCTACTAGGAGAAGTAATAGACAATCCCACATCGGCCAAAGCAGAGTCTATTTAGCTGGTTATAAACATTGTAATGCTATCCATCGCCGGGCTCAGTAACGAGAGCTTGTGACCAAGTGGGGGCTTTGAAGTGATGGAACATTGATTCAGCCCATTGGGTTGGTTTCAGCCCATTGGGTTGGGTTCCAAGTGGCTGTTCACTGGCTTGCCCGTTCCAAACCAAGAGCTGGGCCGTGAGTCTCCTTCGAAGGTAGGAGGCCCACGGTTCCTTGAGTGGAGGGCACCGCGTGAGGCTGGCTTCACAGAGCAGCGACCACCTCCCGCTCTTGGTAGTGGAAGGATTACAGACCGGTGCCACTTGGGCCCAATATGACCCAATGGGTTGGATCCCAATTGAACCATCACTTTTTTTTTAGGTTGATCTTCAATTTTTAATAGTTCAACTTGCTGCTCTTTTTTCCATTGGAGTGGAATATGTACATACTATTTAGAAAAAAACTAGGGTGGTCGGATCTCATCGTGGACCTACCAAGATAATACAGGACATGAAATTATAAACGATTGATTGAATACGTCACATTGTATCATGAATAACAGTCATATGTTTTCCATTGGAGTTGGAATATGTATATACCATTTATAAGAAAATGGACCTATCAAGATCACACTTGACATGAAATTATACACTATTGATTGAATACGTCACATTGTATCCTGAATAGTCGTATGTTTTCCATCGGAGTTGGAATATGTATATACTATTTATAAGAAAAACTTGGTTGGCTTGGTCTCATCATGGACTTGTCGAGGCAATACTTGACACAAAATACTTGATTAAATCGAGAGTCTATTGAGATCTGATGAGGTAGACTCTATAAGTACGGTCCAAAATGCAACTCTTATAAAGGGAAGGTCTCCCAACATTTTGCGCCCTTGCGGTCACATGTTAACCAAAATGTGAACTACTTGAATCTTCACATAAATTGGAAATTATTTCGGTGTTAATGTACTTGACCCACCCGACCCGTAATATATCCAGTTTCGGTTTTTCAGATAAACCTCTAAAAACCCCGAAAAGTGACACAGCTGCTTCGTAGAAGTAGCTTTGAGCCTTGACACTCTCTATACATTTTCTGTCTTTCTTCATTGTCTTTCGAATCTCAAATTCTTCAATGTTGTAAACAAGAAGAAAAAAACTGTTAAAAAATGGAACTTGCGGTCCCTTACAGACCGAACCCACTTCTCTCTTCTTCTTCAAAACCACTCACCAAAACCACTCTTTTGCAAGTACCAGCTATCAAGCACAGACCCAGAATTTCCCGCCAAAGACCCGTTTTTAGAGTCTGTTCCTCTGAATCCAGATGGGTTCTCGTGGCAGAGTCTGGGGCGGTCTGTTCGGGTTGGGTCAGAGCGGCTCTGGTCCAAAATGGGCGAGTCGGTCAAGAAGGAGACTGGGTTCGACTTCGATGAAGCTAATGTGAAGGTGAGTGAGTTGGTGGGGCGAGTCAAGGGTGAGCTGAAGAAGGGTGAATCTGAGTTGACTCGATTCAGGACTGAGTTGGTGCCGGAGATTGTGGAGTGGAACCGGTGGGAACTTTGGAAGGTAATTTTTTTTGTTTAAATTGAGACCCTTTTGTTTGAATTCGTGTTTGGTTGCTAAGAAAGTGTAGGAAAAGTAGAAAAGAACAGAAAATTTTCAAATACATGAAAAAGTCAGCTTGATAGTGAGCAGATAATGAATAATCTGAGTTGTGGTTGACATTATAAATATCTTGAAAGGATAACTACTTGTTGTTGAAGATACTATTTGAAGTTAAAAAAACAATGCCATATCGAATTGAGAGTTTGAGTTAAATTACTGTATTATGTGCAGGATGTCAAGAATTGGGAGCCTAAACGGATTGGCACGTCGTTCTGTGTTTTTGCTGTGATTTTATCTTGTCAAAGAATATATGTAGCGATTCGGGCTCCTTACTTAAATCGTCAAAGAAAAGAGTTAACTGAGGCTTATATGGAGGCATTGATTCCTGAGCCATCCCCTAGTAATATCAGAAAGTAAGTGCGTGGATAGCTTCTCATACTATTTGCAAATTCAAGCCTACCAATTGTTTATACAATGTAAAAGTTAACTCAAGAGGAGCTGTTATTCATTCTTTGTACTCTAACATCTTAGTTAGATAATTTATTTGTTTAATTCAAACTTAAATCTTTTGAAGCCTCTAAAATAGGAAAAGAGAATACGATAAACAACATTATTAAGTGTAGAAAATTGATTGTTAAAGAAACAAACCTTATGAATAAGAGAGGACAAAAACACCATTTATGGTTGCACCCGATTAAGTTGATGAATGAGCCATCGATGAAGATGTACTTCAGGACTTAAACAAAGGCTTTTGAGTGCTAAATGTGCTCTATGCTTTCAGGTTTAAGAAGAGTGTATGGAGGAAGACAGCACCAAAAGGCCTGAAATTGAAGAAGTTTATTGAAGGACCAGATGGAACACTTATTCATGACAATTCCTATGTTGGAAAGATGCATGGGTTGATGATCCAGAGCCTCCACAGGATACTGTGAAACAAGTTATCGACAACAATGTAAGATTAAGTGCAGAAGAAAAGAAAAAGCTAACGGAAGACTTGGGAATTTCAGGTTAGTTTCTATTTGTGTGCATGCATATACATAAAAAATTATGCTTGCTTTATCATGATATCACATTCAATAATCATTTTTCTGGACTTGATATGTTTTTTTATCTTTTTGCATTCAGTATAGTTTCCATTTCAAATGGAACATTGGAAATTCTTTGGTTGAGAGAATATTCTTACAAGATTTTCTTTCTGGAATTCTTGTAGAATAATTCACAATTTGTTAAGAAGTTGGAAAAAAAAAATCATGTCAACTAAAAATTATGTCGGATCAGAAAGTTATATGAGCCTTTTGTTGGCTTCATGATTTGCAAATTAACTATATTGTATTATATCTGCATTTGGCAATGTGGTGGGAAATTTGGCATGTCTTAAACTGTATAAACAGCTTTGATACTCCGCGCTCTTGATTTCTAATAGCCAATTGTTTTTGCCATGCTTGCCTAGTAGATAAGGTTCGAGAAAATAATGGAAATTGGCGTGAAAGACTTGGTGCTTGGAAGGAAATCATGAGAAGGGAAAATTTATCTGAGGAATTAGATTCTTCAAAGGCCAAATATGTAGTTGAATTTGACATGAAAGAGGTTGAAAATAGTCTTCGCAAGGATGTGGTGGGCAAGGTATCAGAGACACAGGGAACTAGGGCTTTATGGATAGCTAAGAGATGGTGGCGCTATCGTCCTAAGCTTCCTTACACTTATTTTCTTGACAAGCTAGATTCATCTGAGGTAGAGTTCTCTTGTCCATGGTTTTGTTTTCACTCCCTTTGCAGATAAAATTATGAGTGTTCTCTTGCAGTGCATTGCATAAATTTTGATTTTGATTTATTTAATTTTTATCTTTTATAAATATATTGGCATTTGTGTAACAATTTATAAAACCTGAAAGTGAAAAAGCATATGTAACTATGCATAAATATATTTTTATTTAGCTTTACATTTTCTGTCAATGCTAAATTATACCGTGTAGAATGAAATTGATAGCAAGAGAAAAGGAGACAGACAATTGTGCATAAAATTATCTCTGGAATTAGGGAGCGAGTTGTACATGCATTAAAACGAAATGATCTGGACTCCTACCAAATTCTGAGTGATAATATCATAATAGAGTCGATATATGTGATAATAGACAAGTTCCAATAACTATACCATGTGTGGTCTAAACCTTTATTAAATTTTCATGTTTGTTGAGCATCCTTGAGAATTCGATAACATTTCTAATTTTGTTGTTTCTTCAACAGGTTGCTGCTGTTGTGTTTACAGAGGACCTGAAAAGATTGTATGTAACAATGAAAGAAGGTTTTCCCTTAGAATATGTTGTACGTTCAACGTCTCATTTTTGTTACAGCAGTAGTTTCATATATATCATCTCTGAAAAATTTCTTGATGTAATTACTTATTCTGTAGGTTGACGTCCCCCTTGATCCTCATTTGTTTGAGATTATCTCAAGTTCTGGGGTTGAAGTAGATCTCCTCCAAAAGCGGCAGATCCATTACTTTCTAAAAGTTGTGATTGCATTACTGCCTGGAATACTGATTCTGTGGCTTATAAGGGAGTCTGTTATGCTTCTCCACATCACATCTAGTCGTTTTCTTTACAAAAAGTATAATCAACTGTTCGATATGGCTTATGCAGAAAATTTCATCCTGGTAAAACTTTAATTCTCCATACTCTCTTCCTATCAATTAACAATCTCAAATTCTTATTACATACTGTAATCCTCCAGCCAGTTGGAGATGTTGGTGAAACAAAATCTATGCATAAAGAAGTGGTGTTAGGGGGTGATGTTTGGGATCTGCTTGATGAGTTGATGATATATATGGGAAACCCCATGCAATATTATGAAAGAGGTGTGCAGTTTGTTCGGGTAATCTTTTCAACTTCTGTTAAAGATAAAAACAGCCCTTTTGATCCCACTATATTTAAGAGAGGTATACAAGAAATATAATCAGTAATTTTCTCATGACAGGGTGTCCTTCTCTCTGGACCTCCCGGAACAGGAAAAACACTTTTTGCAAGGACACTTGCAAAAGAAAGTGGGCTGCCCTTTGTTTTTTGCTTCTGGTGCAGAGTTTACTGATAGTGAGAAAAGTGGTGTAGCAAGGATCAATGAGATGTTCTCAATTGCAAGGAGAAACGTAAGGATCTCCTGCTCCAATTTTGTAAAGGAAAATCACTTACAAGTTGCAAGTAAATGAGATTCTTGAAAAAAAATTCATTTTGCTGGATGTTGGTGCTTGTTATGAATCTGCTATCATGGTGCTCTATAGAGTTGTTGTGCTTGCATCACTATTTGTGGCTTTGTGCTTGTCATCCTTGTGCAGAGCCACATCAGAGTTATCATTATTGTTCCGATATTATCATGTCTCCAAAGGGGCATGCGCAAGATATTGTGCTTGTGTCTGTCATCCGAAATCATTGGATTCTTATTCTGTTCAATAAAAAAAATAGAGTACTAGTGTTGCTAAGATCAAATATGTTATAAGTATTATTTTATCAGTCATTTCTTTTAAATTCATATTTTGATTTCTCGCTCTAGATGCTCTATATATTTGCTTCTCTATATTATGAATATAATAATTTGGTAGTACACTGTAACTCTGTAAATACCCAACAATGTTATATATACACGAATCTTCGTTGTAGGCTCCTGCTTTATATTTGTGGATGAAATTGATGCTATTGCTGGAAGGCAAGCAATAAAGGATCCCAGAAGAAGGGCGACATTTGAGGCTCTAATTGCACAACTTGATGGCGAGTAAGTGTATCAGTTTAAACTGATTTAAATGCAAATAATGTTTTTTACGGACCATAGATCTAATTTGATTTAAACAGGAATGCTAGTAGGTTTTGACAAATGATGTTTGAATTGGAGAAGTTGTGTTGTGGACATTCCTTTTGTCAAAAACCTACTATCATAAACCTACTTCCAAAAACCTTTTGTCAAAAACCTACTATCATAAACCTACTTCCAAAGATTTATTGGCTACTTTTTGAATACTCAACTGGTACTGACCTAGTTTAGATGATTTCAAGATCAACCTATTTCTCAATTAAACATGCGAATAAGTAGTTTGTAGTTTTAACTTTACAAATCAGGATGCTCCTTAGTTTGGTCCATTTAACTTTAAAAATTCTATGATTTTGCATTTGTATCAAGCAAATACTATTGGGATTTCTTCTCTATTTGATGGATTTTCATTCGACGCTATCACATGTAGGAAGGAAAAAACTGGCATTGACCGGTTTTCACTCAGACAAGCTGTGATATTCATTTGTGCCACCAATAGGCCAGATGAATTGGACCTTGAGTTTGTCCGCACTGGACGCATAGATCGGTTTGTACATTGGTTTGCCTGATGAAACAACGGGTGCAAATATTTGATGTGCACAGTGCAGGAAAGCAACTTGCAGAAGATGTAAACTTTGAAGAGGTAAGTGGTTAGTTTAGTCGCATGCTTTTTTTGGATGCATTGATGTCCATTTTATCTTGCATTGGTATATCTATTTCTTCTCTCACTTCACTATACAGGTTGTATTCCGTACTGTTGGTTTTTCCGGGGCAGATATTCGAAATCTTGTGAATGAAGCAGCAATAATGTCGGTGAGTTAGCCATCATATTCTTGTCTTAAAAAGAAAAAAAATATTCCTTGTGCTTAACGTCACGTGACATCGATGGTTTAAGACTTTAAGTCAACTCTTATCATAAGCTTCATGTTCTTCAATTACAGTTTTTCTGAGATGGTAAAATGTTTTCCAGTAAACTCCTGCCTTTTCACTAATAATCTTATTAATTTAAATTTATGACTTGGTGCTATACTGCTATGCCAAGCTAATGCACACGTCTTTTTACTGCTTTTACCTTTCAATGTGAATGTTCATGTACTTTTTTGCATTATTTATGGTTGTTTTATATATTCAAAAAGAGAAAGTTATATGGTCTAGATTATTATAAAGATATATTTATAATTGGAGTATTTTATTCCAAGTCGACCTCATTGTCAGTTTTCTGTCCTGTGTGGATGGTAGTGGCCAGGTGCACACGGTGATGAGAGTACTGCTTCCTGTTTCACTGCAATGATAATTTTTTAAGTGAGCTGAACTCCTAATCACTCACTTATAAGATAAATTATTCATAGGCTGTTGTTTTTGTAATGTCAGCCTTTATAGATTGAGGAGAACATATTTATCTTCAAAGAATTGTTAGTCATTCGGACTTTGATCCACCACTATGAGATAAATTATGTCATCTTTCTACTTTAGTTTGTGAATATCTTGCTCTAGTTTCAAGTTTAACATCTCTTAATTATGTGTAGTGATCTTTCTCATGCATTTTACCAGAAGTTATTTTGAAGAGTTTTCTATGTCTCTTGCTTTTCCTATATGTATAATATCATTGGTTGCAGGTGAGGAAAGGACATTCCAAGATCTACCAGCAAGATATTGTTGATGTATTAGATAAACAGTTGCTTGAGGGCATGGGAGTGCTTCTTACAGAGGAAGAACAACAAAAAATTGAACAAACTGTATGTGCCTGCCCTATTGTTTCATAGAACAAAGTGAAAATGGTGCTAATTGTTTTTCTTCATCTTTTATTTATTTATTTATTTATTTTTATATATTTTTTTTGATATAATAGGTGTCTTTTGAAAAGAAGAGACTGCTGGCAGTACATGAAGCTGGTCACATATTATTAGCTCACTTGTTCCCACGATTTGATTGGCATGCATTTTCTCAGCTCCTGCCTGGTGGCAAGGTACCTTTTGTACTCATAGGAATATAGGATAGGATTTTTCTCTTTTCATTTTGCATGTGTGTGCCGGTATGCTTGTTAATGCCTTCTTATATAGTCTTTTTTCTTTCCCATAACATGTGTAGGAAACTGCAATATCTGTGTTCTTCCCCGTGAAGACATGGTAGACCAAGGTTATACAACCTTTGGATACATGAAAATGCAAATGGTGGTGGCTCATGGTGGGCGTTGTGCTGAACGTGTTGTCTTTGGAGATGATGTAACTGATGGAGGAAAGGATGATCTAGAAAAGATAACAAAGGTAACTGAGCAACATTGTGATAAATATAACTTTGTTACATTAGTTTTTTTTTTTTTCACCATTCTAAGAGTTGTCCTAAGATTGAACTCTACCTTGACCTACCTCATACCTAATTTACATTGATCCTCTAGCAATATACTCATTCCTCACTGCTACCACTTGTACCACTGTACTGCCTGAGCCAAGGCCCTCATATACACCTCACGGCTAACCAAGTTAACTTAAGTTTTAAACTAACTGTCTGGTTGAATTTATGCAGTATTTTTTAAACTGTCTTAACCATATCAATCTCACTTGTAGATTGTTGGTTGTTTTGTTAATTTCCCTGTGATATGGTAGATTATTATTATCATTGTTTTGTTGTTAAACATATGCTTTATTGCTAGATCTAGTTTTGCAATCATTTGAAATTTTGGGGTCAAATTCATGTTCATTACCTTACTTGAGTTGTCTCTTCAGATTGCTAGAGAGTGGTGATCAGTCCTCAAAATGCAAGGTTGGGTCTTGCTGCTTTAACAAAAAGAGTTGGCCTTTGGATCGACCAGATAATTCTGATGGTGAATTGATTAAAATACAGGGTATTCTTCAAAATCCTGAGTAATAGATTAACATAAAATATGCTTAATGCTTCATTCTTAATATCCTTCTTTATGCTGCCAGTGGGACAATCCTCATGTCATTCCTGCCAATATGACACTTGAATTGTCTGAGCTTTTCTCGAGAGTTGACAAGGGTATGATCTGCTTCTTTCATTCTCAGAATTGTATACTATGTGTAATGAGTGTTGATGCCTGCGAATTGGAAAGCTAGGTTCCAGTTGAAGAGCTGTTATTGCAGACTACAGCATCTGAAGTTTGCACTTAAGTATACACTGAGATTTTTAATTTGTCCAAAAGCAGTTGTGGTTACGATTAATGTGATTCTCTTAGTAATAGATACTGATAATTATTAGAATCCAAATCTTACTTTCTGTCTCTTGCTATGTTTTCCTTTCGAAAAAACCCTAATTCATTGAAAATTGGTTTATTCCATGTTTCCATTACACTATTGTGGTTCTAATATGAGAACTGCTGCCTCTAAAGCGATTACATTTAAAAGTTGAGTTCTGCTACTCACCACTTTGGCCATAATGGACTTTTATTTTCTACTTCCAAATTACACAGCCCAATCCCCTAATTATTGTAGTTTCTCATATTCAGTGTCTTCAGCATTTGCTTTCATGTATTGAGCAAGGATTAAATTAAGTAATAATCAAAGAAGTATACGATTTCTTTTTAATGTTATTTTTAAGGTCGGTGGTTTCTTTTTCTACATATAAAGTAATTTGTTTTTAAAATAAGACATGAAACACTTATCTAGTTTTTCTATAAATTCCTTTTTGTGTTTTAATTGTCTATAATCTATTTCTTGATGCTTGTTGCAGTACATTGAAGAGACAGAAGAACTTGCGATGAATGCTTTGAAGGAAAACAGACACATACTGGACATAATTGCAAAGGAACTACTAGAAAAGTCGAGGATAACTGGACTGGTATGTTGAGACACCATTCCGTATTGTATCTTTATAGAGTAATTAGTTACTTTAAGTTGTGAAATATTTTCTTTGGACAGCCTATTTACTCTTTTTTCCTTCCTTTTTCCCTTTCCTTTTCATAGATATAAGTAAGTTTTATTTCTGATAAAGAAAACGGATTTAGAACAAGTGGCTTCTTCTATATAGCCTTACAAGGAGGAACTTTGTGTCTCAATGGGAACTGAACATTTTTTGAATGCCTCCATGTCATTTCTAACTTTCTTTTTATTTTTTGATATCCTTATATGTTGAATTTGTACATTACGATCATAATGGTGTAGGGACCACTGACAAGGATAAAAGTACAAAATGATCCTCTCTTTGGTGTATTTTCCTTCCCTCTTCCACCCTTGTATGAAAGCACTAAAATAGGTGAGTTCTGAGGGATGAGATACATTTTCCCACCTCTCTAGCTAGTTTCTTTCGTACAGAGTACGGGAAATGGTCGACACTCTATTCGTATTCTTTACTCCTAGCTTCCTTTCTTAGTTTTCCCTCCCATCGGATAGTTTTAGAAGAATTCTAGAGACTTTGGCATTGGTTATGGCATAAGAGTGATTTGTGTGGCGATAGTTGGAGGTTTTTCCCTCTTCAGCTCTGTCAGTATCTATTTCCATCAGGGTTCCCTTTACCAACAGAATGTTTGGTTGTGCACCTGACTGAGCAACTTGTGTTTTTTTTTTTTTTTTTTTTTTTTGTTTGTAGGAAGTTGAAGAGAAATTGAAAGGACTCTCTCCAATAATGTTTGAAGATTATGTGAAGCCATTCCAGATAAATTTGCAAGAGGTACTATTTCTATCCATTTCAATAGTTGTTTGAATTTTGTTGGCATCATGTTGAATTCTGTTTGATGTTTCGTATTAAACTTATGTTTCTTTGAAATTCCTTCAGGAGGGACCATTGCCTCATAATGACCGCGTGCGATATCAACCACTGGACATATATCCTGCACCACTTCACAGAAGTTAAATGTTCCCAAAGTTCCATCACCTTGAACTCCTTGCTCACGATTTTGTCATGGTTGCTTCCGTTACTGCAAATGAAGAGCTCGGAAAAGAGTGTGCTCTGTTGTGAAAGCCAGCAGTCACATTGTTACCATTTTTGAAGCTATTGAAGTCCATTAGTGGGCAAACGGAAGATAGAGATTTCTACCTACAGCTTTGATGAAGAAAATTTCGTCGAAGCTCCTGATAACCAGTTTGCGGCGGATTCCTAATATCCCCATGTCACTTAGCTGTTGGATTTTGAAAAAACTGTCCAAAAAGTATAGCTTCATAGTTTGAAATGAGGATGTTGTGTACTACTTACATACTTCATATGCATTGCAAAATAAGGCAAATAATGAATACAAAAACACTTGATTTTTTGATTATCAGTTGGACTGCCTCAATCCTTTGAGTTTTTGGTTATAAACCAAGATTATTAGCTCCAGATGTGCATTCACACCTCCAGATGGGCATTCACACCCTGAAAAATAGAGATATCTATAATGATATAATTAGAGATGCCAAATTCTATATTCAATTATTTAGTGATCCATGAATAAGAATACAATGACCAGCAAAGCAACAGCCCTCTTGAAATATTTAAATGATAGTATCTCAGTTTGTTGTGGATCTTCTTCTTATTTGAACTTGTTTGCTTTTCAAAGAATTTCCTGCTGCATGGCAATTATTAGTAGTATGTGAATAAAGAAAAAATATGTTTATCTTTTATTCTTATGTAAGAATCACAGGTTTAATGTGGGAATCCACATCCGTCATCTCCATCGTTGTGGTTTAAAGCTTGCTGGTTGGAACCCCAACCGGTGCAGCTCTAGACCTCTGTTCTACTGCACGCGAAAGCTGCTTGATTGCCTCTTTTGGCAGATGGCGAGGCCTACTCAGCCAAAGTCCCCATCAACTATCAGGGTGGTTCCATTCACATATTTACCTTAAAAAAATTCATAATACCGGGTAAGTTGTCTCATGAAAAAAAGAAAAACAATGAGAACATATGTGTAATCAATTATCGGCAAACTGGATAAGAAAACTATTCTTGATAAGGGATACTTAACAGTGTCATTTGAAAGTCTTTTTGTCGAAACAATCATTTTCGTTCAAGTGTACTAGACAGGACAAGTAGATTATATACGCAAACATCTCCAATTTGTATTTTAATATACGCAAAGACAGGAGAAGTAAATTATATGTTTATATTACAAAAGCAAATAAGCATACTAACCAGAATCACAAGCAAGGTACAGAGCAGCCATAGCAATATCCCACTTATCCCCTAGTTTATACAACGGCATGTACTCACGAGATTTGTTATCAATCTCGTCGGGTGCAAGTTTACTCATGCTGGGGTACCACTAATGGGGCCTGGGGCAATTCCGTTGACTCGAATATCATAGTCAGTTCCCCATTCCAGAGCCAAATTTCTAGTAACGCTATCGATGGCAGCCTGTTCATAAGAAACAAGGTATAGATGTTTACTAAAGGTTATTTATTCGCCATGGCTAGCAAAATAGCAACAAATGTGGCGAACCTTGGCAGCAGATACATGTATTTGATACCACGAAGCTGTATAGTGTAAAGTAGCACTTATATTCAAAATTGTTCCACCACTAGATGAACCTCTTCCGGGTCCTCCCTTTTTGAGATTTAAGTGCTTCGTAGCACATTGTGAATGTTCCGACAGAATCAATATCCATAACTGCAGGGGTGATTCAATGAAAAACATTTAGATAAGTGAGTTTACATGGTCATCCATTTTCCTTTTATAAATAGTTAATCTATTAAAGAACTGGTGTTTACATTAATCAAACGTTTTATAATCACAATTCGAACATAGAACCTGTTTTAAAGCCATTAGGGGACAAATCTTCAGCTGATACAAGAAAATTTCCAGCTGCAGCATTCACAAGAATGTCAAGCCGTCCAAAATGCTTGAAAGTTGATTCCACAACTCTTTTCGCATCTTCCTGCTTAGAACATCCCCCACGAAGCCAACAGCCTTCAGAGCAACACCATAAGTTATGAATCGTTAGCACTTACTATCAACTGAAAACCTCAAATATCATATAAAATTGTAGCATTCAAATAATTTAATTATAAAAAAAAAAACTCAGATTAACATCAGTGGAGTAACACCAAGCATCCTCACCGAATAAACAAATAGCTGAACCAAGTTAATTGCATAGGTTCAACTCCGAACCATTCTTCATAAGCTGCCTAGCAATTGAATGGCAATCAATGAAAGAATATAAAAAAGCATGAAACGAACAGCAAAAATTCAAAGACGCATATATATATATATATATATATATATATACATATATATAATTGACAACATTAGAATCAGAATCCCATGAAAAGGATTCAGCCAATCAAACTAACAGAGTTTCCTTCACTTTTCTTCGTTTTTGTAAGGTAAGGAATTCTAGTCTTGATCAATTAAATTGTGAAAAGAAAAAATAAAATCAAAGAGAATATTCCCATCAACCTGAATCAGTAACATAAGAATCAGAACCCCATGAAAAGGATTCAACATATAAAAAATAACAGAGTTTCCTTAACTTTTCTTCGTTTTCGCAAGGTAAGGAATTCTAATCATGATCAATCAAATTCTAAAAAGATAAAAATGAAATAAAACAGAGATTCCCATCAACCAGAATCACAGCCATATTTGAGAAAATCCTAGACTTTAACATGAAATTTTACAACTTTAACAGGTCTGTTTTCCTAGTAAATCAATCTAAATAAAATACAATAACACACAAAAATAAAAAATAAAAAAATACCATCACCAACTAACAACTGAAAAACAGAAAATTTACACATGATTGATAGAAAAGACAAAAAAATCGAAGGAACCCAGATAAGAAAAAGACAATAACAAATAGAAAACAATAAAAATCATACCTTGATCCCAAGAGACTGAAGAGCAGAGACAGCAGAGTCAAGCACTTGCTTTCGACGACCCATGATAGCAATCGAAGCTCCATGTTGACCAAACTGTGTAGATATCTCCAATCCAATTCCAGACCCACCTCCGGTTATCAAAGCAACCTTGCCTCTCACTATATCTTCCTTGAAGGGTGATTCCATCGCTACTGATTTCTTCTTCAAAACAACCACCACCTCTCTCTCTCTCTCTCTTCTCTCTCTCTCTGCCACTGATTTCTGATTTGTTTTTGGTTTTTGGTTTTTTTTTTTTTTTTTTTTTTTTTATAAGTTTACAATTCTAAAATATGAAAACCCGAAAGAGCCCTTAAAGAGTCCACACGTCAACTGATGATTTGGTGGAATATAATCGGATATGGGCAGAGTGGGTCGGTTTTAACCCGGATTTATATAACGGATCCAAGTCGGTTCAATGTCTGTTATGGTGGTTAGGTTAGATTGTTCCCTTTGTTTTTCAGTGAAACCAAAAACGAAGCAAATTGAAAAAACAATGGAGGAAAAAATCCTAATCGACGAAAATTTCCCTCTCTTCGGGAAATCAAAACGAAAATCTATACCAATCGAACCTCAAAACACTGACTTTAGCTCTGTCTTAGAGACAACTCAGCTCGAGAAATTCAGTGGTTCTTCCGACACCAACTCTAGCTCCGCCGCCAGTTTCGCCGACATCGGGCTCGCCGAATGGGCTGTGCAGACGTGCAAGGAGCTAGGGATGAAGAAGCCGACGGCGGTGCAGTCCCACTGTATTCCCAAGATTCTGGAGGGCCGCGACGTACTAGGGCTGGCGCAGACCGGTAGCGGAAAGACGGCGGCTTTCGCGTTGCCGATACTGCAGGGCTGGCGGAGGACCCGTACGGGGTTCTGGCGTTGGTGGTGACGCCGACGAGGGAGCTGGCGTTCCAGCTGGCGGGCAGTTCAGGGCACTCGGGTCGTGCCTCCACTTGAGGTGCGAAGTGGTGGTTGGCGGCATGGACAAGTTGAGTCAAGCTAGAAATTTGGTGTGTAGGCCTCACGTGGTTATTGCTACTCCTGGTCGGATTAGGTTCTGCTCGAGGAGGATCCCGACATCCCTCCTGTGTTTTCGAAAACTAAGGTATACGGAAAAAAAGATAAAAATTTTCGATTATATGTTCGTTTTTGTGTTTAGTGGTGATCAACATTTGGCATGGTTTAGCATTCTTTATGTTTTATTATCTTGCTCAAGATACAAACTTTTATTGTAGTTGAGTATTGACGGAGCTGGGGTTTTTCGTGTTTTCGGAAACTAAGGTATAATGCAAGGAACAAAGTTATTTACAATATGATGTTCGTTTCGTCTTCAGTGGTGATCAACATTTGGAATTGTTTTGCATTATATATGTTTTATCCTGCTCGAGATAGAAACTTTTATTGTAGTTAAAGTATTGAGGGAGCTGGGGTTTTCATGTTTTTGAAACCGAGGTATAATGCAAAGAACAAAGATTTTTACAATATGATGTTCTTTTCATGTTTAGTACCAATCAAGCTTGGCATTGTTTAGCGTGGTTTAGTTGTATCTTTGTTCAAGATAGAAACTTTTGTTATAGTTTAGTATGCAACCTTATTGTTTTAATGATTTTATTTGTTGTTATTACTATGAGAATTCGAAAAGGGTTTGTGGAACTTTAAGAAATGGAGTATTGTAATGGTTCTGCCTTACTGTTGGTTTGGATTATAGGGGTTTAAGATTTGTTGTTGGTTTTGTGTTTAGTACTAATCAACATTGGCATTGTTTAGTATGATTTATGTTGCATCTTTGTTTAAGATAGAAACTTTATTGTAGTTGAGACTTGATTATGCAACCTTATTGTCCTAATGTTTTATCTGTTGTTAATTGTTATTACTTATTGCTATGAGAATTCGAAAAGGGTTTGTGGAAGTTTAAGAAATGGAGTTGAGGAGTATTGTAATGGTGCTGCCTTATTATTGGTTCAGGTTATAGGGGCTGCGCATCTAGGGATATTGAGAAAAAGTCACATTGAAACCTTGACTTTCATGCTCTCGTTTTTGGAATGAAAAAGTGATTAAGAATTTATATTTGTTACTTTAATTAAAATATGTTTGTGCACTTAGAATGGAGTATATAAACTGTCTTCTTTTTGCCATTATTCGAGAAACTACTTAATTACATTATTTTTACGGTGCCTAGTTTTTAGTATTGGACGAAGCAGATAGAGTGTTGGATGCTGGCTTTGAAGATGAATTGAGAGTGGTATTTCAGTGCTTGCCGAAGAGTCGGCAAACTCTGTTATTTTCTGCAACAATGACTAGTGACTTGCAAACGCTGCTTGAGCTCTCTTCGAATAAGGCGTACTTTTATGAGGCATATGAAGGCTTCAAGACGGTTGACACTCTTAAACAGAAGTTTATTAAAATGCCTAAGAAAGTGAAGGATGTTATCTTGTGTACATGTTATCTAAAATGGAAGATATGGGTATTCGCTCTGCCATCATATTTGTCTCCACATGCAGGTATCAATTCTTTTAATCAATGTACTGAATGTAGCTTGAGCTTTGTGTAATGTATAGGTTTACTTTTTCTCTTGAAAATACTTGCTATATTTTCTAATATCTGCATGTGTATTGATTCTGACACGTTCCATTGATCTTTAACTGTGAGAGCAGAAATTGTCATCGTTTAAGTTTATTACTGGAAGAGCTGGATCAGAAAGCTGCAGCTTTGCATTCTTTTAAATCCCAGTCTCTGAGACTTTCTTCTCTTCATCGGTTTAAATCAGGACAAGCCTCAATTTTGCTTGCAACTGATGTCGCCAGTCGTGGTTTGGACATTCCTACGGTTGATCTCGTCATAAACTATGATATTCCAATGTAATTTTCTGAAGTTTCTTTATATATATTTGAAGTAAAAAAACTTTTTTACGGTAGAATCTAATTGTCCCTGCTTCAGGAATCCGAGAGACTATGTTCATCGTGTGGGGCGTACTGCAAGAGCAGGCAGGGGTGGGCTGTCTGTGAGCTTCGTTTCCCAAGTAAGTTGAAGAAATGTACTAGAGACTATATCTGAAGCTGTGGATATCTTTCTTCATACCTCTTTGTAGTGTCATTTGATTTTGAAATAATCTTAAAATGTTATCAAACTAAAAATCATGTTGTCTTGTTTGATCTTTAGTTGGTTTAGGTAAGTTTAAGATTCTTAATTTGTTTGATTTAACAATCCTAGTCACATAGGATCATTAGTGCCGTCTATTGAAACTGATGTTGATATCGAATTTAAGTTAAAGATGTTACATTTTGTAATTATGTTATACATTATGCTAATATTGCTTACTTAACGGACATTGGCTTTTTCCAGAACGATGTTGTTCTCCTTCATGCAATCGAAGATCTTGGAAAGCAACTAGAAGAATTCGAATGTAAAGAGCAAGATGTGCTCTCTGACATTACGAGGGTAAGATCTCTTGGGATACAATTCGGTGATTATCTAGTTTTACTTTGATTATTGGATTTTCACATCATGATGGATTGGTCTTTCTGCATTTTAGTTCAAAGTCTGTCATACATTACATTATAGATTGCCTTGTGATGTACATTAAAACTTAAAAGCTCCAGCTTGGTTTAAATACACGAAATCACGAATAGCTTAACTAAAACTTCCCATTGATCAGCATATTGAGATTTAAATCAAATTTGCTCTTTAATATGCAGATCTTCAATGCTAGTCGTGTGGCAAAAATGAAGTTGATGGATGAAGGGTTTGATGAGAAAGTGAAAGATCGGAAAAAAGCAAAATGAAAACACTAGCAGAGAAAGGATTATTGAAGAAAAGGAATAAAAAGAGAAAACTATCTGTTGATTAATTTGCAATTGTAAATTATTTCCGAAGTTTTGTTTTTGTGTGAATTAAAGCTGCATTTTGTCTCAGCGGCTTACCAGAATTGTTATGGTCAAAATCATGAGATTATTTATTCACTGTGAGATACTCTTATAGTGTTCAATAGTTTTTATGAAAAAGTAATTTTATTACAAATATGTATATATAAACCTGACGAACCCCTCCTTGTACAATGAAAAACGATCTTACTATCTAGCTAGTATCCACACAATCACATGGCATCGTATATCGACATAGACAATACACTCTCCATGATATAAATGCCCACATGACATATGCGTAGTCTCTACACCGTTTGAGAATTCCTTTAAGATCATACACTTGTGCTGATCATCACGATAAAACCTCACCTTTTCCAATATCTCAATAGCATCTTTGCTTGCCGAATGAAATCTTGTTGCTGATGATGATGACTCACTTATAGCTCAATCGAATTTTTGGTGATCATCATACGGTGTAGGTGATGTGTTTGAGCAGATGATGAAATGATCAAATACAGGATCCCGAATAAAAAATTTGTATGGTTTCACCAATTCCAATCGGTTGGAATTAATGAAACCGTACGAAAAATTTGTACGGGGTCATGCATTAGAAAGTTAATATATATATATATATATAAATTTGATAAATATAATTTCACTAAAGTATATTTTATTTGTATATTACAAGGTGAAAATTATGAAATCATAATGATGTTTATGAATGAGATTTAATTTTTTTTTTTTACTTCGGTCGATATCCATATTTCTATCAAATATCTTGGTACAGATATATAGGTCATGGGCATTGACTTCTACTATCAATTCTCTATTGGCTGTTTTGCCATCACAATCTTCATTAAAGATGCATTTATTAATCGGGAAAGAGACTATGAGAGGAATCAGAATCAAGTTTCACCGGAAAGGAAATTGAAAGGGAAATAGAATTAAGTTACTAAATTCCGTTACCGTGTTTACTAAATTTATACAAAGTTGATTACAAAAAATACCCTGTGAACAAAAAATAGCCGTATTTATACATATAAGAAATGTACGAGTGTAGTTAAAGAAAAAAGAAATTTAGAGCAAAAGCAACATGTTTTCGTGTTCACTTTTCTTTTATATATTCTGTTTACTTTTTCTTTTATATATATTCTGTTTACTTTTTCTTTTTTTATATATTCTGTTCACTTTTTTAATATATTCTGATTTCTGATCACCTTTTTTTTTTTTCGCAATTCATTTTTAGTATGTATATATATATATAAAGTAATGCTAGACTTCTCAATTTTTTTCCCAAATTTCTTCCCAAATTGTGTTGGCACGTGAGGTGTCAACAACATATCACTCATTACATAATCTCATGATTTACAATGGAAAGAGAATTTGATTCCCCAGAATGAGTGATGTCGTTGGGGTAATCAAATTCCCTTTCATTCAATTCAGGAACTTAATTCCTAACATGAATTTAAAAACAGGAATTTAATTCCTTTTTCTAGAATTCCTAGTTAATAAACACACTCTAAACGGCAAAAACTCTGATCTTGGAAACATTTTTGAGAATTGAGAGAGATAATCAAGTACAAGTTGCTCTAAATCTTTCAAAATTTTCTCTTGTCCAGTGATTATTGCTCGAAACCACCGAGAGACTTTGTTCTTCATTTGCCAGTCCAATTACTTCTTCTGTTGTTGTTGCTCTAAGATACAAAACAGAGATGCACTTTGCTCTCATTCTTTAACAACTTTCTTCTTTTAATCAATAGTTTCTTAGCTTTGCTCTGCAGTTTGCTAGCTTTGATCAATAAATTTTTTTTGTCCTTTTTTGTCACCATTTGTTCTTCAGTTCATTAGCTTTGATCTGCTGTTTGCATCCACTTCCACATAAAGAAAAAAAACACCCTATTAATTTCTCTTCTTCTTTGTTGGTCTTGTTTTTTAGATTTTATCAGTAACAGTGGTTTATTATTCTAGATTTCTGCTTTTCAAGAGCTCTTCTAAGGAAAAAAAAAAAGTTGTTGTAACAAATAATTGAAAATCATCAGGAAAAAAAAAAAAAAAGCTATCAATTTTGCTTCTTTATTGTTGGTCTACCTCTGTTTGTTATTAAAAAAGACGAGAGAGGAAAAAAAAAGACAGATAAAAGAAAGGAAAGAGTGTGATAAGAAATGGAGGAAATGGCAAATTCCATTGCATCAAAAGTTGCAGAGTTGTTGGTTGTTCCGGTTGGAAAGCGCATATGTTATCCGTTCAAGTACGAGAGCAACATGGAGGATCTAAAGCAACAAGTTGAGAAGCTGATAAATGCAAGGGACAGAGTGCAGCATTCTGTTGACACGGCCAAGAGACAAGGGGATGAGATCGAAAAGGATGTTGAGAAATGGCTCCATAGCGTGGATGCGTTTGCAGCCCAACTACTCGTGAAATCCATTATCGATGGAGAAGAAGACAGAGCAAAGAAGAAGCTGTGTTCAATTGGCTTCTGTCCTAATCTGATTTCGCGTTACTCACTCAGCAAGAAAGCAGCCAAGATAGCAAAGGATGGGGTCGACCTCTTGGCAGAAGGAAACTTTAAGGATGTTTCACACTGTCTTGCCATTCGAAGAACGAAATCCGTCTATACAAGAGGCCATGAAGACTTTGGTTCAAGAATGCCGGTTTTCGAGAAGATTATGAAGGCATTAGCTGATGAAGATGTCAACTTGATTGGAGTGTACGGCATGGGAGGCGTGGGTAAAACCACACTTGTCAAAAGAGTTGCTGCTCAAGTCTTGGAAGACAAGTTATTTGATCTGGTAGTTATGGCTGAGGTAACACAAACTCTTGACATAAAAAATATTCAAGAGCAAATTGCTGATGAACTAGGTCTCGAGTTTCACGAGAAGAGTTTATCCGGAAGAGCTGTCCGATTACGCGACAGGTTGAAGAAAGAAACCAATGTTCTTGTTATTTTAGATAACATTTGGGAGAAACTTAATCTTGATGATGTTGGGATTCCTTCTTTGGATGATGAGAGAGCAAGTGTCACTCAAGAGGTAGAAGAACGAGGAAGAAATGCTTACAAGAGGCAATGCAAACTATTGTTGACTTGTAGAGATCTGGATGTATTACGTAATGATATGAATACTCAAGGGAATTTCTTGGTTGACGTGTTATCTGATATCGAAGCAATGAATTTGTTTTGGAAGATTGCCGGTCATTATTCAAGAGAAAAAACCAGATTTCGACCCTATTGCAGTTGAGATTGTTAGAAAATGTGCTGGCTTACCGATTGCAATTACAACAATTGCAAACGCCCTGAAAAATAAAGATGTTTCTGATTGGAAGAATGCCTTGCAATGGCTAAGAAGGTCTAATCCAAAGCCCATCAAAGGAATGGAGAAAAGTGTTTACTCTACCATAGAATTGAGTTACAATATTTTGGGGTCTGAAGAACAATCATTTTTCCTGCTTTGTAGTCCAAATACATCAGGTAGTGATTTATTTACTAGCGACTTATTCAAATACAGTATGGGTTTGGGTTTGTTTAAAGATGTTGATACGCTGGAAGAAGCAAGGAATAGAATGCATACATTGATCGGTAACCTCAGAGCTTCATGTTTGTTGTTGGATGGTAATAATGCTAAGCCTTGTGCTTCATGTTCGTTGTTGCATGGTAATAATCCTAATGATTTTGTTAAAATGCATGACATCATTCAAGCTGTTGCAGTTTCAATTGCATCCTCCAAGGATAAGCTCATGTTTAATATCCAAAATGTTACTAGCATAAAAGAAACACTGGAGGAAAAATTGCCAAAAGATTCAATTGCTGTGTCTTTTCCGTACGGAGATATTGATGAGCTTCCTGAAAGGCTGGAATTTCCAAAACTTGAGTTACTTCATTTGTGGGAAGATGAGGTTTCTTTACAAATTCCAGATGCCTTTTTTGACGGGGTTAAAGAACTCAAAGTTTTAGATTTGACTGGATTTCATTTGTTGTCATTACCTTCATCACTTTGCAGGCTAACAAACCTTCAAACCTTATGTTTGGATCATTGCTTGATTGGAGATATCACAACTATTGGAGAGCTAAAGAAATTAGAAATTCTAAGCTTTATTGCTTCTGAAATTGAGCAATTGCCCGGAGAAATTAGACAATTGACTCGTTTAAGGTTGTTAGATTTAAGCCATTGTTCCAAACTTAAAGTAATCACACCAAATGTCTTATCAAGCTTGTCACGGTTAGAAGAACTCTACATGGGTAACGGTTTTGTTCAATGGGATGCTGGAGGACAAGGTAATGCAAGTCTTGCTGAGTTGAAGCAATTGTCTAACTTGACAAATTTAGAAATACATGTTTTTGATGCTCAGATTTTGCCTCATGACTTGTTCTTTTGGAAGTTGGAAAAATATAGAATATTTATTGGAGATGAATGGAACTGGTCTGGTAAACATGATAATACCTCAAGGACATTGAAACTCAAATTGAACAATAGCTTTTTTCTGAGTGATGGGATTAAATTTTTGATGAATAGAGCTGAAGATCTCTATCTGGATGAACCGAAAGGCGGTAAGAATGTTCTTCATGAACTTAATGGGGAAGGTTTCCAACAATTGAAGCATCTTCATATACAGAATGCTTCCCAGATACAGTATATTATCAACTCATTTGGATGGGGACTATGCAGTATCTTTCCCCAGAGGCTAGAGTCATTAGTCCTTCATAATTTGATCAATTTGGAGAACATATATCATGGCCAAGTTACAGAAGAGTCTTTCAGCCAATTAAAAGTCATAGAAGTCGGAAAATGTGATAAATTGAAGTATCTCACATTGCCCATGGCCGGAAACCTTTCACAGCTTCAAGAAATCAAAGTGACTCATTGCAGGAAACTAGAACAGATCGTTCTCATGGAAAGCAGGCAAGTCCACAAAAATGAACAGATTAGTAAGATTGAGTTCACTCAACTGCGCACCTTGACACTACAATGGCTACCACGTCTCTCCAGATTTGGCTTCAACGTGCTTACACCTGATATGAGACTCCAAGAAATCCTTGCTGAAGATGATCCGGACAGTTTCATCCCTTTTTTCAGTCAAAATGTAAGTTTTCTTGTACTTCTTGTACATATAGACCCTTTAATAAAAACTAAAAAGTAAAATTGTGTTTGCAGGTTCTGCTCCCAAGGTTGGAGAACTTGAATTTGTTCTCAATTAACATTGAGTGCAGATGGCTTGATCAACTACCAGCTGTATCTTCTTGTTGTCAAACTTTAGCGAAGTTGAACTTGGAGGGGTGTAATAGTTTGAAATTTCTGTTTTCGTATTCCATGGTTAAGAGTCTTGTGCAACTACGAGAACTAAGCATACGGAACTGCAAGTCAATGGAAAGAATAATTAACATTGAAGAATCGGCAGAAGAAGAAGGAATAATTAATATGATATTCCCCAAATTAAATTTGCTGCTGCTCAAAGGTCTTCCGAAACTCACCGGATTTGGCTCCGGAAATTCAATTGAATTCCCCACCTTGAACGTACTTTGGATTCTGGATTGTCCTAGGTTGAAGATGTTCTTCTCTGGTTCAACATGTGCAAACATAACAGTAAGCAAAGAACAGGAAGCAACAAGTTCTTGCGCTGACGTATATCCTCTCTTGGACAAAAAGGTGACTTTTTTTTTTTTTTTTTTTTTTTTTCATTCTGCAGAGAGTTAATAGAAAATCCATATGTTTATATGACTTGATGCCTCAAATTCAATTGACTTTGAACTTTGATAGATCTTATTTCATTTGGTAAACAATATTGCAAGAGTTAAATGCAAGTGAAAGTCCTTGAACAGGTTACTCATAAAATAAGGATTTAACTGTAGGTTTTGTTGCCGTCCTTAAGGCAGTTGGATCTGAACTCTATCAGCTCTGAAGTGATATGGCACAGGCAACTTCTGACAACGTCTTCTTCCTTTCACAATTTGATATTCTTGAGGATTTTCGGTTTGGGTGATTTAAAATATTTATTTCCATCATCTATGGCTAATAGTGTAGTCCAACTCAAACTTCTTGAGATAATTGATTGTAAGCTTATGGAAGCGGTAATAGTTGAAGAAGAAAAAGGGTCAAGTGTGGTGCTGTTTCCTAATCTACAAGATCTGACCCTCCGTAATCTTCCAAAACTCGCTAGATTCTACTACTTAAACAGGAATTTAATTGATCCGTGCTCCTCATTGGAACAAAACATGACTGCAAGCGAGGAATGTAGTGGAATGGACTCAAAGGAGAACCTCCAGGCTAACATTCAACCTCTCTTTGATGAAAAGGTGATTTGTTCCTCTTTTTGCTTCACATCTTTTCTTCTTGCTTTATTCATACCATTGGATAGATTTGTTTTTCTTTAATTAAAATCTAAATTAATTTTCATATTATCTCTAATTGTGTTTGGTTAGTTGGGCTGTTACTAATGCAATATACTTAATTGAATTCTTTAGGTGGGACTCCTTAATATAAAGATATTGTCATTAGAGAAGATGGATAACTTAAGAAAAATATGGCACGATCAACTCTATTCGGACTCCTTCAACAAATTAGAACAAGTCCACGTATGTGGTTGCAATAACCTGTTGAATGTTTTCCCATCTAATATGCTTGGAAGACTCCAAAGAATGGAGATTTTGCGAGTACACAATTGTGATTCGGTAGAGGAGATATTTGAACTCGATGTTCCTGGTAGCAAGAAAACACATGCTATAGCAGCAGCTCAATTGAGAAAATTACAGATACATAAATTGCCAAAGCTGAAGCATGTATGGAATGTGGACTCCCAAGTTATTCTATCCTATCAGAATCTACATTCATTATCAGTTCACAATTGTGATAGTTTGAAAAGCCTCTTTCCAGCTTCAGTAGCTAGAGGTCTTGTTCAACTTGAAGAGCTTACTATACATCATTGCATGATGGAAGAAATTACTGCCAAGGATGACACAGTAGAAGTAGAAGCAGTCCTTAGGTTTTCGTTTCCTCAATTAACAAAGTTGGAGCTGTTGAATCTATCAAGACTCAAAAGTTTCTATCAGGGATCATATATTTCAGAATGGCCAGTTCTAAAGAAATTAGAACTGTGGGATTGCTATGAAGTGGAGATACTTGCTTCACAAGTTTTGAGCCATGGGGAGAGCCGACATGAGATCCCAACTGGACAGCCCCTGTTCTTAGTTGAGAAGGTATAAACCATAACAGTTTATTTATTTTTACATTTGAAAACTTAAATTTATTTAATACTTTCGTGTATTTTTTAGGATGCATTCCCTAGCCTGGAATGTCTGTCAGTGAATTGGAATTGCATAAAGAGAGAGATGTTACATGGAAAGTTTTCAGAGTACTTGTGCAAGATAAATTACCTTGGGTTGGCAGGCCCATTTAAGGAAACTGCTATTTGTCCATCTTGTTTTCTTCACAAATTACCCAACCTTGAGACACTTCGTGTTCTTAAAGGTTTTCTCAAGGAATTGTTGTTATGTGAAGGGCTTGGCTGTAAGGAAAAACATGCCAAGTTGCCCGGTAAATTGAGCTGCTTAGATCTTCATCGATTGTCTGACCTGCATTTGTGGGAGGAAAGTTCTGAATTCGGTAAATTTTTTCAAAATCTGAAAAGACTAAGACTAGAACTGTGTGGCAACTTAACAAGTTTAATGCCGTCCTCAATGACTTTCGAAAATTTGACGACTTTGGAAGTAGACAAATGTGGTGGATTGCTCAATTTAATGGCACTCTCAGTAGCTAAAAGTCTTGTGCAACTTACAAAAATGGATATAACTGATTGCGAAATGATAGAAGAAATCATTACGCATAAGGAAGATGAAGCAGTCAATCAGATCATTTTCAACCAGCTGGAATATTTGGGACTCAATTGTTTACCAAGTCTTACAGTCTTCTACTCAGGGAGTTGGACTATCGAATTTCCATCCCTGCAAAAAGTAGTTGTGAAGCAATGCCCAAATATGAAATTATTTTCTGGAGGAGTCATAAGCACACCGAGACTACATACACTACAAATAGCAGAAACAGAAGATGTAGGATGTTGGGAAGGCGACCTCAATACTACCATAGAACAACAATATATAGAAAAGGTATGCAGTGATACTTGAAATACTCATTTTTTTCTCCCTATCAGACCTCAATATATGCTATGATTTATAAATTGCAGAATGCTGAGAATTCTGAACAAAATTGAGGATGATAGTCATCTTCGTATAACTTTGAGAGCAGAGTTGTCATTGTTTAAGTTTATCACTAGAAGAGCTGGATCAGAAAGCTGCAGCTTTGCATTCTTTTAAATCCCATTCTCTGGGACTTTCTTCTCTTCTTCGGTTTAAATCAGGACAAGCCTCAATATTGCTTGCAACTGATGTCGCCAGTCATGATTTGGACATTCCTAAATCCTAATGTTGATCTTGTCATAAACTATGATATTCCAAGGTTATTTTCTGAAATCCTTAGTGTATATATATATATATATATTTGAAATAGAAAACCTTTGTATGGTAAAATCTAACTGTCCTTCAGGAATCCGAGAGATTATGTTCATCCTGTGGGGAGTACTGCAAGAGCAGATAGAGGTGGGTTGTCTGTGAGCTTCGTTTCCCAAGTAAGTTGAAGAAATATTTTACTATAGACTATATATGAAGTTGTAGATATCTTTCTTCATGCCTCTTTACAGTGTCATTACATAAGTGTCCTGAACCTATTGACAATTTTTTAGATATTAGTTTCCACATATTTGGTTGGGTGCATTTGTATTTAATGCTAAAATACTACAAAAAAAAATTCCAAATTCCAGACTATTGAAGGTTATAACAGAATATATCTTACTTGTCCAAGTAATCCAAATTCCAGACAATTATAAATTTTTACCCGTCCACTACGAAACATTGCTGATTTTTTAAAGATTAATCTTCATATATAAGCATATACATGACCATGACCAGACTCTCTTCTGTCTACATACTCTAACCTACAATCAAGGAAAAAAAACAAATAATTTATAACAGAATCAATTAAAAAAAAATGGTAAAAGCCTTCAAACTTAAGAGTTCTTTGAATAGCTGCCTCCTCCATACAAGGAAAGCATTTAATAATGTAAAATGACATCGACTGATGTTGCGAAATGGAGTCATATTAGAATAATCTGTTTCATTAAACATAGAAAAAAAAAAATCTTACCATGAAGGTGGTCTTGCCTTCAAATAGGTAGAATAAGATCTATCATCTTTACCAACTTCAATGTCCAAGTGAGAATCTTGTTGAATCTCAGCATGTACAAGTAAAGACCTTTTGTATCTGGCCAATTCAGATAATCATTCCTAGAAAAACAAAATTTCAAAATAAGAGACTGAAATTAAAACCGTAATCTTAATGTAATGTAAAGTTGGAATTGACAAAAATGAACAAACCTTTAATATGACTAGAATTTGTCATAAGAAAGTAGTTGATCCCCGAAGAACACACAAAAGACTACAAAAAAGAAAAAAGGAAAACAGCTGGATATATAAAAATTCATTGATACTCTATGATACGCAAATACAAAGGAGAAAAAAATATATAAAATCACTCCTTATACAATTACTTACCTTCAAACCAAGAGCACCAACACTGAGAATGTTAGAAGTTAAACATGATTTTATAGATAAATATGTTCATGAATCTTGGAGGATTTAATTACACATTCATCTAGGGGCTTGTGTTCATGTATCTAGAGAATTCATGTATTTAGATTATCTATGTATTAGTTAATGTGGTGCATGTATGTGTGAGTTCATTGTATTGTATTTATGAGAGTGATCTAGAACTCTCTCATGAGTCCTATAAATACCTATTTGTTTGTAGCATTTGAGCAAGAGTGAGGAAAATTGTAAACATTACATGGTTAGAAATAGAAGTACTTAATAAAATCGGTTTGCTAAGGAAAATTTCAAGAGCATATCAATATCAACGTAGATTCTCTTCTCTGCAGCCGCAAGATTAATATAGTAAAAGTGTTTGACTTCATAGTTCATACCTTGAGTTTCAGAGTCTCTATAGAAATAGTTGAGGGGTAGGAGCTGTTCAGGGGCATGTCAATTAGTGTAGAAACACATTAGTGTCATGGTTAGCATGCACATATGAACAGGGAAAATATCGATGCCAAGACTTCAAAAAAAAAAAAAAACATTTTCGTTGTCATTCAAAGGTTTATAGGATCAGAATAACGGAGGCAAGAATTTATCACCGCCAGCTGCTTTAGTCCCAGAAGGAAATCCCTCTCACTCAGTTCTTCCCGAATCATCAAGATGTGCTTGCCTGCCATTGACAATCAGATTCATATAAAAAGAATTGTAATTATATCATAATAGCATGATTGAGACAATCTATTGCCAAGCAAAATCCAAAAATTTGAAAGTTATTAAGTTTTTGATACTTATGGAAAATGTAAATTGAAACTCAGATTTCAAAATTTTCCTACCGTTCCCATCAAACATATTCTACATCACCTACACTCCCACATAAACCAAGTTTGAATAAGAGCTTTTTATAGTGCCTCTTCTCAGTTTCATGTTTTGCTTTTCTATCAAGCCAAGTTATTGATATCCTTCCATCAACCAACCAAATCTATCAAACCAAAGCCAGTAGAAGTTTACCTAAACCTGTATGAATCTTTTTTTTTTTTTTTAACAATAACTTATAGAGAACAAAGTATAATTTAATGACACACAAAACTAGTTTTACCTTCCTGATTCAACGCTCCATCCATTGCCTCCCATCCATCGCCACTGCCTGTTCCAGCTCTCCCTGTTCCAGCTCTGCCTTGGTGTAGCCCTAGCATTTCGGTTTATTGGTGCAAGCACTAAAACCACTAACCCTTAATCTCTGCAATTCTTTCCTTTGGATCTCTACCACATGATCTCCAATCACATGCCGGTCCTCCGCTCCAAATTCTGATCCAGACAAATGTGTTATTAAGAAATTTCATGCTAAAACAAAACATTCAAAGGTTCAATTCCTAAATTTCGAGGAAATTGAATATTTGTCTAGTGAAAACAATAACAAAACTTACTGAATTGATAGATGAGATAAGAGATTGAGATAGATAGAGATCTAACTCGAAGCAATTCGTTTTGACTCTCTGATTGCTGTCGTTTTCGAGAAAACCCTAGAGTTGGTGAAGCCATTCGTTTTGACTCTCCGATTGCTGCTGTTTTCCAGAAAACCCTAGAGGTGCTACGCACGATGAAGAAAAAACCGGAAGTAAGAAGTTACTACAATGGCGACAACGCATCGAATAGAGAAGAGCAGACAATTTAGGGATTTTTTTGGGTTAATATTAAAAACCTCCCTCACCTTTGAACTATTATTGGATGTTTAGTTACAAATGTTATTATTTTAGAAACCTCCCCTATAAACTAACACCGTTAGCATTCCGTTTGTGTTGACTGAGTTTGACTATTAAGAAGTCTAAAATAAATAAAAATTATAAATGAACCAAAAGCATTGAAAATGAGTATTTACTTGGATTTAAAAAAAATACATAAATAATTACATATTCTGGTTTATTTTCAATGTTTTTGGTTCATTTATAATTTTGTTATTTTTTGGGATAAAATTATCCATAAAATAACTTCTCCTTTGTAAGTTAATATTCCCGTCTTTTGTATCATTTTATTAATTTATTTGATAAAAGTATAAGGTTATAATGATCAATTCATACAATTGATGCTTAAATAGAGATATTTTAGACTTTTTAATGGTCAAACTCAATCAATACAAATGGAATACTAACGGTGTTCCGTTAGTCCATAGGGAAGGTTTCTAAAATAAAAGTATTTGTAACTGTACATCTAATAATAGTTAAAAGGTGAGGGGAGGTGTTTAATATTAAACATTTTTTTTTTAGTAAAAAGTGGAATAGTGAAAAGTGAGTTATTTAGAGTTTTTTTTTAATATTTTTATGAAGCAAGTACATCCGTGGCTATGCCATAGCAAACAGGTGTTATATTTGGCACACACATGTTTTGCAGTAATTTTTTACAGTAATTTTTGAGTTTACTTTTGCTCACTTACAGTTTTTGGATAAAAATACCCCTCTCCTGACACATGTCAAGTGTTGGGGAGGGGAGTAATGCTCACCCCCTTGAAGGGGTGTGAGCAAAAATGGACTCGTAATTTTTTCAATGTTTTTATATAATATTGGCCACATATGGACATCCGTGGCAAAAGATGTGCAGTAAAAGCTACATTTTTTTTTTTTAGTGATTTTGACTTTTAAATTATCTTAAAAAGTTATTCAATTAAAAATCATGTTGTACGTCTTTGTTTGATCTTTAGCTAGATTAGGTAAAGTTTAAGATTCTTAACAATCCTAGCCACATAGGATAATTAATGCTCTCTATTAATATGTTGATATCGAATTTCTGTTAAAGATGTTATGTTTTGTAATTATTGCAGAAGCTTTAAGAAAATGTAGTTATACATTATATGCTAATATTGCTTACTTAACTGCCATTGGCTTTTTTCAGAATGATGTCGTTCTTCTTCATGCAACCGAAGCAATCCGAATGTAAAGAGCAAGAGGTGCTCTATGATATTAAGAGGGTAAGAGCATCCCCAACAAGGGTCCCTATTTTTTCCTTATATTTAGGGAGCCAGTTATACTTTTACAAATAGGGAGCCATATAAGGAGTGAAAACTCCAACAAGCCTCCCTATTATTATTTATTTATTTTTAAATAAAAAAATTATTATTTTTAAATAAATTTAAAATATTATTATTTACAAAAAATCAATACAGAATCATGATTATACAAGAGCTGTTGCAATTTGTGTTAAAAAAAAGAGAAAAGAATTTAACCGTGGCTAGCTGTTGGAAACAATAAAATGTAGGTAAATAGGTGAATTATTTTGGTTTTAAAAAAAAATAATTTGGGTTAAATAAAAAATAGGGAGAATGAATTTGGACCATTGGATATGAATGATGTGGACTCATTCTGACCACTCATTTCATTTGAGGAGTGATAAAAAAAAATAGGGAGGATGTCTTCCCTCCCTATATTTGAGGAGCCTTTGGCCGGAATTAATTTTAGGGAGTGGGATAGGGAGCTATTGGAGCACATTCCGGTTAATCCTCCCTAAATATAGTCAAGGAGGTTCTAAAATATTCCGGCCTATTGGGGATGCTCTAAGATCTCTTGGGATACAATCATGTGATTTATCTAATTTTACTTTGGAATAGGATTTTTACATCGAAGATAGCACAAAATATCTTTATAGAGAAAGCATTTTCATTTGAAATTTGAAATACAATTACATTATATGATTGCTTTGCGATGTACATTAGGAGCTCCAGCTTGGTTTAAATACACGAAATAATTGCTTAACACTTCCCTTTGATTAGCATATCGAGATTGAAATCAAATTTGTTCTTTAATGTGCAGATCTTCAATGCTAGTCCTGTGGCAAAAATGAAGTTGATGGATGAAGGGTTTGATGAGAAAGCGAAAGAGCGGAAAGAGCAGAAAATGAAAACACTATCAGAGAAAGGATTATTGAAGAAAAGGAATAAAAAGAGAAAAATAAATGTTGATTAGGTACTGCGTCGTCTGCTCATAAAAAAGGCCCTAAGTTCTTCTTCATTCTCCCTCCAAACAAATTTTCATAGGTAATTTTTATGTAATTTTCTTGTGATAGATTGATATTTCCGAATCTTGACTAGGTCTTGTCCATGTTTTTGTTTGTGTTACTATGTTTAAAGTTTACACCCGAGTTGTCGATTTTCTTGTCTAGTATGTTCATGATTTTGTCTCGCTCTCTTTTCCATGGTACTTTTTGGGTTCTATGAGAATAATTCAGTAATTAAAACTGATTGCTTGATAATTCTGAAGGAATATGATCAAAAAGCATATGACCACATTTAATAGACATGTCTCTTGCCAAGAGGCATGTTACATGGTGGAAGGGTACATGATTGTCCGTACGAAGAGTTGTCATGGCAGTTGATATTTGGCAATCACCATGCCAACCACCACTTGGAGGCTTATATAGGTGTGGCCATTCTTTGAGTCACTCGAACAACACTTGGAAATTACTCCAACCAATCCCGGATTATCTCCACAAGTGAGTAGAGTGTTAGAGCGACCTTTGCATGCAACCAACAGTCCCAGGACAACATTAAAATCTTTCCGTGCAGAATCCGACTGTTGGTTTTGCCAATTTTACTTATTTTTTATAGTTCTTTGTAGTGAATTAACTCTTTGTGTGTGTATGATTTCTTTGTGTTCTATCATGTATAATGTTGCTGACTGGTTATATTTATGTTTTGATTTTGATCAAGCTTTTCTGAAATCTGTTATATTCTTCTCGGAATTTAGAACACAATATCCATTCCATCTTCTAAGTGGTTATTATATCAAGATTGGATCAATATGGATCAGGTGATCAGTGAGAAAAATGATCGTGTTTAATTTATAGATGTTTCCGTTTCTTGCTCTAATATCTGTTATATATGCTTAATCGTTCTATGTTTTAGTATGAGAGACTTGGGAAGATTGGTGAGGGGTCCTATGGTAAGGTGTACAAGGCTCGGGACTGCATCACCAATGAGACGGTAGCTTTGAAAATGATCAGCATGGATATTGAAAAGGTGGGCGTGCCAAGCACTACAATAAGAGAAATTTCCGTCTTGAAAGAAATGCAGCATCCGAACATTGTTAGGTATGTACGGGCACAGCAGCATGTGTAGATGATTGATTCTCTAGCTCATTAATCTTAAGTGTGCTAATGGTTATCAAATTGTCAGTTTGAGAGATGTACAGTACACCGAGAAGGATATGTGTTTGGTTTTTGAGTATCTGGACATGGATCTCAAGAAGTACATGGATTCCTGTACAGATTTTACGAATAATCCACATGCGATAAAAGTGAGATCACTATAAAACCAAATTATGATGGTGGTGATGATTAAACATCTTCTAACATTTTGTTTAACATCTTTGCTGTAGACATTCCTTCGTCAGATTCTATGCGGTGTTGCCTACTGTCATTCTCATAGGGTTCTTCATCGAGACTTGAAACCGCAAAACTTGTTGATAGATTGCCGCACCAGTACTATAAAGCTTGCAGATTTTGGACTGGCTAGAGCATGTAGTGTTCCTATTAGGACATATTCACATGAGGTATATATTAATGAATGTAGTGGCTTTAATTTGTTTCGGTAGTATTTTAAAATCTCCATTATTGGATCTCTCTAGGTGGTGACACTGCATTACAGGCCGCCTGAAATTCTGCTAGGATCCCGTAATTATTCTACTTCAGTTGATGTGTGGTCAATTGGGTGTATATTTGCTGAAATGGTAAACCAGAAACCGCTTTTTCCGGGGATGTCTGAAATTGATCAATTGCACAAGATCTTCAGGTTTTTTTATGCATGATTTCCCTTATACAATTAAATATCTACATATCATTAGCAAAACTTTTTAACAAGCACGTCCTTTTGTATGAAGCATCATGGGAACTCCAGATGAAGACACTTGGCCTGGAGTTTTTTCTTTGCCAGATTTTAGACCTTTTTTCCCTCTACGGTTTCCTAAGGTAATAAAAAATTAGCTTCAGTTTAATGAGTATTTTTTTATCTTTAACACGATCGTGATTCTATATGGTGCACACCATTAATTACTTGCAGGATCTGGCAACCTTTGTTCCAAATCTTGATCCAGTTGGCGTTGATCTTCTTTCTGTAAGTTTATACAAAACCAGCATGTATATAGGTTTGTGTTTCCATTTCAAATACTGATGAGGTTGTGTATTGGATTTTTGTAATACCAGAAAATGCTGTGCATGGACCCAAAAAAAGAATCACTGCCAAAAGTGCACTAGAGCATGAATACTTCAAGATTGATGAATCTGTTGATGTAAAACTTCCTAAGAAGATACGCGCAATGAGTAGGAAGAGAAGATTAGATTGGGGAGATACGCAACATATGTATACTGTGCAATGATAAGACAATCCTAGCAGCTTGAATTTTATAGAAATGCTATAAACATATATATATATATATATATATATATATATTTAAGTTTAATTCACAGATAATTAATTAAAATAAGCATTTGATTGTCCAAAAGTGATGAAAAATAAAAAGATATATCATCACCCTGCCTGGTCGAGGTGTTTCATGTCGGTTTCATTCTCCACTTAAGTAACTCAATTAGGCCAATTGTAAGTGGGCCTCAGAAAGTGAAAGATTCAATTGGGTCAGGGTGAGAATTGCCTTAAAGGAGTTAAAGGAATTAGTGTGGGTCAAGAGCCCAACTATTTGGAAGTGGCCAGGGCTTTCTTCAACAAGGTCCAGTTGGGTTCTATTGTGAAAGGTCTTGGAGGTATTAAGGATGTAAGGTTGGGCTGTAGGAATGAGGAAGGCCCGCCTATTCAGTGTTTTTTGAATAAGTTGGATCTTCAGCCCAAAAGTCTGGATGTGGGCAGCTTAACTTCCACATAAAGTGGTCCAGGGTGTAAAGAGAAGTACAGTGGTCCAGGGTGTAAAGAGAAGTACAATGTTGGGAAAAAAAAGAAGCATCTAGTCTCTAATTCTACCACAATCCCGGTGATATGGGCCTTTAACAAGAAAGTCATCACTGAGTCACTAGCGGTTAAGGGCCACGGTTTGAAGACAATGAGCTCTAAGTTTAAGATGCCTTTAATCCTTGAGGAGGAGTTTTTTAAGACTATTGACATGGGTAAAGCTTTGGGGTTTGATTACAAGGACAAGGAAGTGGGTAAAGCTTTGGGTTGATAAGGACAAGGAAGTGAGGTTGGTCGATGTCAAAAACGTTTATGAAATTGAAGGGAGATAGGCTAAATATGGCAAAGAAACAGTGATTAGGTTTGGTTTTGTTTTTATGGGCTGGCATTGTTTAGGTGGACATTTCTTTAGGGGCGGGCTGTTGGGTCTTCTTTTGGTGGGTTTTTGGTTGTCTCTTAGCCAATTGGGTCTTTGTAGCTTGCTTGGCAAATGGAATTGGAATATATATTAATATACGGTAATAAATGGAAAAATGAATGAAGTACCCTCTCCTTACAAGCCGGTTTTAAGGATGAGTTCTACCCAGTGGGTTCGTATCAAGTGGTATCAGAGCCGGCACCATGCTGAGCAGTGGGTTCGTCACGGACGGGGCGACCTGGGGAGGGCTGCTACCCGAGAGAGCGGGATCCGCGAAGTCACCTAGCTGGGAGAGATGGGCCGCCGTGGACGACGGCTGTGGAAGCGTGGTGGAATGTTATGATCCCACATTGGTTAAGTATGGGATTAATCAATGGTATATAACTCATTGGGCACCCTCTCCTTACAAGCCGGTTTTAAGGATGAGTTCTACCCAGTGGGTTCGTATCAAGTCTGGAGAGACATACCACCAGACACCGAGCCCAATGAAGTAAAAAAGTATGCATGATGATTAGGTTGAAACTGAAAGGACTATCATGTTTCTATGTGCATGACTAGAAATGTTGTCATATAAATTAAAGCGGTACATAATTAACAGCTGATTTTATAAATTATTATTATAATTACTTTTTGAATTATTACGGATTTGGTGGAGGAAGCGAGGGATAAGACTCAAACCCACAACCTCTTGATGTAGGTGTGATGGATATAACCACCGGGTCAAACCTCATTGTGTCAAATAACAGCTGATTAAGCCGACTAATCAATTCATTATTAAACCGTGTTCCATGGGAAACAATGATATTTACTTTTGATGAATGTGTAAGGATATTAAAAATTCATTAATACTAGTCAATCCAAAAATTTAGTCAAACTTAGGACTAAGGGAGGCAGAACACTGCCTGGGCAGAGTAACACCTATACAATCATCATAAAAGATGCTAGCAATTTCAGCGGGAGGAACTTCAAGAAACAGGATGTTAGTCTTCAAATTGTGTCCCATGTGAGCTAATCCATCAGCTAGCCTGTTGCCTTCCCTAAAAACATGTTCCAACGTGCAGTCCCATTCATCACCAATAATGTGCCTGCAGCTTTGTATAAGACTAAACAATGGATGGTTAATGTTGCTTTCATTAGAGAGAAGCTGCACAGTTTCAAGAGAATCAGATTCCACCATTATCTTCTTAATGCCTGCATTCCAAGCCATGTTAAGCCCTTCGAACATTCCCCATAATTCAGCTTCTAGCACATTTCCAGTGCCCTTCTTCAACACAAAGCCTTTCACCCAATCCCTCCGATGGTTGCGAATAACCCCTCCAGCTGTAATGTGCCCAGTACTGCTGTCACAACTTCCATCTACATTAAGTTTCATCCACTCTTCACTAGGAGGAACCCAACCAACCGATAATCTAGCTTCCCCTCTAGCAAGCCCACCACCATTAGCACTTAGCCACTCTTTGGCAAACTGATTGATGATTAGATGGGGGGTAGAAGGAGAGACGAAACTGCTGTCAAAGACCCCTTTGCATCTCCACTTCCACACAAACCACAAAACACAAGAGAAAAGAAGGTAGTGGGGAATATTACCTGAACCCACATTGTTGTTCCTCAAATTTTCAAGAAACCAGTCGTCAAGGCTGCCTTGAAACGAAGCATACTGGGTGCAGCTACACAAAGTTTTCTTCCAGATTTCAGTGGTGTGGCTACAGCTGCGCACCAAGTGGCTTAAATCTTCAATACCAGCATCACACCTAGGGCAAGAGGGGTCAGAAGTCAGACCTCTAGCAGCTCTGTGATGGTTCGTGAGGATCTTCCCCTGCAACAAAATCCAAAGAAAGTAACGTATTCTAGGAGGCATTCTAGTCTTCCATAGGAAACTCCACTTCCACAGAGGGAGACTATCAGCTTCAATGAGACCCAGAAAGGCTGATTTCACAGAAAAATTCCCACATTTGCTCCACCCCCAAATGACTCTATCACAGCCACTGTGCCTTCTCCCAGCCTGGATACTGCACACTTTCTCTACAATGTTTTCAGGGAGCATCGAGGCTAAATGCTGAACATTCCACCTCCCGTTGCTCATGAGGTCCTCAACCTTTCGAGTCAATTCCTCCTCGTTCAGTCTCTTGATGTGACAATTACCATATCATTCACCACATCACTTCATAATTTGTATGGTGATGACAACTCATTTGTCACATCATTTGGGTTTTTAGATTATATAGTATTACTCTTAAAAATTTATTTACAATTGAATTAATAGTAGTTGGCACCAGATTTTATAAATTATTATTATAATTACTTTTTGAATTATTACAGACTTGGGGGAGGAAGCGAGGGACAAAACTCAAACCCACAACCTCTTGATATAGGTGTGATGGATATAACCACCCGGTCAAACCTCATTGTGTCAAATAACAGCTGATTAAACCTCATTGGCTAACGAGCTTAACCACAAAGAAGTTATTTCGCACCAACCTTCTTGGAAGTCGCCGAAAAGGGGTGAGTTTAAGATCAACTGTGATGCCTCCTTTCAGCTGCGTTCTGGTAAGGCTGGTGTGGGCGTCATTATTCGGGACTATAAGGGTAGTGCTATAGCTGTGAGATCTTCCCCTGTCCTTTGTTGCTCTTCTGTGGAAATGCTTGAGACTCAAGCTTGCTTGGAAGGCATCCAATTAGCCATTGATATTGGCGTTTCTGGTGTGATTATTGAATCAGATGATGTGAGTGTTATTCAACTTCTCTCTGATCAAACTGTCTCTCGCACTGAGCTGGGGGCTATTATTCATACCTCTCTGGCCCTTGGTGCTTCCGTGAACTTGCTGTCATATGTTGCTGTCCGTAGAGAGGCCAATTCGGTCGCCCATGGCATTGCCCAGCATGCTTTGTCGCTGGACAGTCCTGTGGTGTGGATTGAGGAAATGCCTCCTGATATTGCCAGGCTTGTTCGTGGGGATTCGCCTACCTCTGTTTGTTCGTTTTAAGTTCCTTTGTTCTTCTCAAAAAAAAAAAAAAAAAAGCCAACTAATCAATTCATTATTAAACTGTGTTCCATGGGGAACAGTGATATTTACTTTCGATGAATGTGTTCGGATATTAAAAATTCACTAGTACTAGTCAATCCAAAAATTTAATCAAAAAAACCAACCCAAATGATATGGTGAGTGATTTGTCATTAGCATATCATTCACAACATCACTTCATAATTTGTGTGGTGATGACAACTCATTTACCACATCACATGGGTTGAATTTTGGGTTAATTTTTTTGATTGTATAGTATGAATTACTCTTAAAAATTTATTTACAATTGAATTAATAGTAGTTGGCACCAGCTTATTGCCGGTGACATATATCTCAATTTTCAACAATCGTGTCTTATTGATCTTGCAATTGTTGGTATGTGTAAGTGAATTTGATTTTGGTATTTGAATAATATGTCGAACTCTTTTTTCTTTTTTATCCTCTGTTGTGTTCCAATCAATCATAAAAAGAAGAGAATTAGAAGAAATTAATCACACAATTTATTTATCGAAATTCAAAATAATGACAACGAATAAGATATTCTAAATCTAAACATTACTCCTTATTTGGTCAGAACAGTCTGGTTTTAATTTTGAAATTAAAACAAAGCTCGTAAAGCAGACATGAAGCTCATATTGGTGACTCTCCTTTCAATTATTTTGGATGGCTTCTTCATGGAGCAGATTCAAGTTGATTCAATAGCTGATTACAAAATAAGGAAAAAAAAAAAGGGGTTCAAAAATTAAATAGCACTTTTTGGGGGAGCGCTTGTGCAAATAGCACCACTTTAATAAGTGTTGTTTTAATAGCACCAAAATAGGTGATGAGACCAAAATACCCCCACTTACTCTTTTCCTTTTTATTTTTTTTCGCGAAAATTCGAGACTTATTTGCAGTTTCGAGACTTATTCATGATTTTTGGAACTTAATTCCTGATATATGTGTGGGATCCATATAATTTGATTCTCAATGGTTCTTAGTAAACATTATGCCCATGTTTAGCGCATCGGATTGACTAGGTATTGGACAATTTCAATACTTATCCCGCGGTTGGTGATGTTGTGGGACATGGATTAGTAATCCCAAAAGCAAATTAGTCTCAAACCAATGGGATAAAATAAATATTCAACAATCTTTATATATATATATATAATAAGTACTTATAATCTAATTAATTTTACTTTAATGAAAGCGTTATTTTGAAACATTTGGGGAAACTATTGGACATATCTAGAATGAATCATTTACTTTTTCATAAATTAGATATAATATATAAATCAACAATTTTCCTCTTATATATCTTTTGTTAATCATAAAAAGTTATGATTAACAAAAGATATCTCTGGTTTAATGAATTGCTTTTTCTCAAAAAAAAAAAAAAAAAAATCATAAAAAGTTATAATTTGTCTACTTCAAAAAAAAAAAAAGTTATAATTTGTCCATAAATTTAATATCATGGAATACAATCTTATCACGAATTAGAAATATTAATAATCTTGTTTGCTGATGTTTTAAATTCATTAACTTGTAGATAAGCCCACTTTTGCAAAACACTATGTAGCCCATACAATTTCATGCTCCCTTCTCAATTGCTGGAAAGAGGCTTTAAATCTGCGTGAGTATTAATATATAAAAATTATTAGATGCGAATGTTCCAATTTTTAACGATCATTTAAACATGATATCTTAGCGGGAAGAGTTTGATTTTTATGAGTCAGACTATATCAACATAAAAATTCAACTTAAATTATGTGACTTTCATATTCATTCATTTATTTGATTTAAATCTAATGATTGTCATTTAACTATCATTTAACCATTGGATTGATAGCAAATGAATTCGATAGATATTGAAATCACAAATTTAAGTTGATTTGGCCTAATCCTAATTTTATATAAAATCTAATATTCAAAGGAAAAGGAAAAGGTTATGAATAATGATTTAAGTTGAAGGTTAAAAGATGTTAGATGATAGTTGATTTATATTTGCATGTTTAATTTTGGAAGTTGAGTTGGGCTCCATTGAATTGAAGTCAGAGAGAAGATGAAGTGAAGAAACAGAGAAACAGACACCACCAAAACTCTAAAGAAAATCAAATAATTATGAAAAGTAATTTGATTTCATTAATTTCAATGAAATAAAACATTACATGAATCTATCAATTTAAAAAAATAAAAATAAATAAACTAGTAATTATAATAAGTTTCCTGACTCAATTTAAGACTTGATTCTACAGAACTAGCTAGTAAAAAAAAAAAAAAAAAATCATTTACATTTACAGTATCTAAAATGTCAAAACTAACCATAAATATTATATTTTAATTATATTGCCCTTCAAACCCACACAAAATCAATTATGGGTGAAGGTTTTGACCACACAAAATCACCTAAATCAAACAAATTGTGTGGGTTTATTTAATAACAGATGGGACTGAATTTGTACACTTTGTCATCAAGTTATTAATCGGGAGGAAGAAGAGTACTACTTCTGTTCCGAAGAATCAAGTTTGCATCGTTGCACAAATGTGTGCAAAATACAATATAAATACTCATAAAAAAAAATTAAAAAATTAAAAAAAAAAAATATATATATATATATATAAAATACTCACTCTTACACCAACTTGGAAGGTTTGACCAAGTGCCCGCATTTAAAAATAAACAACAATTCGGGTGGTTGAAAATTAATTCAATAAAATAAACCACCAATTTGGGGTGGTTGAGCAAATTGCACCAAACTCCCTTAAGGTTTATCCATTTACACTAAAAAACAACTTTATCGAAAATTGACACTTATCTCACCTACCATTAGGTTTGACTGTTACGAGTAAGGGTTGATCGTTATAAAAGTCATAAATATCCCTAAGACACCAAATTTTTATTTTTAAAAAAAATTAGAAAACAATTTAAAATGGAAAAAAACTCAAATTGTATTTATAAATAGAAAAATTGTTGTGATATAATTGACTTTCATCATCTAGAGAATAATTCACAATAAATTCTCTTGATCTTATTTTCTATTTCATCATAGAGCAATTACCTCTCTTGATTTGATTTCCTATTTCATTGTAGAGTCAACTCTCCCTATGCCTATATATAGGTTTATTGTGTAAGCATTCTAAAAGACACAGAAATAAACTAAATAGAATTTTCCCTCACTCTTTCTCTTCGGTAGGGATGGCAAAATTATCCACAGATACGGATATTCGTAAGAGTCCGCTCCATTTAAAATATGGATGGATACTATTATTTCGGGGATGGAGCAGGGAAGGATGTTATCCTAATATCTATTTTATTTTCGGGGATGGGGATGGATATCGTCTATGGATATCCATCCCCATTCGGATCCATTATAGATTTTAATAATTTAAAAATATAAAATATATTATGTAATTATTAATTCTAATTATATAAGTTATTATTAATTTTTATATTTGAACTTTATAATGGGATGTATTTGTTTCTCTTTAAATAGGATAAAATGTACCGTTACATATGTTAGTTATATTTTTCTCTTGTAAATTATACAAAATTAAAAAAAAATTCATCGGATACGGATATAAACGAAGCGGGGATGGATATTTCTATCTTAATTAACGGATTATCCGAGTCCGCCTGCTCACTTTGAAATGAGGATGGATGCGGGGATGGAGATATATATCTCAAACGGATATGGGGATGGATATTGGGGTATCCATTCCCAATCTAATCCATTGCCATCCCTACTTTTCGGTTAGTATTACTTTCTATGCTTTTATGCTTAGATTTATAATAAAAATATATATTTAAAAAAATAGAATTAAAAATTTTATTTTATTTTTCTATTAAAAAATTAATGTTTTTAATAAATAGAAAAAAAATTAAAACAATTTCAAAATTTTATTTTTTCAATGGATCTCCACCTTTCATTCACTATTTTTTTCTTATAAAAAAAAAAAAAATTAGAGCAAATTTTTTGAAAAATAAAATCTGTTACGTAACACAAAATTTCAATGCCCAACACAAAATTCATATCACACCCAACAAAAAAAAAATTCAAAAAAAAAAAAAAAAAAAATTATTGCTCTGTTTGTTATTAAAAAAGACGAGAGAAGAGAGAGAGAAAAAAAGACAGAGAGATAAAAAGAAAGCAAGGAGTGATAAGAAACAGGAAATGGCGGAGATAGTTTCCGATTCCATTGCATCAAAAGTTGTAGAAAATGTTGTAGATTTGTTGGTTGTTCCGATTGGAAAGCACATATGTTATCCGTTCAAGTACGGCAGCAACATGGAGGAGCTAAAGCAACAAGTTGAGAAGCTGATAAATGCAAGGGACAGGGTGCAGCATTCCGTTGACATGGCCAAGAGACAAGGGGATGAGATCGAAAAGGATGTTGAGGAATGGCTCGACAGCGTGGATAAGTTTGAAGCCCAATTACTCGTGAAATCCATTATTGATGGTGAAAAAGATAGAGCAGAGAAGACAGCAAAGGATGGGGTCGACCTCTTGGCAGAGAAGCCAATTGAAGCTTTGTTCAATTGGCTTCTGTCCTAATCTGATTTAACGTTACTCACTCAGCAAGAAAGCAGCCAAGACAGCAAAGGATGGGGTCGACCTCTTGGCAGAAGGAAAATTTAAGAATGTTTGGTACCGCCTTGCCATTCGAAGAACGAAATCCGTCTATACCAGAGGCTATGAAGACTTTGGTTTGAGAATGCCAGTTTTCGAGAAGATTATGAAAGCATTAGCTGAAGAAGATGTCAACTTGATTGGAGTGTACGGCATGGGAGGTGTGGGTAAAACCACGCTTGTCAAAAAAGTTGCTGCTCAAGTCTTGGAAGACAAGTTATTTGATATGGTAGTTTTAGCTGAGGTAACACAGACTCTTGACATCGAAAATATTCAAGAGCAAATCGCCAATGGACTAGGTCTCGAGTTTCAAGAGAAGAGTTCATCTGTAAGAGCTGACCAATTACGTGACAGGTTAAAGAAAGAAACCAATGTTCTTGTAATTTTAGATAACATTTGGGAGAAACTTAATCTGGATGCTGTTGGGATTCCTTCTTTAAGTGTCACACAAGAGGTAGTAGACCACGGAGAAAGAAATGCTTACAAGAGGAAATGCAAACTATTGTTGACTTGTAGAGATCTGGATGTATTACGTAATGATATGAATACTCAGAGGAATTTCTATGTTGACGTCTTATCTGATATCGAAGCAATGAATTTATTTTGGAAGATTGTCGGTCATTCAAGAGAAAAACCAGATTTCAACCGTATTGCAGTTGAGATGGTTAGAAAATGTTCTGGCTTACCGATTGCAATTACAACAATTGCAATCGCCTTGAAACATAAAGATCTTTCTGATTGGAAGAATGCCTTGCAAAGGATAAGAAGGTCTAAACCAAAGCCCATCAAAGGAATGGAGGCAAGTGTTTACTCTACCATAGAATTGAGTTACAATATTTTGGGGTCTGAGGAACAATCATTTTTCCTACTTTGTTGTGTATATAATTCAGGGTTTGGTGCACATACTAGCGACTTATTCAAATATAGTATGGGTTTGGGTTTGTTTAAAGATGTCGATACGATGGAAGAAGCAAGGAATAGAATGCATTCATTGATTGGTAACCTCAAAGCTTCATGTTTGTTGTTGGATGGTAATGATAAGGATAGGGTTAAACTTCATGACATCATTCAAGCTGTTGCAGTTTCAATTGCATCCTCCAAGGATAAGCTCATGTTTAATATCCAAAATGTTACTAGCATAAAAGAAACGCTGGGGGAAAAATTGCCAAAAAATTCAATTGTTGTGTCTTTTTGCGGAGATAATTATGAGCTTCCCGAAAGGCTGGAATTTCCGAAACTTGAGTTACTTCATTTACACAAAGATGAGCTTTCTTTACAAATTCCAAATGACATTTTTGACGGGGTTAAAGAACTCAAAGTTTTAGATTTTACTGGATTTCATCTATTGTCATTACCTCGGTCGCTTTGCAGGCTAACAAACCTTCAAACCTTATGTTTGGATGATTGCTTGATTGGAGATATCACAATTATTGGAGATCACAATTATTGGAGAGCTAAAGAAATTAGAAATTCTGAGCTTTTTGAAATCTAAAATTGAGCAATTGCCTAGAGAAATTGGACAATTGACTCGTTTAAGGTTGTTAGATTTAAGCAATTGTTCCAAACTTAAAGTAATCACACCAAATGTCTTATCAAGCTTGTGACGGTTAGAAGAACTCTATATGGGTAATGGTTTTGTTCAATGGGATGCTGAAGGACAAGGTAATGCAAGTCTTGCTGAGTTGAAGCAATTGTCTCACCTGACAACCTTAGAAATACATGTTCTTGATGCTCAGATTATGCCTCTCAACTTGTTCTTTTGGAAGCTAGAAAGATATAAAATATTTATTGGAGATGTATGGAAATGGTCTGGTAAATATGAAACCTCAAGGACATTGAAACTCAAATTGAACAATAACTTTGTTCTGAGTGATGGGATTAAATTTTTGCTGAATAGAGCTGAAGATCTCTATCTAGATTTATCAGCTTTATAAATATCTTTACTATATTCATCGCTTCAAGTCTTTTCTTTTTTTTTTTAAATCCATCATTTTAGTCCTTCCATCAGTCAAAATTGATAAATCTAGGGGCATTTTAGTCTTCATTCATTAGATCCACAAATATGCTAACACTTGTAAAACAAAATATTTTAAAATGACATGTAAAAAAAAAAAAAAAAAATGTAAACATGTCCACAAGAAAAATATTTTAAATATTTTTTTTTTAACAAAACATTAAAATAATTATATTAATAAAATAATAATAATAAAGTTGTGTAAAAATTAAAATAATAATAATAATAATAATTGTCTCTTAAAAAAACAATAGTAAAAATTGTGTAAGAATATAATAATAATAATAATGAGATATTTATGAAATATTTATTTTTCAAAAAAATTAAAATTAAAAAATATTTTAAAAAAGAAGAAAAACCTGATTTTTTTTTTGGTATTTGATTATGATTTTAAAAAAAAATTGTTAATGGGTTTGTTGTTTGATTTTTTGTTTATTTAAGATTTTATTAAACAAGTTAATTTTTTATTTATTATTTTAATATGAAGCTAAAATTATAATTTTAGCTAAATTAAATAAAAATAAGGGTAAAAGTGTACTTTAACCTAGTTTGTTAAAGTTGACTATTAAATATGGACAAGGATCTTCTCCACACCTCACCTCTTCCTCACCTGATTTAATCTTATGACACATAAGCATTGCAATGAATAAATGGTTAAGATGTGATTGACACTTTATTAACAACCAATCACATGGTTTAAAAAGGTGAGGAAAAGGTGAGGATGAAGTGAGGTGGGAAGAGGAGAGGATCCTGGTCCATTAAATATTTGATCATAGGGATTAAAGTGATGAGTTTGGAAAAAATGAGGGACTAAAGTGATGAATATGGTAAAAATATTTAAAATGATGACAAATCGTGAAAAAAGACGTGACTAATGTGAAATTTGTTAAAAAAATGATACAGGCGGGCCCGTGATTGACAAGGAGAGAGAAAAGAGAGGGGAGTTGGTTGAATGGTGGGCCCGCATTCGTTGAGCTTTTCTATAAAATATCTTTGTCATTGACTATCAGCCTACCGCAGCCAATTCTCATTGACATACAATCTTCATTAAACAGCAAAAACTCTAATCTTGAAAACATTTTTTAGATTTGAGAGAGAGATAAACAAGTAGAAGTTGTTGCTCTAAATCTTTCAAAATTTTCTCTTGTCCAGTGATTATTGCTCGAAACCACCGAGAGACTTTGTTCTTTACTTGCCAGTCCAATTACTTCTTTTGTTGTTCAACTTGCTCTGAGAAGCAAACAGTTAGAGGTGCACTTTGTTCTCAACTTTTAACCACTTTCTTCTTTTAATCAATAGTTTCTTAGCTTTGCTCTGCAGTTTAATCAATAATTTCTTCTTTTTCCCATTTTTTTTTTTTTGTTGCTGTTTGTTCTTCTGTTTATTAGCTTTGATCTGCGGTTTGCATCCACTTTCACATCCAAAAAAAAAAAAAAAAAACTATTAATTCCTCTTCTTCTTTGTTGGTCTTGTTTTTTAGATTTATCTGTATCAGTGGTTTATTTTTCTAGATTTCTGATTTTCAAGAGCTCTTCTAAGAAAGAAAAAAAAAAGTAGTTGAAAGAAATAATTGAAAATCATCAGAAAAAAAAAAAAAAAAAAAAAAAAAAAAAAAAAAAAAAAAAAAAACTATCAATTTTGCTTCTTTTTTTGGTCTAGCTTCTTTGATTTATTTGTATCAGTAGTCAGTGTTGAATCATTCTGCTTATAGAACATTTCTTCTAGATTTCTGCCTTTTCAAGAGTGAGTATCTCCATAAAAAAAAAAAAAAAAAAATTGCTGTTTGTTATTAAAAAAGACGAGAGAAGAGAGAGAAAAAAAGACAGAAAAAAGAAAGCAAGGAGTGATAAGAAACAGGAAATGGCAGAGATAGTTATTTCCATTGCAGCAAATGTTGCAGAGTTATTGGTTGTTCCGGTTGGAAAGCACATATGTTATCCGTTCAAGTACGAGAGCAACATGGAGGAGCTAAAGCAACAAGTTGAGAAGGTGATAAATGCAAGGGACAGAGTGCAGCATTCCGTTGACACAGCCAAGAGACAAGGGGATGAGATCGAAAAGGATGTTGAGAAATGGCTCAATAGCGTGGATGCGTTCGCAGCCCAACTACTCGTGAAATCCATTATTGATGGTGAAGAAGACAGAGCAAAGAAGAAGCTTTGTTCAATTGGCTTCTGTCCTAATCTGATTTCTCGTTACTCGCTCAGCAAGAAAGCAGCCAAGACAGCAAAGGATGGGGTCGACCTCTTGGCAGAAGGACAATTTAAGGATGTTTCACACAGTCTTGCCATTCGAAGAATGAAATCCTTCTATACCAGAGGCTACGAAGACTTTGGTTCAAGAATGCCGGTTTTCGAGAAGATTATGAAGGCATTAGCTGATGAAGATGTCAACTTGATTGGAGTGTACGGCATGGGAGGTGTGGGTAAAACCACGCTTGTCAAAAGGGTTGCTGCTCAAGTCTTGGAAGACAAGTTATTTGATGTTGTAGTTATGGCCGAGGTGACACAGGCTCTCGACATCAAAAATATTCAAGGGCAAATTGCTGATGAACTAGGTCTCGAATTTCATGAGGAGAGTTTATCCGGAAGAGCTGCCCGATTACGCGACAGGTTGAAGCAAGAAATCAAAGTTCTTTTAATTTTAGATAACATTTGGGAGAAACTTAATCTGGATGATGTTGGGATTCCTTCTTTAAGTGTCACAAAAGAGGTAGTAGACCACGGAGAAAGAAATGCTTACAAGAGGAAATGCAAACTATTGTTGACTTGTAGAGATCTGGATGTATTACGTAATGATATGGATACTCAAGAGAATTTCTTGGTTGACGTGTTATCTGATAACGAAGCAATGAATTTGTTTTGGAAGATTGCTGGTCAATATTCAAGAGAAAAACCAGATTTCGACCCTATTGCAGTTGAGATTGTTAGAAAATGTGCTGGCTTACCGATTGCAATTACAACAATTGCAAACGCCTTGAAAAATAAAGATGTTTCTGATTGGAAGAATGCCTTGCAATGGCTAAGAAGGTCTAATCCAAAGCCCATCAAAGGAATGGAGGCAATTGTTTACTCTACCATAGAATTGAGTTACAATATTTTGGGGTCTGAGGAACAATCATTTTTCCTGCTTTGTTGTGTATGTAATTCACGGTTTGGTGCATCTACTAGCGACTTATTCAAATATAGTATGGGTTTGGGTTTGTTTAAGGATGTCGATACAATGGAAGAAGCAAGGAATAGAATGCATTCATTGATAGGTAACCTCAAAGCTTCATGTTTGTTGTTGCATTATAATGGTGCTAAGCCTTGTGTTCAAATGCATGACATCATTCAAGCTGTTGCAGTTTCAATTGCTAAGGATAAGCTCATGTTTAATATCCAAAATGTTACTAGCATAAAAGGAACGTTGGGGGAAAAATTGCCAAAAGATTCAATTGTTGTGTCTTTTTGTGGAAATAATTATAAGCTTCCTGAAAGGCTGGAATTTCCGAAACTTGAGTTACTACATTTGCACAAAGATGAGCTTTCTTCACACATTCCAAATGACTTTTTTGACGGGGCTAAAGAACTCAAAGTTTTAGATTTGACCGGATTTCATCTATTGTCATTACCTCAGTCGCTTTGTAGGCTAACAAACCTTCAAACCTTATGTTTGGATCAATGCCTGATTGGAGATATCATGAGTATTGGAGAGCTAAAGAAATTAGAAATTCTGAGCTTTTCAAAATCTAAAATTGAGCAATTGCCTAGAGAAATTGGACAATTGACTCGTTTAAGGTTGTTAGATTTAAGCGATTGTTCCAAACTTAAAGTAATCACACCAAATGTCTTATCAAGCTTGTCACAGTTAGAAGAACTATATATGGGTAATGGTTTTGATCAATGGGATGCTAAAGGACAAGGTAATGCAAGTCTTGCTGAGTTGAAGCAATTGTCTAACCTGACAACTTTAGAAATACATGTTCTTGATGCTCAGATTATGCCTCACGACTTGTTCTTTTGGAAGTTGGAAAGATATAGAATATTTATTGGAGATGTATGGGACTGGTCTGGTAGATATGAAACCTCGAGGACGTTGAAACTCAAATTGAACAATAGCTTTTTTTTGAGTGATGGGATTAAATTTTTGCTGAATAGAGCTGAAGATCTCTATCTGGATGAACCGAAAGGCGGTAAGAATGTTCTTCACGAACTTCATGGTGAAGGTTTCCAACAATTGAAGCATCTTCATATACAGAATGCTCCCCAGATACAGTATATTATCAATTCAGTTGGATGGGGACTATGCAGTATCTTTCCCCAGAGGCTAGAGTCATTGGTCCTTCATAATTTGATCAATTTGGAGAACATATATCATGGCCAACTTACAGCAGAGTCTTTCAGCCAATTAAAAGTCATAAAAGTCGGAAAATGTGATAAATTGAAGTATCTCACATTGCCCATGGCTGGAAACCTTTCGCAGCTCCAAGAAATCGAAGTGACTCATTGCAGGAAACTAGAACAGATTGTTCTAATGGAAAGCAAGCAAGTCCACAAAAATGAACAGATTAGTAAGATTGAGTTCACTCAACTGCGCACCTTGACACTACAATGGCTACCACGTCTCACCAGATTTGGCTTCAACGTGCTTACACCTGATATGAGACTCCAAGAAATCCTTGCTGAAGATGATCCGGACAGTTTCATCCCTTTTTTCAGTCAAAATGTATGTTTTCTTGTACTTCTTGTACCTATAGACCTTACTTTTAAACTCTTTAATAAAAACTAAAAAGTATAGTTGTGTTTGCAGGTTGAACTCCCAAGGTTGGAGAACTTGAAATTGTGCTCAATTAACATTGAGTGCAGATGGCTCGATCAACTACCAGCTGTATCTTCTTGTTGTCAAACTTTAGTGAAGTTGACCGTGGAGGAGTGTAATAGTTTGAAATTTCTGTTTTCGTATTCCATGGTTAAGAGTCTTGTGCAACTACGAGAACTAAAGATACAGAACTGTAAGTCAATGGAAAGTATAATTAACATTGAAGAATCGGCAGAAGAAGAAAGAATAATTAATATGATATTCCCCAAATTAAATTCGCTGCTGCTCGAAGGTCTTCCGAAACTCACCGGATTTGGCTCCGGAAATTCAATTGAATTCCCCTCCTTGGACACACTTCGGATTCTGGATTGCCCTAGGTTGAAGATGTTCTTCTCTGATTCCACATGTGCAAACATAACAGTAAGCAAAGAACAGGAAGCAACAAGTTCTTGCACTGACGTATATCCTCTCTTGGACAAAAAGGTGACTTTTTTTTTTTCCCTTCTGCACAGAGTTAATAGAAAATCCATATGTTTATATGACTTGATGCCTCAAATTAAATTGACTTTAACTCTATCATAAAATATGGATTTAATCTGCAGGTTTTGTTGCCGTCATTAAGCCATTTCACACTGAACTCTATCAGCTCTGAAGTGATATGGCACAGCCAACTTCTGGCAGCGTCTTCTTCCCTTCACAATTTGCATTGCTTGAGGATTTTCGGTTTGGGTGATTTAAAATATTTATTTTCATCTTCTATGGCTAGTAGTGTAGTTCAACTCGCCATTCTTGAGATAATTGATTGTAAGCTTATGGAAGCAGTAATAGTTGAAGAAGTAAAAGGGTCAAGCGTGGTGCTGTTCCCTAATCTACAAAATCTGACCCTCTGTAATCTTCCAAAACTCAGTAGATTCTGCTATTTCAACAGGAATTTAATTGATCTGCACTCCTTGTCGGAACAAAGGAGTATGAATTGCCCAAATATGGAAACATTTATCTCCAAAACTATATGTGCAAACATGCCTGCAAGCGGGGAATGTAGTGGAATGGACTCAAAGGAGAACCTCCAGGCTAACATTCAACCTCTCTTTGATGAAAAGGTGATTTGTTCCTCTTTTTGCTTCACATCTTTTCTTCTTGCTTTATTCAAGCCATTGGATAGATTTGTTTTTCTTTAATTAAAATCTAAATTAATTTCCATATTATCTCTAATTGTGTTTGGTTAGTTGGGCTGTTACTAATGCAATATACTTAATTGAATTCTTTAGGTGGGACTCCTTAATATAAAGGAATTGTCATTAGTGAAGATGGATAACTTAAGAAAAATATGGCACGATCAACTCTATTCGGACTCCTTCAACAAATTAGAACAAGTCCACGTATGTGGTTGCAATAACCTGTTGAATGTTTTCCCATCTAATATGCTTGGAAGACTCCAAAGAATGGAGATTTTGCAAGTACACAATTGTGATTCGGTAGAGGAGATATTTGAACTCGATGTTCCTGGTAGCAAGAAAACACATGCTATAGCAGCAGCTCAATTGAGAAAATTACAGATACATAAATTGCCAAAGCTGAAGCATGTATGGAATGTGGACTCCCAAGTTATTCTATCCTATCAGAATCTACATTCAATATCAGTTCAATTTTGTGATAGTTTGAAAAGCCTCTTTCCAGCTTCAGTAGCTAGAGGTCTTGTTCAACTTGAAGAGCTTACTATACATCGTTGCATGATGGAAGAAATTACTGCCAAGGATGAGACAGTAGAAGTTGAAGCAGTCCTAAGGTTTTTCTTTCCTCAATTAACAAAGTTGAATCTGTGGAATCTATCAAGACTTAAAAGTTTCTACCAGGGATCGTATATTTCAGAATGGCCAGTTCTAAAGAAGTTAGAAGTGTGGGATTGCTATGAAGTGGAGATACTTGCTTCACAAGTTTTGAGCCATGGTGAGAGCCGACATGAGATCCCAACCGGACAGCCTCTGTTCTTAGTTGAGAAGGTATAAACCCTAACAATTTTTATTTATTTTTTTTACGTTTGAAAACTTAAATTTATTTAATACTTTGGTGTATTTTCTAGGATGCATTCCCTAGCCTGGAATGTCTGTCAGTGAATTGGAATTGCATAAAGAGAGAGATGTTACGTGGAAAGTTTTCAGAGTACTTGTGCAAGATAAATTACCTTGGGTTGGCAGGCCCTTTTAAGGAAACTGCTAATTGTCCATCTTGTTTTCTTCACAAATTGCCCAACCTTGAGACACTTCATGTTCTTAAAGGTTTTCTCAAGGAATTGTTGTTATGTGAAGGGCTTGGATGTAAGGAAAAACATGCCGAGTTCCCCAGTAAATTGAGCTGCTTAGATCTTTGTCTATTGTCTGACCTGCATTTGTGGGAGGAAAGTTCTGAATTTGGCAAAGTTTTTCAAAATCTGAAAATTCTAAGAGTATACCAATGTGGCAACTTAACAAGTTTAATGCCGTCCTCAATGACTTTCGAAAATTTGACGACTTTGGAAGTAGACGAATGTGGTGGATTGCTCAATTTAATGGCACCCAAGGTAGCTAAAAGTCTTGTGCAACTTACAAGAATGGATATAACTGATTGCAAAATGATAGAAGAAATCATAACGCATAAGGAAGATGAAACAGTCGATCGGATCATTTTCAACCAGCTGGAATATTTGGGACTCAATGGTTTACCAAGTCTTACAGTCTTCTACTCAGGGAGTTGGACTATCGAATTTCCATCCTTGCAACAAGTAGTTGTGAAGCAATGCCCAAATATGAAATTATTTTCTCGAGGAGTCGTAAGCACACCAAGACTACATACACTACAAATAGCAGAAACAGAAGATGTAGGATGTTGGGAAGGTGACCTCAATACTACCATAGAACATCGATATATAGAAAAGGTACGCATTGATACTTGAAATACTCGTTTTTTTCTCCCTATCAGACCTCAATATATGCTATGATTTATAAATTGCAGAATGCTGAGAATTCTGAACAAAATTGAGGATGATGGTTATCTTCGTATATCTGTGAGAGCAGAATTGTCATCGTTTAAGTTTATTACTAGAAGAGCTGGATCAGAAAGCTGCAGCTTTGCATTCTTTTAAACCCAGTCTCTGAGACTTTCTTCTCTTCTTCGGTTTAAATCAGGACAAGCCTCAATATTGCTTGCACCTGATGTCGCCGGTCATGATTCGGACATTCCTAATGTTGATCTTGTCATAAACTATGATATTCCAAGGTTATTTTCTGAAATTCTTACTGTGTATATATATATATTTGAAATAGAAAACCTTTGTGTGGTAAAATCTAACCGTCCTTCAGGAATCCGAGAGATTATGTTCATCGTGTGGGGAGTACTGCAAGAGCAGACAGAGGTGGGTTGTCTGTGAGCTTCGTTTCCCAAGTAAGTTGAAGAAATATTTTAATAGAGACTATATATGAAGCTGTGGATATCTTTCTTCATGCCTCTGTACAGTGTCATTACAGAAGTGTCTTGAACCTAATGAAAATATTTTAGATATTTGTTTCCACATGTTTGGTTGGGTGCATTTGTATTTAATGCTAAAATACTACCCCAAAATATTCCAAATTCCAGACAATTATAAATTTTTACCTGTCCTACGAAACATCGCTGATTTTTTAAAGATTAATCTTCATATATAAGCATATACATGACCATGACCATACTCTCTTCTGTCTACATACTCTAACCTACAATCAAGAAAAAAAACAAATAATTTATAACAGAATTAATTAAAATAAATGGTAAAAGCCTTCAAACTTAAGTGTTCTTTGAATAGCTGCCTCCTCCATACGAGGAACGCATTTAATAATGTAAAATGACATCGACTGATGTTGCGAAATGGAGTCATATTAGAATAATCTGTTTCATTAAACATAGGAAAAAAGAAAAACTTACCATGAAGGTGGTCTTGCCTTCAAATAGGTAGAATAAGATCTATCATCTTTACAACTTCAATGTCCAAGTGAGAATCTTGTTGAATCTCAGCATGTACAAGTAAAGACCTTTTGTAGCTGGCCAATACAGATAATCATTCCTAGAAAAACAAAATTTCAAAATAACAGACAGAAATTAAAACTGTAATTTTAATGTAATATAAAGTTGGAATTCTATCAAAAATAAATAAATAAATAAAGTTGGAATTAACAAAAATGAACAAACCTTTAATATGACTAGAATTTGTCATAAGAAAGTAGTTGATCTCCGAAGAACACATAAAAGACTACAAAAAAGAAAAAAGGAAAACAGTCAATATATAAAAATTCATTGATACTTTTAGATACGCAAATACAAAGGAGAAAAAAATATATTAAAATCACTCCTTATATAATTACTTACCTTCAAACCAAGAGCACCAACACTGAGAATGTTAGAAGTTAAACATGATTTTATAAATAAATATGTTCATGAATCTTGGAGGATTTAATTACACATTCATCTAGGGGCTTGTGTTCATACATCTAGAGAATTCGTGTATTTAGATTATCTATGTATTAGTTAATGTGGTGCATTTATGTGTGAGTTCGTTGTATTGTATTTATGAGAGTGATCTAGAACTCTCTCATGAGTCCTATAAATACCTATTTGTTTGTAGCATTTGAGCAAGAGTGAGGAAAATTGAAAACATTACATGGTTAGAAATAGAAGTACTTAATAAAATCAGTTTGCTAAGGAAAATTTCAAGAGCATATCAACATCAACGTAGATTCTCTTCTCTGCAGCCACAAGATTAATATAGTAAAAGTGTTTGACTTCATAGTTCATACCTTGAGTTTCAGAGTCTCTATAGAAATAGTAGAGGGGTAGGAGCTGTTCAGGGGCATGTCAATTAGTGTAGAAACACATTAATGTCATGGTTAGCATGTACATATGAACAGGGAAAATATCAAAAAACATTTTCGTTGTCATTCAAAGGTTTATAGGATCAGAATAACGGAGGCAAGAATTTACCACCGCCAGCTGCTTTAGTCCCAGAAGGAAATCCCTCTCACTCAGTTCTTCCCAAATCATCAAGATGTGCTTGCCTGCCATTTACATAATCAGATTCATATAAAAAGAATTGTAATTATATCATAATAGCATGATTGAGACAATCTATTGCCAAGCAAAATCCAAAAATTTGAAAGTTATTAAGTTTTTGATACTTCTGGAAAATGAAAATTGAAACTCAGATTTCAAAATTTTCCTACCGTTCCCATCAAACATATCCTACATCACCTACACTCCCACATAAACCAAGTTTGAATAAGAGCTTTTTATAGTGCCTCTTCTCAGTTTCATGTTTCAAGCCAAGTTATTGATATCCTTCCATCAACCAACCAAATCTATCAAACCAAAGCCAGTAGAAGTTTACCTAAACCTGTATGAATCTTTCATTTTTTTTTTAACAATAACTTATAGAGAACAAAGTATAATTTAATGACACACAAAACTAGTTTTACCTTCCTGATTCAACGCTCCATCCATTGCCTCCCATCCATCGCCACTGCCTGGTATTGTCCCACAATCTCTCCCTGTTCCAGCTCTGCCTTGGTGTAGCCCTAGCATTTCGGTTTATTGGTGCAAGCACTAAAACCACTAACCCTTAATCGCTGCAATTCTTGCCTTTGGATCTCTACCACATGATCTCCAATCACATGCCGGTCCTCCAATCCAAATTCTGATCCAGACAAATGTGTTATTAAGAAATTTCATGCTAAAACAAAACATTCAAAGGTTCAATTCCTAAATTTCGAGGAAATTGAATATTTGTCTAGTGAAAACAATAACAAAACTTACTGAATTGATAGATGAGATAAGAGATTGAGATAGAGATCTGACTCGAAGCAATTCGTTTTGACTCTCTGATTGCTGTCGTTTTCGAGAAAACCCTAGAGTCGGTGAAGCCATTCGTTTTGACTCTCCGATTGCTGCTGTTTTCCAGAAAACCCTAGAGGTGCTAAGCACGATGAAGAAAAATCGGAAGTAAGAAGTTACTACAATGGCGACAACGCATCGAAGAGAGAAGAGCAGACAATTTAGGGATTTTTTTGGGTTAATATTAAAAACCTCCCCTCGCCTTTGAACTATTATTGGATGTATAGTTACAAATGTTATTATTTTAGAAACCTCCCCTATAAACTAATACCGTTAGCATTCCGTTTGTGTTGACTGAGTTTGACTATTAAGAAGTCTAAAATAAATAAAAAATTATAAATGAACCAAAAGCATTGAAAATGAGTATTTGCTTGGCTTTAAAAAAAAATACATAAATAATTACATATTCTGGTTTATTTTCAATGTTTTTGGTTCATTTATAATTTTGTTATTTTTAGGGATAAAATTATCCATAAAATAACTTCTCCTTTGTAAGTTAACATTCCCATCTTTTGTATCATTTTATTAATTTATTTGATAAAAGTATGAGGTTATAATGATCAATTCATACAATTGATGCTTAAATAGAGACATTTTAGACTTTTTAATGGAATACAAATGGAATATTAACGGTGTTAGTCCATAGGGGAGGTTTCTAAAATAAAGGCATTTGTAACTGTACATCCAATAATAGTTGAAAGGTGAGGGGAGGTGTTTAATATTAAACCTCTTTTTTTTTTTTTTTTTTAGTAAAAAGTGAAATAGTGAAAAGTGAGTTATTTAGAGTTTTTTTTTTTAATATTTTTATGAAGCAAGTACATCCGTGGCTATGCCATGGCAAACAGGTGTTATATTTGAGACACACATGTTTTGCAGTAATTTTTTATAGTAATTTTTGAGTTTACTTTTGCTCACCTACAGTTTTTGGATAAAAATACCCCTCCCCTGACACATGTCAAGTGTTGGGGAGGGGGGTAATGCTCACCCCCTTGAAGGGGGGTGAGTAAAATTGGACTCGTAATTTTTTTAGTGTTTTTATATAATATTGGCCACAAATGGGCATCCGTGGCAAAAGATGTGCAGTAAAAGCTACATTATTTTTAGTGATTTTGACTTTTAAATTATCTTAAAAAGTTATTCAATTAAAAATCATGTTGTACGTCTTTGTTTGATCTTTAGCTAGATTAGGTAAAGTTTAAGATTCTGAACAATCCTAGCCACATAGGATAATTAATGCTCTCTATTAATATGTTGATATCGAATTTCCGTTAAAGATGTTATGTTTTGTAATTATTGCAAAAGCTTTAAGAAAATGTAGTTATACATTGTATGCTAATATTGCTTACTTAACTGCCATTGGCTTTTTTCAGAATGATGTCGTTCTTCTTCATGCAACCGAAGCAATCCGAATGTAAAGAGCAAGAGGTGCTCTCTGACATTAAGAGGGTAAGAGCATCCCCAACAAGACTCCCTATTTTTTCCTTATATTTAGGGAGCCAGTTGTACTTTTTACAAATAATATAAGGAGTGAAAACTCCAACAAGCCTCCATAAAAATGGCTCCCTATAATTATTTATTTATTTTTAAATAAAAAAATTATTATTTTTAAATAAATTTAAAATATTATTATTTACAAAAAAATCAATACAGAATCATGATCATACAAGAGTTGTTGCAATTTTTGTTAAAAAAAAAAGAAAAGAATTTAGCCGTGGCTAGCTGTTGGAAACAATAAAATGTAGGTAAATAGATGTATTATTTTGGTTTTAAAAAAAGAATTTGGGTTAAATAAAAAATAGGGACGATGAATTTGGACTATTGGATATGAATGATGTGGACTCATCCTGACCACTCATTTCATTTGAGAAGTGATAAAAAAAAATACGGAGAATGTCTTCCCTCCCTATATTTGAAGAGCCTTTGGCTGGAATTAATTTTAGGGAGTGGGATAGGGAGCTATTGGAGCACATTCCGGTTAATCCTCCCTAAATATAGTCAAGGAGGTTCTAAAATCCGGCCTATTGGGGATGCTCTAAGATCTCTTGGGATACAATCATGTGATTTATCTAATTTTACTTTTGATTTTTACATCGAAGATAGCACAAAATATCTTTATAGAGAAAGCATTTTCATTTAAAATTTGAAATACTATTACATTATACGATTGCCTTGCGATGTACATTAGGAGCTCCAGCTTGGTTTAAATACACGAAATAATTGCTTAACACTTCCCTTTGATTAGCATATCGAGATTGAAATCAAATTTGTTCTTTAATGTGCAGATCTTCAATGCTAGTCGTGTGGCAAAAATGAAGTTGATGGATGAAGGGTTTGATGAGAAAGCGAAAGAGCGGAAAGAGAAGAAAATGAAAACACTATCAGAGAAAGGATTATTGAAGAAAAGGAATAAAAAGAGAAAAATATATGTTGATTAGGTACTGCGTCGTCTGCTCATAAAAAAGGCCCTAAGTTCTTCTCCATTCTCCCTTCAAACAAATTTTCATAGGTAATTTTTATGTAATTTTCTTGTGATAGATTGATATTTCCGAATCTTGACTAGGTCTTGTCCATGTTTTTGATTGTGTTACTATGTTTAAAGTTTACACCCGAGTGGTCGATTTTCTTGTCCAGTATGTTCATGATTTTGTCTTGCACTCTTTTCCGTGGTACTTTTCGGGTTCTATGAGAATAATTCAGTAATTAAAACTGATTGCTTGATAATTCTGAAGGAATATGATCAAAAAGCATATGACCACATTTAATAGACGTCTCTTGCCAAGAGACATGTTACATGGTGGAAGGGTACATGATTGTCCGTACAAAGAGTTGCCATGGCAGATGATATTTGGCAATCACCATGCCAACCACCACTTGGAGGCTTATATAGGTGTGGCCATTCTTTGAGTCACTCGAACAACACTTGGAAATTACTCCAACCAAATCCCGGATTATCTCAACAAGTGAGTAGAGTGTTAGAGCGACCTTTGCATGCAACCAACAGTCCCAGGACAACATTAAAATCTTTCAGCGCAGAGTCCGACAAATTCTTGTGTTGGTTTTGCCAATTTTACTTATTTTTTATAGTTCTTTGTAGTGAATTAACTGTTTGTGTGTGTATGATTTCTTAGTGTTCTATCATGTATAATGTTGCTGACTGGTTATATTTATGTTTTGATTTTGATCAAGCTTTTCTGAAATCTGTTATATTCTTCTCGGAATTTAGAACACAATATCCATTCCATCTTCTAAGTGGTTATTATATCAAGATTGGATCAATATGGATCAGGTGATCAGTGAGAAAAATGATCGTGTTTAATTTATAGATGTTTCCGTTTCTTGCTCTAATATCTGTTATATATGCTTAATCGTTCTATGTTTTAGTATGAGAGACTTGGGAAGATTGGTGAGGGGTCCTATGGTAAGGTGTACAAGGCTCGGGACTGCATCACCAATGAGACGGTAGCTTTGAAAATGATCAGCATGGATATTGAAAAGGTGGGCGTGCCAAGCACTACAATAAGAGAAATTTCCGTCCTGAAAGAAATGCAGCATCCGAACATTGTTAGGTATGTACAGCAGCATGTGTAGATGATTGATTCTCTAGCTCATTAATCTTAAGTGTGCTAATGGTTATCCAATTGTCAGTTTGAGAGATGTACAGTACACCGAGAAGGATATATGTTTGGTTTTTGAGTATCTGGACATGGATCTCAAGAAGTACATGGATTCCTGTACAGATTTTGCGAATAATCCACATGCGATAAAAGTGAGATCACTATAAAACCAAATTATGATGGTGGTGATGATTTAACATCTCCTAACATTTTGTTTAACATCTTTGCTGTAGACATTCCTTTGTCAGATTCTATGCGGTGTTGCCTACTGTCATTCTTATAGGGTTCTTCACCGAGACTTGAAACCGCAAAACTTGCTTTTAGATTGCCCTACCAGTACTATAAAGCTTGCAGATTTTGGACTGGCTAGAGCATGTAGTGCTCCTATTAGGACATATTCACATGAGGTATATATTAATGAATGTACTGGCTTTAATTTGTTTCGTTAGTATTTTAAAATCTCCATTATTGGATCTCTCTAGGTGGTGACACTGCACTACAGGCCGCCTGAAATTCTGCTAGGATCCCGTAATTATTCTACTTCAGTTGATGTGTGGTCAGTTGGGTGTATATTTGCTGAGATGTTAAACCAGAAACCGCTTTTTCCAGGGATGTCTGAAATTGATCAATTGCACAAGATCTTCAGGTTTTTTTATGCATGATTTCCCTTAAACAATTAAATATCTACATATCGTTAGCAAAACTTTTTAACAAGCACTTCCTTTTGTATGAAGCATCATGGGAACTCCAGATGAAGACACTTGGCCTGGAGTTTTTTCTTTGCCGGATTTTAGACCTTTTTTCCCTCTACGGTTTCCTAAGGTAATAAAAAATTAGCTTCAGTTTAAAGTGTATTTTTTATCGTTAACACGACCGTGATTCTATATGGTGCACCATTAATTACTTGCAGGATCTGGCAACCTTTGTTCCAAATCTTGATCCAGTTGGCGTTGATCTTCTTTCTGTAAGTTTATACAAAACCATCATGTATATAGGTTTGTATTTCCATTTCAAATACTGATGAGGTTGTGTATTGGATTTTTGTATACCAGAAAATGCTGTGCATGGACCCAAAAAAAAGAATCACTGCCAAAAGTGCACTAGAGCATGAATACTTCAAGATTGATGAATCTGTTGATGTAAAACTTCCTAAGAAGATACGCGCAGTGAATAGGAAGAGAAGATTAGATTGGAGAGATACGCAACATATGTGCGTAGGATATATATAACACATGTTACACAAGTTCTTTTTCGCTTTATCTCGATTCTTCACCATTTTGTACTCAATAGTGGGCCTCAGAAAGTGAAAGTGGGCGGGCTTCAAGATTCAATTAGGTCGGCGTGAGCCTTGAAGGAGTTAAATGAATTAGTGTGGGCCTGCAGGATAGAGGAGGGCCGGTCTGTTGATCAACTTTGGAGGTTTAAGGATGTAAAGTTGGGCTGTAGGATGTAATGTCTTTGTAAAACCATTTCTGAAATCAAAGGGTGATAGGTTTGGGGTTTTTTTTTTATGGGCTGGCGTTGTTTAAGTGGACGTTTTCTTTAGAGATGGGTTGTTGGGTCTTCTTTTGTAAGCTTGTTTGGTGGGTTTTTGGTTGTGTCTTTGTAGCTTGCTTGCTTGCTTCTTTGTTTTTGGGTTCTTTAAATAAACTTTGCCGTTATTTTGCAATGGAATTGGAATATATATTAATATATGGTAATAAATGGAAAAAAAGTAAATATCAAATATACAACCCAATTTTTTTAAAAAATATTATAATAATTCGAGACTTGGGAGAGAAACTCAAACCCACAACCTTGTGGTGTGGGTGGGGGGTATACCACCGGACACCAAGCCCAATGAAGTAAAAAAGTATGCATGATGGTTGGGTTGAAACTGAAAGGACTATGTCTATGTACATGACTAGAAATGTTGTCATATAAAATAAAGCGGCACATAATTAACAGCTGATTTATTATTATAATTATTATTATTACTTTTTGAATTATTACGAATTTAGGGGAGGAACAACACTCAAACTCACAGCCTCTTGATGTAATTGTGATGGACATAACCACCGGGTCAAACCTTATTGTGTCAAATAACAGATGATTAAGCCAACTAATCAATTAATTATTATATTGTGTTCCATGGGGAACAGTGATATTTACTTTTTATGAATGTGTTAGGATATTAAAAATTCACTGATGCTAATCAACCTAAAAATTTAGTCAAAATACCAATCAAAATGATGTGGCAAACGATTTGTCATTACCATATCATTCACCACATCACTTCATAATTTGTTTGGTAATGACAACTTATTTACCACATCACTTTGGTTGAATTTTGGGGTTAATTTTTTGGATTGTATAGTATTACTCTTAGAATTAAGAAGAAAATCACGCAATTTATTTCATATTGAAATTCAAATTAATGACAACGAATAAGATATTCTAAATCTAAACATTACTCTTTATTGGGTCAGAACAGTCTGATTTTAATTTTGAAATTAAAACAAAGCTCGTAAAGCAGACATGAAGCTCATATCGGTGACTCTCCTTTCAATTATTTTGGATGGCTTCTTCAAGGAGCAGATTCAAGTTGATTCAATAGCTGATTACAAAATAAGGAGAAAAAAAAAGAGTAATTATTATAAATATGTATTTGATATTTCAATTCATAAAAAAAATTAATTGAGAATGATTTATGATACATACCTGAAAATAAGAGTCTAACTTGTTCTTTACAATTTCATGCTCCCTTCTCAATTGCTGGAAAGAGGCTTTAAATCTGCGTGAGTATTAATATATAAAAATTATCAGATGCCAATGTTCCAATTTTTAACAATCATTTGAACATGATATCTTAGTGGGAAGAGTTTGATTTTTATGAGTCAGACTATATCAACATAAAAATTCGACTTAAATTATGTGACTTCCATATTCATTCATTTATTTGATTTAAATCTAATGATTGTCATTTAACTATTCTTCTCCTCCATTGGATTGATAACAAATGAATCGATAGATATCGAAATCATAAATTTAAGTTGATTTAACCTAATCCTAATTTTATATAAAATCTAATATTCAAAGGAAAAGGTTATGAATAATAATTATCTAGTGTGGACATCCTGCAAAACAAAACAAATCAATAGCTTTAGTTTTGTAACTTTACAGAACTAGATACGTGTAATGTGTCGTTACAAAACTAAAGGTCTATTTTGTAACGTTGCAAAAACAAGATTTTCAGGACGCTCCTTTGGTGAGAACTACTTTGGTGAGAACTACCTTGTATATGAATATATTATTTTATTATAAATTTTTTTTTTTTTTTAAATAGATAAATAAAAAAAGCTTAAAATATCACCCTTCAATATTTCCTTCGTGGAAAAATTGCAGCGCTTGCTTGACTGCATTTATGACTCTTATGGCACCAATGCTGCAAACAGAAATACAATATCATAAAAAATGTCAACAATTTTATATGTTTAATTTGTTTTATATCTCTCTCTCTCTCTCTATATATATATATATAATGAATATCTAATTAAACTAATTTTTTTAATTATATTTTCAATAACCTAGCACTGCTTCCTTTTAGCTGATACAGACGTCTTTCCACCTTTTCAAAATCATATGAAGTTTTCTCCCTGAAAAACACATAAATGAAAGAAGAAAAAAAATTGTATATATTAAAAACTATGTGAGTTTGAACTCATTAAATGTATAGGAAAAACTAAAATAAAAAATTTTAAAAATAGATAAATCAAGAATTTTAGATTAATAATTATGTGTACTTACATTTCCTCTTCAACGAAAGCCAACCGTTGGCTCGTGTCTCTGAAATATACGGCCGTCAAATCCTCGGCGAAGTCAGGGATACCATCTCTTTCCAGTTGTTCAAGTTGAATAAAATATTGATCGAGAATTCCCTGCAATGATATATTTAGAAAAATATCCGAACACAACAACTCATAAAATCAATTAGAAAATATCTAAACATCGATATTAAACGACGACGTAAAAGAAAAACCTCATCGAACATGGATTGCCTCATAGTAGCGATCTGTTGACGAAGGTGTTCACGATCCATTGGAATAATTTTTTCTTAAGAAAATTGTGTACAAAATATCAAATTAAATCTGAATAGCGGGAAATTTTGTGTTTGTAGAAATAACAATAATAATTGATCATAATAAACTAAGATATTTCAATATCTAAGAATAGATTGTATTCATAATTAGAAAATTATTTCAGATATTGTGTTTTAATGAATTGGATTATCTTAACTTTTATTTACTTATTTTTTGAACTATTATAATAAGAGGAATGATAAATTCACTCTCTCAACCCACTCTCTCAATACACTCTTTGTTTCTGTGTTGACATGTGGATAGCAATAGATCTATTACTAAATTCTAACGTTTATAAATAATCTACTTTTTCATTTTATTTACAATACAAACCAACAACTAATTTCATAGATTGTCCTTCTTCATTTAATATCAATTTATATATAAAATCAGGTCTATGGTTTGTGTAGTTTCATCAGGTCTAAGTTAACTCTAACTATCAATATTTACAAACAAATATTGCTTTCTTACCATTGTGACAACTCTATCCAGGTAATTTTTTTTTTTTTTTTTGTATAAAATAATTTTATTGTATTGGATACAATATAAAAATATTTTGATAGAAGTTAAATATAAAAATTTAATCCAATACAATAAAATTATTTAATAAAAAACAATAAAATAATTACTTGGATAGAGTTGCAACAATGGTGAAAAAATAATTTTTGTTTGTAAATGTTGAGAGTTAGGGGTCGTTTGTTTTTTCCACTTAAGACTTAATGGGTCTGAATTGAATTCATTAAGTTGTTTTGTTTGTTTTTTTTAAGTGGTCAAACAACTTAAAAATATCAAAAAACAACTTTAAAAAAAAAAGTAAGAAATCCTGACTTTTAACTTAATTTCAAATCACTGAATTATAATTAAAATATTTTCTTCCAAGTCTATCCTCCAAAAAAAGATATATTTCTAAATTTATCTCAATTTGATATGGTGTAGAATTCTTTCTTTTAACGTATTTCTTATTTTTAAAAGGTTTTTAGAAAGAAAGAAAGAAAAAACCCTAATCACTTCTCATATTAAAAACTTCATCCCTATCTCAACATCATCATTGGTACATCCATTTCATCCTAAGCCGTAAATGCACACAATTTTAATTCAAATTTTTCTTGTCTAGAAACTCTTCATATATTATCTAAACAAATTATGAAAAAATCTATACTTGAAAAACAACTCAATGATCTTAAATTAGATTATATACTATCAATTATTAAATACGTGAAGGCATATATACAAACCCATATCTAGTTACCATACAATTAATCACCAATTAATTTCCTTTTCTTTTCATCATTCACTGCAATTGCAAGTATTTATCTAAAATTAAAACAGTTGAAAGCAACATTAACAATCCACTAACATCAAAATTTTGAAGCTTTAAGCAATTCCTGAGTCAGTATACAACAGTCACTAGTACAATAACAAAAAGCTTTGAAATTTGAGAATTGAAAGAGCAAAAGAATGCATGTGAAGGGAGAGTGCACTGACCGTTGAAGTGGGGTTGGCCGGAAAAATGATCAGATGGTGGGGATCGAAGGTGGTTTGAGCGGGTAAAGAAGCAAGAACAACGTATAATCACCGCCATTGGATTGGATTTTGTTGGATAAAACAATTGATTTTTCCATGGTTTTTTATGTATAATATATGGACATAATAAGACAACAACCTTTTGATTATGTAAATGACTTTGTAGATGAATTTTTTGTTTTGTTAAATTAAACTTTGTTTGCTAAAGAACATGCAAAATCTTATAAAGAGTGTTGCATGTTAAATTACTTCTTTTAATTAGTATGGGTATAAATGTAAAATTACTTCTTTTCAGACAATTTTATTTTTAAAAAACAAACATGTCATTCACATTCAGGTTTCAGTCACTATTCAGTCTTCAGTAAAATTCAAGACTATTTAGTCTTCAGACAAAAAAACAAACGACCCCTTAGAGTTAACTCAGATTTGATGGAACCGTAGGCAAAAAAAAAGTTGTAGAGTCATAGAGTAACAACACAAACAACAGACCTGATATTTTTTTTTTTTTTTTTTTTTAAATTGATATTAAATGAAGAAGGGCAATATAAGAATTTAGGTGTTGGTTTGTATTGTAAATAAAATGAAAAGGTATGATATTTACAAAGATTAGATTTTTAATGTAAAACATTTAATGTTGTCCATATAGCAACACAAGAGAGTCCATTTTTGCTCACCTCCCTTGACTGGGGGGTGAGCATTACCCCCCTCCTTAGATTTGAACAAGTGTCTAAAAGTTAACCATGGTGTGATAAATTATTTATTATATATTTTAAGGTGTGTTCTACCAATTTTACCCTTTTTCTATTTTATTTTTCTTAACACTAGAATCATGAAAAAAAACAACAACATTATAATCCATTTTAGAAATTAAAAATCAATTGAAAAAAAAAAAAAAAAACCACTTTTCACCGGAAATTTTTTCCATATCAACACTTTCAAAACCCAAAAACTCTATATAAAAAAAAGAGAGTAATTATTATAAATATGTATTTGATATTTCAATTTATATAAGAAAATAAAATTAATTGAGAATGATTTATGATACATACATGAAAATAGGAGTCTAACTTGGTCTTTACAATTTTATGCTCCCTTCTCAATTGCTGGAAAGAGGCTTTAAATCTGCGTGAGTATTAATATATAAAAGTTATCAGATGCGAATGTTCCAATTTTTCTAACAATCATTTGAATATGATATCTTAGTGGGACTATATCAACATAAAAATTCAACTTAGGCTATGTTTGAGATTGCTTAAACTTATGAAATAATCAATTATTTCATAATCTATGATCCAAAAGGTGTTTGGTAAATCATCTAAAAGCTGATTATTTCTCAAATAGCTTGTCATATAAGCTTATTTTTAAAAGCTGGAAGGGGGTTGCTTTCTAAGCTGCTTATTGGGGAAGTTGGTTTCTTATCATTAAAATGTCTATAATATCCCTACTATTTTAATATAAAGACAATAATACCCTTCTATTAAATAGTGATATTTTTTTAATTAATAATATTTAAAAAAATTGAAAAATTAACAAATTAAAAAATATTTTTTTAAGAATCAGTGGCCGTTGGTAGTGGCCACCACCAACGACTGAGGCCGGAGGACAGCCGGCGACATCAAAGTCTTCGAAGGAAGCCGGTCCTCCTCCAGCAGTGGAGTAGGCAAACCGTTTCACGATCGAAATCACGAATCTTGTCGACGATGCTGGTTTCCGTCGCGATTCCATCCCGATTCCGTCGCAGTTCCAGCGTGATTTCGTTGCACCAAAGGTATCTCGTCAGCGATGGAGGAGGAGGAAGCTTCCTCCATTTTTGCGATGAATTCGGGACGAAATATCGCGAAATATCGTAAAATCTCTCGATACTTTCGGTTCGGCGATGGAGACGATTCGGTATCGACAGCGAGGGATGAAGGATGATGACACTCTCGGCGAAGAAGGATGAAGGATGATGATCTCTTGATGTCGGCGGTGAGCGGGAGACGGTGGCGGATTTGGAGCTTGAGTTGCAGAGATTCATTAATGAAGATTGAGTTATTGAGTTGACTCAACAATTTAGAGTTAAGAAGACCGAGTTGACTCAGTAACTTAGTATTAGATAAACAAGTTGACTCAGTAGAATTTTTTTATTTTTTTTAATTATATATATATTCTATATTTCTATGCTTTTATATTTGTATTTTCAATTTAAAAAAAAAAATAAGTAGTAAAAAACTGTTTGAATAATATATTATATTTCTTATTTCAATATATATATATATATTATATTTCTATACTTTATATTTGTATTTTCAATTTAAAAAAAAAAATGTAGTAAAAAACTATTTGAATAATATATTACGTTTTAACAATTATGTACATTTCAGTCATTTTTCATAATCAATTAAAGTTTACCAAACATTTTTTCATTGTTTTTTTCTTAAATTGATTATTCATAGAGTTAATTTACCAAACACCTCTCGACTTATATTGTAAGTTGATTATTCCTTAAGTTAAGCTAAAAATAAATTATTTCAAAAGCAAAGTAATCCCAAACATAGCCTTAAATTATGTGACTTCCATATTCATTCATTTATTTGATTTAAATCTAATGATTGTCATTTAACTATTCTTCTCCACCATTGGATTGATAGCAAATGAATCGATAGATATTGAAATCATAAATTTAAGTTCATTTGGTATAATCCTAATTTTATATAAAATCTAATATTCAAAGGAAAAGGAAAAGGTTATGAATAATGATTTAAGTTGAAGGTTAAAAGATGTTAAATGATAGTTGATTTATATTTGCATGTTTAATTTTGGAAGTTGAGTTGGGCTCCATTGAATTGAAGTCAGAGAGAAGATGAAGTGAAGAAACAGAGAAACAGACACCACCAAAACTCTAAAGAAAATCAAATAATTATGAAAAGTAATTTGATTTCATTAATTTCAATGAAATAAAACATTACATGAATCTATCAATTTTAAAAAATAAAAATAAATAAACTAGTAATTATAATAAGTTTCCTGACTCAATTTAAAACTTGATTCTACAGAACTAGCTAGTACTCTTCTTCCTCCCCAATTCGACCATATTTTGATTTTCCGATCGGATTCTGTAAGATTTTATCGTTCTTATTTGGAACCTGGTCATCATCATCATCCAATGTTGTAATGCTCATTGAATTATCATTCAAGTCTGGAAGAGATGGTGGAATATTCATGTTGTTGTAACAATCCTGGAAAAATGGATGTTTCAATGCCCTCTGAAGCAGTTGGTCTCTTGCCTGGATCCCAAGAACAGAGCGATTTGATCAGACTATTCGCATTCTCACTCGCGAAAGGCATCAACGATGAGAGATGCACACCCAGAAACCGTGGGAATTGATAGTTCCAACCCTTCGCCAGAGAAAGTCCCTCAGGCCAGGTCTCCGTTGTTCGACTGCCTAAAACTCTGGACATCATGGACTTTTGGTTAGAGGCGTTTCTATCCGGAAACAAAGGTCAAAGAATCAACAACTCTGCCATTAATTTTTGTACCAATTAATTGTTTGTCTTTGATTTTTAGGGACACCCTAAGCCTAAGGGTTTTTTTTTTTTTTTTTTTTTTTTTTTCATCCTGAAATTATATTGATTCTTATTAATTTTTATACTCTTGTATTTGTTGATGCTCATATGCTCTAACTCTGCTGCAATATATATGTATAGGTCAAAATGGCAAATCACTGTATTGGTGAAGGAGTTGATAAATTGGTTGCTGAAACCCAGGGGCGGAAGAGTACAGAGGCCAGCAGGGGCCATGCCCCCCCCCCCCCCCCCGGCGGCTTTTAAAAAAAAAAAAAATTCTAATTAGAGGTATAAAAAAGTCTTTACACAGTAATGTTAGTAATGTTATTAAAAAAAAGGCTAACTATTAATTTATACTCATTCACAAGTCTATTCACTGTATTTTTTTTTTTAGTTTTTTAAATTATATATATAAGTACTTTTATGTCCTCACTTATAATAAAATATAAATATAATTGTACTCATTCACTAAATGAGTGCCATGTGTGATGTGTCCCAACTCCCAAGTCCCTCTTATCAACAAACTTAAGAAAAAATAAAATAAAAAATAAAATTAACCTCACAAGGCCACAAACCACATCATCTCTTAACACTCCTAAAAATTCCCAACCCATTGACCAATCCTTGATAAGCAAAGTTTCTTCCGCTCACTGTTCACTTCTTTTGCTATTTTATCCTAAACAATTCAAATGTTAGATTTTATTTCTCTTTTCCATTTCAATTATATATATATATATATATATTTGAAACATCAATTAGGTATTGTTTACTTTATATATTTTTATAGAGAAAATGTTAAAATTTGAAACTGAAAAATGATAGAGTTCATATTTCTTCGGTGGCTTAGTGAAATTTTGATGTTTTGTGATTGTGAATTTATGGTAGAAGCATTTTATGCTTTTTGGTCTTTTGGGTATACTTTAAACTTGTTGATTGTGTATTTGTGTTACTATCACGGTTACTTGATTTTGTTACTGAAATTTCATATTTTATTAAACTCTTGTAATTTTATGTGTTGATTCTATTATTGATAAATAAAATGCATATAATTGGTATCTAAAAAAATTGTGTAAATTTTTCTTTAAATAAACCTAGTTGTATTTTTATTATGGTTTTTATAAGGTACTAATATTGTCATTTCCTCTAATGTAATTGAAAATTTATATAAATATGTTCAATGGTTTTCAGGTTTGTACTTCATAATAATCATCTTGAAAATCATAGTTATGCTTTTACTTTGATTTATTTTAGCCTACGTAAGAGAAATTGTTAATTTGATTTTTTATGTTATCATTATGCATACCGTAGAAAATTCGTTACACAAACTTTGACCCCCCCAACTTCAAACCTCTAGTTCCGCCCCTGCTGAAACCCCAGTAGGAGGTGTCGTGCTCCTAGAAAATTTGAGGTTCTACGAGGAGGAAGAAAAGAATGACCCTAAATTTGCTGAGAAGCTAGCTTCAAATGCGGATCTCTACATTAATGAGGCATCTGCCATTGCACATGAATCCTATGCTTCCACTGTGGTAGTGCCTAAGTTCTCGAAGACTTGGTGTTGGTGGTTTTCTCTTTAAGCAAGGTATGGATCTATTTGGTTAATTTTAGTGTTATAATTTCGTTGATTTTGGTTTGCTAATTATTAAAAGCAATTAAAGAAGAGTTGCCTTTCGGTTTAAAATGCGGGGAAACAGCTCCCTGCAGTCACTGCTCTTGATGACCTTTATCCACATACATACTCCTATTCCATCCAAGTTTTCTAAACTGCTCGCAGGGATGTTCAAGTGGTTTGCAGCAGCCAAGAGTGGATCAGAAATTATAGTTGTAGAGAGCTGTAAGAGTAAGACTCTACAACCAAATCAACTGTTAAATTTTGGTGTCTCAATTTGTGTCCAACCAACTAAATTGGGACATGTGTGCACATTTATGGAAACAGTTGGAAAAAAATCCATAAATGTGTACACATGTTCCAATTTGGTTGGTTGGACACAAATTGAGACACCAATTTTGACAGCTGATTTGAGTCCTAAATTAAGAATTCAAATCAACTATCAAAATTTGGTTTTTGTGTGCACATTTATGGAAACAGTTGGAAAAAAAATCCATAAATGTGCACACATGTCCCAATTTGGTTGGTTTGACACAAATTGGGACACTAAATTTTGACAGCTGATTTGAGTCTTAAATTAAGAATTCAAATCAACTGTCAAATTTTGGTGTCCCAATTTGTGTCCAACCAACCAAATTGGGACATGTGTGCACATTTATGGAAACAGTTGGAAAAAATCCATAAATGTGCACACATGTCCCAATTTGGTTGGTTGGATACAAATTGGGACACCAAATTTTTACAGCTGATTTGAGTCATAAATTAAGAATTCAAATCAACTGTCAAATTTTGGTGTCCCAATTTGTGTCCAACCAACCAAATTGGGACATGTGTTCACATTTATAGAAATAGTTGGAAAAAAAATTCATAAATGTGCACACATGTCCCAATTTGGTTGGTTTGACACAAATTGGGACACCAAATTTTGACAGCTGATTTAAGTCATAAATTAAGAATTCAAATCAACTATCAAATTTTGGTGTCCCAATTTGTGTCCAACCAACCAAATTGGAATATGTGTGCACATTTATGGAAACAGTTGGAAAAAAAATCCATAAATATGCACACATGTCCCAATTTGGTTGGTTGGACACAAATTGGGACACCAAATTTTGACAACTGATTTGAGTCATAAATTAAGAATTCAAATCAACTGTCAAATTTTGGTGTCCCAATTTGTGTCCAACCAACCAAATTGGGACATGTGTGCACATTTATGGAAACAGTTGGAAAAAAATCAAATTATTGTTTTCTCATGATCATTAGTAGTCATGGCTTTTTGCCTTTTTTGTTGGTTCCATTTTGGAACATTTTTAGTGGCCCCTTGTCGATATTAATAATATTTTCTCATTATCCATGGCTTTTGCCTCTGTATTCGAACCATTTTGGAGCATATTAATTGCTCATTAGACATGGGGTTTTGAGTAGAGATGCACATTTTTCCTCGGGGCCCCAATTCCCCGCATCCCCATCCCCATTTGGGGATTTTTTTTTGGGGGAAAATGGGGAAATGGGGAGGGATGGGGATGAAAATCATCCCCAAATTGAAATGGGGATGGGGATGGGGGGGTCCCCCATCCCCATTTCCCCATTTTCCCCACAATTATATTGAAACGGGGATGGGGATGGGGGGGAGGTCCCCCATCCCCATTTCCCCATTTCCCCTAAACATATATAAATATAATTATAATATATTTTTTATTTTTTATTTTTTATTATTTGAAAACCCTAACTCTCTAAGTATATACACATTTTATATAAAATGCACTAATGAATTTTATTTTGTATTTGTAATGAAATGTTTGTTTTTTTTGTTTAATTTGTAATTTTTAGTCAAATGGGGAAATGGGGGAACGGGGGAAACGGAGGAAACGGGGAAATGGGGAAAGACGGGGAAAAACGGGGAAAATGGGGAATTGGGGATGGGGATGGATATAGGTCCCCCCAAAATTCCCCATCCCCATTTTCCCCAAATGGGGAAATGGGGGGGTATAGGGGAAGGGTATGGGAAGTGGGGATGGGGATGGGGGGACCTATATCCATCCCCATTCCCCAAACGTGCATCTCTAGTTTTGAGCATTTTGGCTTCAATATTGCTTCCATGCTTTGGACATTCCTATTTCCTACTGTTTATTCAAGTTTCTGCTCCTCAAAGTAGCATTATTGATTATAATATTTCACATAAAATATAGTTTCTAAAGAAATATTGCATTTATAAAATATATAGGAAGCTCATTATATCAAGTAAATGACCAACTTGAAAGTGGAAACTTAAATGGATTTGAAAACAAATTGATTAACAAACAATTTCTGATTAGGAACAAACTCTCCCTTCACATTTATATTCGGTTAATAATTTCCAAGCATAGAACGAAAAGAACAAGATGGTTGGATTTAATTCAGTTAAATCTCAGCAACTTTGAAACTTAAATGAAGTAATCTAAAATTCCAATCATGCACATGATTTGAACCTTTTATTTTTTGGACAAAAACAAAACCTGGTTGGTACTACATGATTTGAACTTATTTACACTATATTTAACAAAAAATCAAAAGCAAAGAACAATTAAAGTAGTAAAAAAAAAAAGTTGAAACTTTTATATCTATATATTAAGCTTTTTTAAAATACTTTAGATGTACGATTCAAAAAAAAAAAAAAAAAGAAGAAGAAGAAGAATATATACAAAAAATTTAATTTACAATTAACTAATAATTTGAAATTTAAACAATTGATTTGAAGATGTAATTATATGATTTTAGTTGAGTTTTATTTGAAGGGGCTTTAATCGAACCCGGCTGATTACTATATTTATGGATATGATTTATCTGATTTGGAGCCCAAAACACATTTGTGGGTTAGCATAGTAAACCCACCCACACACACCCATTTACTCTCTACATCTATTGTTATAATTTAATAATTTATATTTACAATCTCTAAAATAGTTCTCCACACACCCATTTACTCTTTACACCTACTGTTAATTTTTTTTTTGAAATTTAATAATTAACATTTACAATCTCTAAAATGTCAAAACTAACCCTAAATATTATATTTTAATTAAATAGTTTCTCTTTAAACCCACGCAAAATCAATTATGGGTGAAGATTCTGAAAAACCCTAAATCAAACAAATTGTGTGGGTTTATTTAACAAGAGAATGGGCCTAAATAGCAATAGAATGAATTTGTACTACTTCTGTTCCGAAGAATCAAGTTTGCGTCGTTGCACAAATGTGTGCAAAATACAATATAAAATACTCATTCTTACACCAACTTCGAAGGTTTGACCAAGTGCCCGCATTTAAAAATAAACAACAATTTGGAGTGTTAAAAATTAATTCAATAAAATAAACCACCAATTTGGGGTGGTTGAGCAAATTGCACCAAACTCCCTTGAGGTTTATCCATTTACACTAAAAAATAACTTTATCAAAAATTGACATTTATCTCACCTACTATTAGGGTTTGACTGTTACGAGTAAGGGTTGATAATTAAAAAAATGGTAAAAGTTGGAAATACACCTAAGATACCAAATTTTTGTTTTTAAAAAAATTAGAAAACAATTTAAAATGGAAAAAAGAAAACTTAAAATTTATTTATAAAATAGAAAAATTGTTGTGATATAATTGACTTTCACCATCTAGAGAATAATTCGCAATTAATTCTCTTGATCTTATTTTCTATTTCATTGTAGAGCAATTACCTCTCTTGATTTGATTTCTTATTTCATTGTAGAGTCAACTCTCCTTATGCCTATAAATAGGTTTATTGTGTAAGCATTCTAAAAGACATAGAAATAAACAACTTAATAGAATTAGTTTTCTCTCGGTTAGTATTAATTTCTATGCTTTTATGCTTAGATTTATAACAAAAATATTTTTTTCCAAAAAAAAAAAAAAGAATTAAAATTTTTTTTTCTATTAAAAAAATTAATGTTTTTAATAAATAGAATTAAAAAATTAAAACAAATTCAAAATTTTATTTTTTTCAATGGATCTCCACCTTCCATTCACTAATTTTTTTAATTAAAAAATTGAGTAAAATATTTTGAAAAATAAAATCTGTTACCAACAAAAGTCTATAGATTGAATCAAGGATTCAAAATTAAAAAAAAAAAAAAAAAAAAAAATCATGTTTGTTGCCTCAGTCATATCACACCCAACAAAAAAAAAAAAAAAATCAAATCACACCCAACAAAAAAAAAAATTAAAAATTCAAATGACTAAACTGCCCTTAGTTTTGACAGTCATAGTTGGTCAATGGTTAAGTTTGACAAACTTTGACTAACGGCAAGGGATGTGAGTGTCAATTATTAATAAAGTTATTTCCGTGTGTAAAAGAGCAAACCTTAGGGGAGTTTGGTGTAATTAGCTGAAAAAAAAAAAAAAAAAAAAAAAAAAAAAAAAAAAAGGTCAACTTGAAAGATTTGATCAAGTGCCCGCATTTAAAAATAAACAACAATTTGGGGTGTTGAAAATTTATTCAATAAAATAAACCAAACTTTCAAGAATCTGTTTGGTTTCTAGGAAAACAGAGAAAATGACTAAAATTTAAAATGAAGGTGGTTGTTACTTTCCAACATTTGTCTTTAGTCTCCGATTTGAATTATAAGAAAATGAAGGAAAATGTCCTGCTGTTTTGGCAATCTGCATTGACTTACAATCTTCATTAAACAGCAAAGACTCTGAAAGTTCGAAACATATTTCAGAGAGAAGACTCTGTTTTCCACTTGCTGCCAGTCCAATTACTTCTGTTGTTGATCTGAGATACAAAACAGAGGTGCACTTTGCTCTCTTTCTTTTAATAATCAATAGTTTCTTTCTTTTTTTCCCTTTTTTGTCACTGTTTGTTCTTCAGTTAATTTCTCTTCTTCTTTGCTGGTCTTGTTTCTTAGATTTTATCTGTATCAGTGGTTTATTTATCTAGATTTCTGTTTTTTCAAGAGTTCAGTAACTGTAACAAAATAGAAAAAAACAAAAACAAAAACAAAAACAAAAAAACCATCAACTTTGCTTCTTTTTTGTTGGTCTAGCTTCTTCGGTTTATTTGTATCAGTAGTCCTTGTTGAACATTTCTTCTAGATTTCTGCTTTTACAAGAGTACCCCCGTACAAAAAAAAATAAAAATAAAAATTATTGCTCTGTTTGTTATTAAAAAACACAAGAGAAAAGAAAAAAAAAAAAAAGACAGAGATAAAAAGAAAGCAAGGAGTGATAAGAAACAGGAAATGGCGGAGATAGTTGTTTCCATTGCAGCAAAAGTTGCAGAGTTGTTGGTTGTTCCGATTGGAAAGCACATATGTTATCCGTTCAAGTACGACAGCAACATGGAGGAGCTAAAGCAACAAGTTGAGAAGCTGATAAATGCAAGGGACAGGGTGCAGCATTCCGTTGACGTGGCCAAGAGACAAGGGGATGAGATCGAAAAGGATGTTGAGAAATGGCTCAATAGTATGGATGCGTTTGCAGCCCAACTAGTCGTGAAATCCTTTATCGATGGTGAAGAAGACAGATCAAAGAAGAAGCTTTGTTCAATTGGCTTCTGTCCTAATCTGATTTCGCGTTACTCGCTCAGCAAGAAAGCAGCCAAGATAGCAAAGGATGGGGTTGACATCTTGGCAGAAGGACAATTTAAGGATGTTTCGCACCGCCTTGCCATTCGAAGAACGAAATCCGTCTATACCAGAGGCTATGAAGACTTTGGTTCAAGAATGCCAGTTTTCGAGAAGATTATGAAGGCATTAGCTGATGAAGATGTCAACTTGATTGGAGTGTACGGCATGGGAGGTGTGGGTAAAACCACACTTGTCAAAAGAGTTGCCGCTGAAGTCTTGGAAGGTAAGTTATTTGATGTTGTAGTTATGGCCGAGGTGACACAGACTCTCGACATCAAAAATATTCAAGAGCAAATTGCTGATGAACTAGGTCTCAAGTTTCAAGAGAAGAGTTTATCTGGAAGAGCTGCCCGTTTACATGATAGGTTAAAGAAAGAAACCAATGTTCTTGTTGTTTTAGATAACATTTGGGAGAAACTTAATCTGGATGATGTTGGGATTCCTTCTTTGGATGATGAGAGAGCAAGTGTCACGCAAGAGGTAAACCAAGAAGGAAGAAATGCTTATAAGAGGCAATGCAAACTATTGTTGACTTGTAGAGATCTTGATGTATTACGTAATGATATGGATACTCAAGAGAATTTCTTGGTTGACGTGTTATCTGATATCGAAGCAATGAATTTATTTTGGAAGATTGCTGGTCATTATTCAAGAGAAAAATCAGATTTCGACCCTATTGCAGTTGAGATTGTTAGAAAATGTGCTGGCTTACCGATTGCAATTACAACAATTGCAAATGCCTTGAAAAATAAAGATGTTTCTGATTGGAAGGATGCCTTACAATGGCTAAGAAGATCTAATCCAAAGCCCATCAAAGGAATGGAGGCAAGTGTTTACTCTACCATAGAATTGAGTTACAATATTTTGGGGTCTGAAGAACAATCATTTTTCCTACTTTGTTGTCTAAATAATTCAGGTTATGATTTAGATACTAATGACTTATTCAAATATAGCATGGGTTTGGGTTTGTTTAAAGATGTGGATACGATGGAAGAAGCAAGGAATAGAATGCATAAATTGATCGGTAACCTCAAAGCTTCATGTTTGTTGTTGGATGGTAATGATAAGGTTAAGGTTAAAACGCATGACATCATTCAAGCTGTTGGAGTTTCAATTGCATCCTCCAAGGATAAGCTCATGTTTAATATCCAAAATGTTACTAGCATAAAAGAAACGCTGGGGGAAAAATTGCCAAAGGATTCAATTGCTGTGTCTCTTCCATACAGAGATATTGACGAGCTTCCTGAAAGGCTAGAATTTCCGAAACTTGAGTTACTTTTGTTGCTCAAAGTTAAGCTTTCTTTACAAATTCCAGATGCCTTTTTTGACGGGGTTAAAAAACTCACAGTTTTAGATTTGACCAAATTTCATTTGTTGTCATTACCTTCATCGCTTTGCAGGCTAACAAACCTTCAAACCTTATGTTTGGATCAATGCTTGATTGGAGATATCACAATTATCGGAGAGCTAAAGAAATTAGAAATTCTGAGCTTTTTGAGATCTGAAATTGAGCAATTGCCCGGAGAAATTAGACAATTGACTCGTTTAAGGTTGTTAGATTTAAGCAATTGTTTCAAACTTAAAGTAATCACACCAAATGTCTTATCAAGCTTGTCACGCTTAGAAGAACTCTATATGGGTAACAGCTTTGTTCAATGGGATGTCGAAGGACAAAGTAATGCAAGTCTTACTGAGTTGAAGCAATTGTCTAACCTAACAACTTTAGAATTACATGTTCTTGATGCTCAGATTTTTCCTCACGACTTGTTCTTTTGGAAGTTGGAAAGATATAGAATATTTATTGGAGATGTATGGAATTGGTCTGGTAGATATGAAACTTCGAGGACGTTGAAACTCAAATTGAACAATAGCTTTTTTCTGAGCGATGGGATTAAATTTTTGCTTAATAGAGCTGAAGATCTTTATATGGATGAACCGAAAGGCGGTAAGAATGTTCTTCATGAACTTCATGGGGAAGGTTTCCAGCAATTGAAGCATCTTCATATACAGAATGCTTCCCAGATACAGTATATTATCAACCCATTTGGATGGGGACTATGCAGTATCTTTCCTCAGAGGCTAGAGTCATTGGTCCTTCATAATTTGATCAATTTTGAGAACATATATCATGGCCAACTTACAGCAGAGTCTTTCAGCCAATTAAAAGTCGTAAAAGTTGGAAAATGTGATAAATTGAAGAATCTCACATTGCCCATGGCCGGAAACCTTTCGCAGCTTCAGGAAATCGAAGTGACTCATTGCAGGAAACTAGAACAGATTGTTCTCATGGAAAGCAGGCAAGTCCAAAACAATGAACAGATTAGTAAGATTGAGTTCACTCAGCTGCGCACCTTGACACTAAAATGCCTACCACGTCTCACTAGATTTGGCTTCAACGCACTTACACCTAATATGAGACTCCAAGAAATCCTTGCAGAAGATGATGCGGACAGTTTCATCCCCTTTTTCATTGAAAATGTATGTTTTCTTGTGCTTCTTGTGCCTATTGACCTTACTTTTAAACCCTGTAATAAAAAAACAAAATTGTGTTTGCAGGTTCTGCTCCCAAGATTGGAGAACTTGAAATTGTGCTCAATTAACATTGAGTGCAGATGGCTAGATCAACTACCAGCTGTATCTTCTTGTTGTCAGACTTTAGTGACGTTGATCGTGGAGGAGTGTAATTGTTTGAAATTTCTGTTTTCGTATTCCATGGTTAAGAGTCTTGTGCAACTACGAGAACTAAGGATACAGAACTGTAAGTCAATGGAAAGAATAATTAACATTGAAGAATCGGCAGAGGAAGAAAGAATAATCAATATGATATTCCCCAAATTAAAATTGCTGGTGCTCAAACGTCTTCCGAAACTCACCGGATTTGGCTCCGGAAATTCAATTGAATTCCCCTCCTTGGACACACTTGGGATTCTGGATTGTCCTATGTTGAAGATGTTCTTCTCTGGTTCCACATGTGCAAACATAACAGTAAGCAAAGAACAGGAAGCAACAAGCTCTTGCACTGACGTATATCCTCTCTTGGACAAAAAGGTGACTTTTTTTTTCCTTCTGCACAGAGTTAATAGAAAATCCATATGTTTATATGACTTGATGCCTCAAATTCAATTGACTATGAACTTCGATAAATCTGATTTCAAGTGAAAGTCTTTGAACTGTAGGTTTTGTTGCCGTCCTTAAGGGATTTGGAACTGGACTCTATCAGCTCTGAAGTGATATGGCACAGCCAACTTCTGGCAACGTCATCTTTCCTTTGCAATTTGACTTTCTTGATGATTTTCGATTTGGGTGATTTAAAATATTTATTTTCATCTTCTATGGCTAATAGTGTAGCTCAACTCAACATTCTTAAGATAAGGGATTGTAAGGTTATGGAAGCGGTAATTGTTAAAGAAGAAAAAGGGTCAAGTGCAGTGTTGTTTCCTAATCTACGAGTTCTGACCCTCCGTAATCTTCCAAAACTCGCAAGATTCTGCTGCTTCAACAGGAATTTAATTGATCCGTGCTCTTCATTGGTACAAAACATGACTGCAAGCGAGGAATGTAGTGGAATGGACTCAAAGGAGAACCTCCAGGCTAACAACATTCAACCTCTCTTTGATGAAAAGGTGATCTGTTCCTCTTTTTTGCTACACATCTTTTCCTCTTTTCTTTATTCACACCATTGATAGGTTTGTTTTTCTATAATTAATTGAATTCTTCAGGTGGGACTCCTTAATATAAAGAAATTGTCGATAAAGGAGATGGGTAACTTAAGAAAAATATGGTACAATCAACTCTATTCGGACTCCTTCAGCAAATTAGAACAAGTCAAGGTATATGGTTGCAATAACATATTGAATGTTTTCCCATCTAATATGCTTAGAAGACTCCAAAGACTGGAGATTTTGGACGTACAAAATTGTGATTCGGTAGAGGAGATATTTGAACTCGATGTTCTCGATAGCAAGAAAACACATGCTATAGCAGCAGCTCAGCTGAGAACATTACTGATACATGATTTGCCAAAGCTGAAGCATGTATGGAATGTGGACTCCCAAGTTATTCTATCCTATCAGAATCTACATTCAATATCAGTTCGAAATTGTGATAGTTTGAAAAGCCTCTTTCCAGCTTCAGTAGCTAGAGGTCTTGTTCAACTTGAAGAGCTTAGTATACAATATTGTTGCATGATGGAAGAAATTACTACCAAGGATGACGGAGTAGAAGTAGAAGCAGTCCTTAGGTTTGCGTTTCCTCAATTAACAAAGTTGGAGCTATGGGATCTATCAAGACTCAAAAGTTTCTATCAGGGATCATATATTTCAGAATGGCCAGCTCTAAAGACGTTAGAAGTGTGGGATTGCCATGAAGTGGAGATACTTGTTTCACAAGTTTTGAGCCATGGGGAGAGCCGACATGAGATCCCAACTGGACAGCCCTTATTCTTTGTTGAGAAGGTATGAACCCTAACAATTTATTTTTTATTTTTATTTTTTTGACATTTGAACCAGAACAACCTAAATTTATATATTACTTTTGTGCATTTTCTAGCTTCCATTCCCTAGCCTGAAATTTCTGGCACTGGATTGGAATTGCATTTGGAAAGAGATGTTACATGGAAAGTTTCCAGAGTACTTGTGCAAGCTAAATTACCTTGATTTGGTAGGCCCTTTTAAGGAAACTGCTATTTGTCCATCTTGTTTTCTTCACAAATTGTCCAACCTTGAGACACTCTGTGTTTCTTTTGGTTTTCTCAAGGAATTGCTGTTATGTGAAGGGCTTGGCTGTAAGGAAAAACATACTGAGTCACCCGGTAAATTGAGCTGCTTAGAGCTTTATAAATTGTTTGACTTGCATATGTGGGAGGAAAGTTCTGAATTTGGCAAAGTTTTTCAAAATCTGAAAAGACTAAGACTAGAACTATGTGGCAACTTAACAAGTTTAATGTCGTCCTCAATGACTTTCAAACATTTGACAACTTTGGAAGTAGAGAAATGTGGTGGATTGCTCAATTTAATGGCACCCTCCGTAGTTGAAAGTCTTATTCAACTTACAAGAATGGATATAACTGATTGCGAAATGATAGAAGAAATCATTACGCATAAGGAAGATGAAGCAGTCAATCAGATCATTTTCAACCGGCTGGAATATTTGGGACTCAATTGTTTACCAAGTCTTACAGTCTTCTACTCGGGGAGTGGGACTATTGAATTTCCATCCCTGCAAAAAGTAGTTGTGAAGCAATGCCCAAATATGAAATTATTTTCTCGGGGAGTGTTGAGCACACCAAGACTACATACACTACAAATAGCAGACGAAGAAGATGTAGGATGTTGGGAAGGAGACCTCAATACTACCATAGAACAACAATATATTGAAAAATGAAAAGGTACACATTGATACTTGAAATTTACTCATTCTCCTTTGCACTTTAGTTTAGAGGCTGTCCGGTACCCATTTTTGGGGCTGTTTACGTTTTCATTTTTCAAAAACAATTTTGAATTTGCGTTCGTTAATTGTTTTTCATTTTGTTTTAAAAAAGTAAAAACAAAATGAAAAACAAAACCAATATTAAAAGTGAAAATTTTGAAAAATAGGCCTGTCCTGTAACGTTTTTCAAAATTGTTTTTGTTTTTGTTTTTCAAAAATAAAAATAAAAATGAAAACAATGTTTTTGGTTTCAATTTCGAAATCCAAAAACGCGTCTGGTAGCATATTTTGGAACCTATATTCCAAATATGAAAACGTAGAAAACGCGTATGGTAGCAAATCCTAGAACTTGTATTCCGAATAATTTATGGGCATAAAAAAAAAAAAAAAAACCAAACAAACAAAAGAATTCGGGGCAACATCTGAAATCAACGTACCAACAAAATCAACACCAACATTTGAAATCAAAATACCAACAACACCAACATCTGAAATCAAAATCCATAACTCCAAAAACCTGTTAAAATCAAACAAAATACCATATTTTATTAATTAAAAATTCTGGAAATCTGAAAAATTTTCAAAAAATTTCCAAATTTCCTCTCTTAAGTAGATCGGAAAGAAGAAGAAGGGAAGAAGAAGAAGAAGAAGAGATTGGCGGCCAAGGAGAAGAGATCGACGGCGATCGGAAGAAGAAGAACGGAGATCGACGGTGATCGGAAGAAGAAGAAGGAAGATCGAAAGAAGAAGAAGAGAGATCAGCGAATGAGAGAGAAGCATGGGAAGAAGAAGAAGAAGAAAAAGAGAGAAGCATGGGAAGAAGAAGAAGAAGAAGAAGAAGAGAAGCAAAGGAAGAGAACCTGATGGCTGTCGAGCAAGGGAAAAGAAGAAGAAAAAATGAAAAAAAAAATTAGTTTTTTATTTAAATTAAAAAACAAAATAAAAAACAAAATGAAAAACAATAAAAAGTTGTTTTTGTTTTTGTTTGTTTTTATTTTGCAAATAAAATAAAAAACAAAATAGAAAACGATAACGAACGCGTAATCGAAATTGGATTTGGAAAACAAAAACAAAAACAAAAACAAAAACAAAAACAGCCCTGTAAAACAATATGTAAAACGCGTATTTTCCATATTTTTCATTTTGTTTTTCACTTTTTTTAATCGTCTATGTTCTTCTTCTTCATCATCTTGAAGGCGCGGCGGTGTCAGCAGCAGCGGCAGCTCGGAGGAAGCCAACGTAGAGGGAGAGAGATAACAACAGAAGAAGAGAGAAGAGGAGGAGAGCTTTAGCAGCAAAGGTATTTTCTGGGTTGAGAGCTCAGGGAAATTACAATCTGCCCAAGCACTGCGACAGTAATAAGGTCTTGAAGGCGTTTTGTGCGGAGGCTGGTTGGATTGTTGAAGAAGGCGGCACCACTTATCGCAAAGTAAACTGCCCTTTGATTTTTAATCTCTTTCACTATTTTTAATTTGTCTACTTATGTGTTATATCTATCAAATTTGCTATCATTTTTTAGTTTTTGCTCTTTCTTGATGAAGTTTTTGACTAGGTTTCTGGGTTTCTGTGTGTGAAATTAATGGACTAGAAAACATGAATGATTTTGTAGGAAGTGGGAATTTTATTTTTGGAAGCTGATTTGGACTAGATTTCTGGGTTCTGGTATGCGAAATTAACGGTCTAGAAAATAGGAATGTTCATTTTTCTTTGAATTGTTTTTGTACAAGTTTTCGAAAATTTGATGGAAGTGAATCTGGGTATGGTGAATCTAGGTATTCTCTAAATGAATTGTCTCTGCTACCTTCACTCTTCGGCTTTAGCTTTCCAAAATAGTAATTATTTCACCACTGTAGTCATGATGGCCCTTTGGTTTCCACTCTTATTATGTTACACTACTCTGTCTGGATTTGCTTGATGCTTTACTTGTGAAACAAAGCATTCTAAATTTTGTTTTTCTATTGGAATGATTTTATATTAATTTTCTATAACAGAGAAGGGTCGTTGCATTGTCCTTCAACTGATGAGGGGCTACTATTTGCTATTGCAATCTTCACAGTTCGGCTTCATCTTTGCCTCAGAATGGCATCCGGAGCTGTTCAGGGCTCTTGGGTCGTGCCTCCACTTGCGGTGTGAGGTGGTGGTTGGTGGCATGAACAAGTTGAGTCAAGCCAGAAATTTGGTAGGTAGGCCTCACGTGGTTATTGCTACTCTTGGTTGGATTAAGGTTCTGCTCGAGGAGGATCCTGATATCCCTCCCGTGTTTTCGAAAACTAAGGTATACATAGTTTTTCGAATTGATGTTCCTTTTCCTGTCTAGTGGTGATCAACATTTGACATTGTTTAGTTTTATTTAAGTTATATCTTGCTCAAGATAGAAAAATTTATTGTAGTTGAGTAGTGAGGGAGCTGGGATTTTCATGTTTTCAAAAACCAAATATAATGCAAAGAACCAAGATTTTTAAGATTTTTTTACAATATGATGTTCATTTTGTGTTTACTACTAATCACAAATATACTTGTTATCTTTGTTCAAGATAGAAACTTTTATTGTAGTTGAGAATGCAACCTTATTGTTCAAATGATTTTATCTGTTATTATTACTATGAGAATTTGAAAAGGGTTTGTGGAAGTTTAAGAAATGGAGTTGAAGAGTATTGTATTTGTAATGGTGCTGCCTTATTGTTGGTTCGGGTTATAGGGGTTGCAGCGTGTAGGGGTATTTAGAAATGTAGCATTGAAACCTTGACTTTCATGCTCTAGTTTTTGGAGATGACGTAACTGATGGAGGAAAGGATGATCTAGAAAAGATAACGAAGGTAACCGAGCAACATTGTGATAAATATAGCTTCTGTTACATTAGTTTCTTTTTACCTTTTCTAATAGTTATCCTAAGATTTAAGTATTTAACCCTACCTTGACCGACCTCTAGCAACTTACTATTTCCTCACTGCTAACACTTTTACCACAGTACTTCTCGAGTCAAGGCTCTCAGAAACACCTTTCTGCTAAGCATGTTAACTTAAGTTTTAAACTAACTTTCTGGTTGAATTTTATTCAGTATTTTTTAAAGCAGCTTAACCATATCAATCTCACTTGAAGACTATTGGTTGTTTTTGTTACTTAATTTCCCTGTGATATGGTAGACTATTATCATTGTTTTGTTGTTAAACTTTGATATGGTAGACTATTATCATTGTTTTGTTGTTAAACTTATGCTTTATTGCTAGGTCTAGTTTTGCAATCATCTTGAAATTTTTCTGTCAAATTCCTGCTCATTACCTTACTTGAGTTGTCTCTTCAGATTGCTAGAGAGATGGTGATCAGTCTTCAAAATGCAAGGTTGGGTCTTGCTGCTTTAACAAAAAGAGTTGGACTTTTGGATCGACCAGATAATTCTGATGGTGAATTGATAAAATATAGGTTATATTCTTCAAAATCTTGAGTAACAAATTAACATAAAATATGTAATGCCTTCTTCAGCTTCATATGTTTGATCAGCTGGTTTTTCTTATGCTTCTTTGTGCTGCCAGTGGGACAATCCTCATGTAATTCCTGCCAATATGACACTTGAATTGTCTGAGCTATTTTCTCTAGAGTTGACAAGGGTATGAATCTGTTTCTTTCATTCTCAGAATTGTATACTATGTGTAATGAGTGTTGACAATCTAGGTTCCACTGGAAGAGCTGTTATTGCAGACTAACAGCATCTGAGATTTTTAATTTGTCCAGAAGCAGTTGTGGTTTCAATATACCGATAATCTTTAGAATCCAAATCTTGCTTTCTGTCTCTGGCTATATGTGTTTTCCTCTTGACAAACCCTAATTCATTGAAAATTGGTTTATTCCATTACACCTTTGCGGTTCTAATATGAGAACTGCTGCCTCTAAAGCGATTACACATTTAAAAGTTGAGTTATGCTACTCACCACTTTGGCCATAATGGACTTTTATTTCTACTTCCAAACTACACAGCCCAATCCCCTAATTATTATAGTTTCTTGTATTTCGGTGTTTTCAGCATTTGCTTTCATGTATAGAGCTAGGATTGAATTAAATAATTAAGGTTGGTGGCTTCTTTTTGTCCATATAAACTTAATTTGCTTTTAAAATAAGACATGAAACACTTATCTAGTTTTTCTGTAAATCCCTTTTTGTGTTTTAGTTTTCCACTGAGATCTATTTCTTGATGCTGGTTGCAGTACATTGAAGAGACAGAAGAACTTGCAATGAATGCTTTAAAGGAAAACAGACACATGCTGGACATAATTGCAAAGGAACTACTAGAAAAGTTGAGGATAACTGGACTGGTATGTTGAGACACCCATTCCTTATTGTATCTTTATAGAGTAATTAGTTGCTTTAAGTTGTGTACTATATTTTCTTTGGACAGCCTGTTTACTCCTTTTTTTCCCTCCTTTTTCCCTTTCCTTTTCATAGATATATGTAAGTTTTATTTCTGATAAAGAAAACGGATTTAGAACAATGTGGCTTCTTCTATATAGCCTTACAAGGAGGAACTTTGTGTCTCAATGGGAACTGAACATTTTTTGATGCCTCCATGTCGTTTCTAACTTTCTTTTTATTTTTTGATATCCTTTTAAGGATGGAAAGAAATCCTTATACGTTAATTAGACCATTACCATATATGTTGAATATGTACATTATGGTCATAATGGTGTAGGGACAATTGACAAGGATAAAAATATAAAATGATCCTCTCTTTGGTGTATTTTTCCTTCCCTCTTCCACCCTTGTATGGAAGGACTAATATAGGTGTGTTCTAAGGGGTGAGATACATTTTCCCACCTTTTTAGCACAATTTCTTTCGTATAGAGTAGGGGAAATGATCTACACTGTATTCTTTACTCCTAGCTTCCTTTCTTCGTTTTTCCCTCCCATCAGATATAGTTTTAGAAGAATTATAGAGACTTTGGCATTGGATAGCCTAAGAGTGGATTTGTGTCAGCGATTCAGCTGTCATTATCCATTTCCATCACGGCATCATGGCAGGTTTCCCTATTACCTAACAGAATGTTTACGTTATGCGCCTGACTAAACAACTTGTGCTTTTTCATTTTATTTTTTTAGGAAGTGGAAGAGAAATTGAAGGGACTCTATCCAGTAATGTTTGAAGATTATGTGAAGCCATTCCAGATAAATTTGCAAGAGGTACTATTTCTATCCATTTCAATAGTTGTTTAGAATTTGGTTGGCATCATGTTGAATTCTGTTTGATGTTTAGTATTAAACTTATGTTTCTTTGAAATTCCTTCAGGAAGGACCATTGCCTCATAATGACTGCGTGCGATATCAACCACTGGACATATATCCTGCACCGCTTCATAGAAGTTAAATGTTCCCAAAGTTCCATCAGCTTGAACTCCTTGCTCATGATTTTGTCATGGTTGCTTCCGTTACTACAAATGAAGAGCTCGGAAAAGATGTGTGCTCTGTTGTGAAAGCCAGCAGTCACATAGTTACCGTTTTTGAAGCTATTGAAGTCCATTAGTGGGCAAACAGAAGATAGAGATGTCTACCTACAGCTTTGATGAAGAAAATTTTGTCGAAGCTCCTGATAATCAGTTTGCGGCGGATCCCTATTATCCCCATGTCACTTAGCAGTTGGATTTTGACAAATAACTGTCCAAAAAGTATTGATTCTTTTAATTATGAGTTGGACTGCCTCAATCCTTTTGAGTTTTTGGTTATAGAAACCAAGATTATTAGCTCCAGATGTTCATTCACACCTTGAAAAATAGAGATATCTATAATGCTATAATTAGAGATGCCAAATTCTATATTCAATTATTTAGTGATCCATAAAGAAGAATACAATGACCAACAAAGCAACAGCCCCCTTGAAATATTTAAATGATAGTATCTCAATTTGTTGGGGATCTTCTTCTGATTTGAACTCGTTTGCTTTTCAAAGAATTTCCTGCTGCGTGGTAATTATTAGTAGTATGTGAATAAAATATATGTTTATCTTTTATTCTTCTGTAAGAATCACAGGTTTAATGCGGGAATCCACATCCGTCATCTCCATTGTTGTGGTTTAAAGCTTGCTGGTTATTTATTCGTCACAGCTAGCAAATAGCAACAAATGTGGCAAACCTTGGCAGCAGATACATGTATTTGATACCATGAAGCTGTTTAATGTAAAGTAGCACTTATGTTCAAAATTGTTCCACCAATAGATGAACCTCTTCCGGGACCTCCCTTTTTGAGATATTTAAGTGCTTCATAGCACATTGTGAATGTTCCGACAGAATCAATGTCCATAACTGCTGGGATGATTCAAAAAAACACATTTAGCTAACTAACTACGAGAGCCTACGGTAGATAAGTGAGTTTACATGGTCATTCATTTTCCTTTTATAAATAGTTAATCTATTAAAGTGACTGGTTTCTACATTAATCAAATGTTATATAATCACAATTTAAACATAGAACGTGTTTTAAAGCCATTAGGGGACAAATCTTCAGCTGATACAAGAAAATTTCCAGCTGCAGCATTCACAAGAATGTCAAGCCGTCCAAAATGCTTGAAAGTTGATTCCACAACTCTTTTTGCATCTTCCTGCTTACGAACATCCCCCACGAAGCCAACAGCCTTCAGAGCAACACCAAAAGTTATGAATTGCTAGCTCTTACTATCAACTAAAAACCTCAAATATCATATAAAATCGTACACTGTAGAATAATTTAATTAGAAAAAAAACTCAGATTAACATCAGTGGAGTAACACCAAGCATCCTCCCCGAATAAATAATAGCTGAACAAAGTTAATTGCATAGGTTCAAACTCCGAACCATTCTTCATAAGCTGCCTAACAATTGAATGGCAAATTGGCAATCAATGAAAGAATATAAAAAAGCATGAAACAGAAAAAAATTGAAGGAACCCATATAAGAAAAAGACAATAACTAATAGAAAACACAATAAAAATCAGACCCTGATCCCAAGAGATTGAAGAGCAGAGTCAAGCACTTGCTTTCGACGACCCATGATAGCAATCGAAGCTCCATGTTGACCAAATTGTGTAGATATCTCTAATCCAATTCCAGACCCACCTCAGGTTATCAAAGCAACCTTGCCTCTCACTATATCTTCCTTGAATGGTGACTCCATCGCTACTGATTTCTTCTTCTTCAACAACCACCGCCACCTCTCTCTCTCTCTCTGCCACTGATTTCTGTTTTGTCTTTGTTTTGTATTTGGTTTTTGTTTTTTTTTTTTTTTTTTTTTAATTTACAATTCTAAAAGATGAAAACCCGAAAGAGCCCTTAAAGAGTCCACACGTCAACTGATGATTTGGTGGAATATAATCCGATATGGGCCGAGTGGGCCGGTTATAACCCGAATTAATTAAACGGATCCAAGTCGGTTTAGTGTCTGTCAGGGTGGTTAGGTTAGATTATTCACTTTGATTTTCAGTGAAACCAAAACGAAGCAAAATTGAAAAAAACAATGAAGGAAGAAACCCTAATCGACGAGAATTTCACTCTCTTCGGGAAATCAAAACGAAAATCTATACCAATCGAACCTCAAAACACTGACTTTACCTCTGTCTTAGAGACAACTCAACTCGAGAAATTCAGTGGTTCTTCCGACACCAACTCTATCTCCGCCGCCAGTTTCGCCGACATCGGGCTCGCCGAATGGGCGGTGCAGACGTGCAAGGAGCTAGGGATGAAGAAGCCGACGGCGGTGCAGTCCCACTGCATTCCCAAGATTCTGGAGGGCCGCGACGTACTCGGGCTGGCGCAGACCGGGAGCGGTAAGACGGCGGCTTTCGCGTTGCCGATCCTGCAGCGGCTGGCGGAGGACCCGTACGGGGTGTTGGCGCTGGTGGTGACGCCGACGAGGGAGTTGGCGTAGCTGGCGGAGCAGTTCAGGGCTCTCGGGTCGTGCCTCCACTTGAGGTGCGAGGTGGTGGTTGGTGGCGTGGACAAGTTGAGTCAAGCTAGGAATTTGGTGGGTAGGCCTCACGTGGTTATTGCTACTCCTGGTCGGATTAAGGTTCTGCTCGAGGAGGATCCTGATATCCCTCCCATGTTTTCGAAAACTAAGGTATTCGAAAAAGAAGATAAAAATTTTCGATTTGATTTTCGTTTTCGTGTTTAGTGGTGATCATCATTTGACATTGTTTAGTGTTATTTTAGTTGTATCTTGTTCAAGATAGAAAATTTTATTGTAGTTGAGTATTGACTATTGAGGGAGCTGGTGTTTTTTGTTGTTTCGGAAACCAAATATAGTGCAAAGAACGGAGATTTTTAAGATTTTTTACGATATGATGTTCGTTTTGTGTTTAGTATCAATGTTGGCATTGTTTAGCATGGTTTATGTTGTATCTTTGTTCAGGACAGAAACTTTTATTGTAGTTTAGTATGCAACCTTATTGTTTAATGATTTTATTTGTTGTTATTACTATGAGAATTCGAAAAGGGTTTGTGGAAGTTTAAGAAATGGAGTATTGTAATGGTTCTGCCTACTGTTGGTTCAGATTATAAGGGTTTAAGATTTGATGTTGGTTTTGTGTTTAGTACTAATCAACATTGGCATTGATTAGCATGATTTACGTTGCATCTTTGTTTAAGATAGAAACTTTTATTGTAGTTGAGACTTGATTATGCAACCTTATTGTCCTGATGTTTTTATCTGTCGTTATTACTATGAGAATTTGAAAAGGGTTCGTGGAAGTTTAAGAAATGGAGTTGAGGAGTATTGTAATGGTGCTACCTTATGGTTGATTTGGGTTGTAAGGGTTGCAGCGTCTAGGGATATTGAGAAATGTCGCATTGAAACCTTGACTTTCATGCTCACGTTTTTGGAATGAAAAATGATTAAGAATTTTTATTGTTACTTTAACTAAAATATGTTTGTGCACTTAGAATGGAGTATATAACATATCTTCTTTTTGCCATTATTTGAGAAACTACTTAATTGCATTCTTTTTATGGTGCCTAGTTTTTAGTATTGGACGAAGCAGATAGAGTGTTGGATGCTGGCTTTGAAGATGAACTGAGAGTGGTATTTCAGTGCTTGCCGAAGAGTTGGCAAACTCTGTTATTTTCTGCAACAATGACTAGTGACTTGCAAACGCTGCTTGAGCTCTCTTCGAATAAGGCTTACTTTTATGAGGCATATGAAGGCTTCAAGACAGTTGACACTCTTAAACAGAAGTTTATTAAAATGCCCAAGAAAGTGAAGGATGTTTATCTTATGTACATGTTATCTAAAATCGAAGATATGGGTATTTGCTCTGCCATCATATTTGTCTCCACATGCAGGTATCAATTCTTTCAAGCAATGTAGCTTGAGCTTTGTGTAATGTACAGCCGTATATGTTTACTTTTTATCTTGAAAATACCTGTTATATTTTCCAATATCCGCATGTGTATTGATTCTGACATGTTCCATTGATCTTTAACTGTGAGAGCAGAAATTGTCATCGTTTAAGTTTATTACTAGAAGAGTTGGATCAGAAAGCTGCAGCTTTGCATTCTTTTAAATCCCAGTCTCTTAGACTTTCTTCTCTTCATCGGTTTAAATCAGGACAAGCCTCAATTTTGCTTGCAACTGATGTCGCCAGTCATGGTTTGGACATTTCTACGGTTGATCTTGTCATAAACTATGATATTCCAATGTAATTTTCTGAAGTTTCTCTATATATTTATTTGAAATAAAAAACCTTTGTACGGTATAATCTAACTGTCCCTACCTCAGGAATCCGAGAGACTATGTTCATCGTGTGGGGTGTACTGCAAGAGCAGGCAGGGGTGGGCTGTCTGTGAGCTTCGTTTCTCAGGTGAGTTGAAGAAATATGCTAGAGACTATATCTGAAGCTGTGAGTATCTTTCTTCATGCCTCTTTGCAGTGTCATTTGATTTTTAAATAATCTTAAAATGTTATCAAACTAAAATTCATGTTGTCTTTGTTTGATCTTTAGTTGGTTTAGGTAAAGTTTAAGATTCTTAATTTGTTTGATTAAACAATCCTAGTCACATAGGATCATTAATGCTGTCTATTGAAACTGATGTTGATACCGAATTTAAGTTAAATATGTTATATTTTGTAATTATGTTATACATTATGCTAATATTGCTTACTTAACGAACATTGGCTTTTTTCCAGAACGATGTTGTTCTCCTTCATGCAATCGAAGCTGATCTTGTAAAGCAACTAGAAGAATTCGAATGTAAAGAGCAAGATGTGCTCTCTGACATTACGAGGGTAAGATCTCTTGGGATACAATTCGTTGATTTATCTAGTTTTACTTTTGATTATTGGATTTTTACATCCATGACAGATTGATCTTTCTGAATTTTAGTTTAAAGTTTGTCCTACATTACATTATAGATTGCCTTGTGATGTACATTAAAAGCTCCAGCTTGGTTTAAATACACGAAATCACGAATAGCTTAACTAAAACTTCCCTTTGATCAGCATATTGAGATTTAAATCAAATTTGGTCTTTATTGTGCAGATCGTCAATGCTAGTCGTGTGGCGAAAATGAAGTTGATGGATGAAGGGTTTGATGAGAAAGCAAAAGAACGGAAAAAGCAGAAAATGAAAACACTAGCAGAGAAAGGATTATTGAAGAAAAGGAATAAAAAGAGAAAAATACCTGTTGATTAGTTTACAATTGTAAATTATTTCCAAAATTTATTTTTTGTGTGAATTAAAGCTGCATTTTGTCTCCCAGAATTGTTGTAATCAAAATCATAAGATTATTTATTCATTGTGAGATACTCTTTGTAGTGTTTAATTGTTTTTATGAAAAAGTAAATTTATTACAAATATGTATATATAAACCGACGAACCCCTTCCTCGTACAAAGAAAAACGATCTTACTATCTAAGCTACCTAGTATCCACACAATCACGTGGTATCTCGTATAGACATAGACAATACACTCTCCATGATACAAATGCCCACATGACATCTGCATGAAATAGAAGAGTGAAGATTATTTTATTGTTGCATTCATTTATATTCACTGTAACGAATAAATAATACATGATGCATAAACATTCATTTTGTTTCTATTTTTCGAAATTCTATCATTATTATTCTTTGCCATACTATTTTTCAAAATTCTATCATTATGATTCTTTGCCATACGGGCCATACCAAATAATTGTGTTCTTATTTATTTATTTTTTGATAAAAATAATTGAGTTTCTTTAGATTCTCTAATCAAAAGAAACAAATGTGGGGTTTTACACATTTTGCACAAATAATTTTGAAATTCTTTTATTTGGAATGTCAGCACAAAGTTACAAAAAAAAAAAAAAAAAAAAAAAAAAAATTTAATATTATTTGGAATTAGTTTTACACATTTTAGTCACAAACAATTTTATTTTATTTTTTTCAGATTGCTTTTACAAAATTTTACATATTTTACACGTCCACTCTTTGGTTTTTTTTATCAAATTTTACTTTAAATCCTTAATAATTTTACTATTGACTATTATGTTGGAAATTTTTATAAATTTGTTAATGCTTCTTCTAAAATAATTTTCAATCTAAATTATTTTAACAATAATTTAATTGTTTAGGTTTAAAAAAATTATTTTAATAATATGCAAAATATCCATGGACTTTCGGAGTGAAATTCATGAAATTTCGGAAATATTGGGATATTTCAGGAATATCGAGAGATTTTTATGGATATTTCAAAATCAACCAGATATTCTGCAGGATATTGGATATTGCCTGTTTCAATATTGGTTCCTCCAAAATACGGATATATCGGTGGATATTTCGATATATCTATCGATATTCAATTCCTTGATGGCAACAACCTCGCCGAAATATCTATCAACAACTTTCTAGACTGTCCCAAATATGCGGGCACCAACTTCATCAACGAACACATACTTCAGCTTCCCCATCATGAATATTCTTCTCCAATCTTTCAATGAAAACGAGTGAGAGTGAGAGAGTTGCTTGAGTGATATTTATAAGGAAAAGGTGAGAGGAGAGTTGTTACTAATTAGAAATTGTTTGTTAATTAATTTGTTTCCAAATACATTAAAGTTTCCAATTTCAAGTTAGTCATTTACTTGATATAAAATTCTATGATCCTATTTCATATATATATATATATTTAACTGATCTCCTCAGTGCGCACTGATATATATATATCAGTGACTTGCATGTGAACCATTGGATTCACATGATTTGATTTGGTCTGCATATATTTGTCAGTGCTTATCCATAATATATGGTCTAAATGCACTGCACTGATGTATTTTATATTAGTGTGCACTTAGGAGAAAGGACTATATATATATTGACTTCAACATCTCAACCATCCATATGCTCTTAATCTAACGGTTGAAAATTGAATGCATTTATAACGGTTGGATTAAGAACACATAGGTAGTTGAAATGTTAAAGTCAAAATTTTAAGTCATAAAATGATTGCTTGACGCATATCTGTATAACAAAGAGAGAGAAAAGGGAGGGGAGTTGGTTGAATGGTGGGCCGTCATCCGGTAAAAAGAGAGGAAAGAGAGAGGAAAGAGGAGTTCACTTTTCTATAAAATATCTGAGTGACTACCAGTCAATTCTTATTGACTTACAATCTTCATTAAACAGTAAAAACTCTGATCTTGAAAACATTTTTGAGAATTGAGAGAGATAAACAAGTACAAGTTGTTGCTCTATCACTATGTTTGGTAAGAGGTACAGAGAGAGTAGGAGGGATGGAGAGGATAACATCTATCCTTCATATTGTTTGGTATTGAAAAAAGGGTTGAATGGATGAATTAGTATTTAATTTATAAAATTATTATATTACCCTTAAAAAAATTGGAGGGCATTATAGTATTTTTCCTCCAATCTTCTCTCCCTCCCCTCATCCACCATAATTGGAAGGATCCAAAATGGTGCACCCAGGAGGATTTGCTCTCCCTCCTCTCCTCCTCTCCCTCCCTCTCATCCCTCCAACCAAACAAAGGATTTGATCTCTCCCTCCAACCCTCTCCCTCCCTCCATTTCTCCATCCAACCAAACATAGCGTAAATCTTTCAAAATTTTCTCTTGTCCAATGATTATTGCTCAAAACCACCAAGAGACTTTGTTCTTCACTTGCCAGTCCAATTACTTCGTCTGTTGTTCAACTTGCTCTGAGATACAAACAGTTAGAGGTGCACTTTGTTCTCAACTTTTAACCACTAAATATTCTAGTTAATGAACTAATTACAATAGTATTTACTAAATCGATGGAATGTAATTATAAGTTTGAATAAATATCAAAATCAAAGTTACATAGGATTCTCTTGAGTACATTTATCAGCATCTATCTTTTCTTAAGTTATTATATCTTAAAATATGCATATAATTTATTTTTTTATTTTTTTATTTTTGACAAAAGAAACTTTCATAAAACCAGAAATAAATAACTACAGTGGAAGGTCGTCCAGGATCAGCTAAATAATCTTCAACCCAAAAACAATCGTCTACAACATTCAAAGTCATTTGCGAAATAGAATCGGCAACCCTATTAGACTTCCTTAAAACAAACACAACAGGAGTAAATTGTTTAATTGAGTAAATTAGTTCACAGGAAATTAAAGTTTGATTAATGGTTTTTTGTTTGGACTTTATATATGATGTAGTAGTGGTAGTGGAGGACAGTGAAATTGGTATGAGAATAATTGAGAGATAGAGTAGGGACAAACTATATATGACTAGTCCTTTTTCAATGTTTATGTTGTGGGATATTAATTATTATTAATTATATATTTGCAACAACCAAAGCGAGAGAGAGAGAGAGAGAGAGTCTCATTCCAAATTGAGTAGCTATTAAAGTCATCAATGTAGACCTAGACCACCTCATCTTATATGATATGATGTATCTACATCTACCCTTATCTTCTCTTCTTCTTCTTCTTTTTTTTTTTTTTTTACAAGACTTTCTGTTTCTTTTAATTTCAAATAGATCCTCTTATGGATAAATTTTACGCTATTGCATGTGAGGTTTAGGATCGTTTTTACATATTTTCTTGAATTTATAATTTTTTATTTATTATGAATTTTATTTTTTTTGAAGAAATTAGACTGACCTAAAAAAGAAAAGTATCTCAAGCGTTCATATACTGAAAAACACCTAGACAATACCCTTAAATATATAAAAATAGAAAAAAAAAAAGAGAAACAAAAGAATCCATAAAACATCCTAAAACAGAGGATACAGCCCCATTTCAATATTTAAGATTGTTGGTGTTTATACATCTACTCATATTTAGGGTTGCACATTTCCCCCGGATACCCATTTCCCCGCGTCCCCATTCCCATTTGAGGAAAAAAAAAAAATTGTTGGTGGGGGGGGGGGGGGGGGGGGCGGAGGAGAGGGGGTTGTGGGGGGGGGGGGGGGGGGGGGGGGGGGGGGGGGGGGGGGGGGGGGGTGTGGAAATGGAGAAATTGGTGGGGATGGGGATGATTTTCATCCCCAAATTGAAATGGGGATGGGGAGACCCTCCCCCATCCCCATTTTCCCCACTAATACATTGAAACAGGGATGGGGATGGGGGAGGTCCCTCCCCCATCCCCATTTCCCCATTTCCCCCTAAATATTATAAATATAATTATATATTTTTTAATTTTTTTTATTATTTGAAAACCTAACTATATAAACCTCATTTACAGTAATGGATTATTGAAATACTTTATTTTGTAATGGATTTTCTTTTATATTTGTAATGCATTTTATTTTGTATTTGTAATGGAATGTTTATTATTATTATTATCATTTTAATTTGTAATTTTTAGTTAAACGAGGAAATGGGGAAACAGGAAAAATGGGGAACTGGGGTTGAGGATGGAGCTAAGGTACTTCCCCCCAAAAATCCCCATCCCCATTTCCCCAATGTGCAACCCTACTCATATTTCATGTGAAACCTTCCATTTACATACATGACAGTCTCACCTTATCATGGATTATAAAATTAGTCTCACATTTCAATAAAGAAAAAGGAAAAAGAAAAAAGAAACAATGGGACTTATGATTTGATCGGAGTTGAAAGGAACAGTGGTCCTAAAATTATATATCTAATATTAAATTTTGTACGACTTTACTTTAACCCACCTAAATATTATATTTTATTACATTTTGACCCCACATAAAAATTGTGTATATATCTTCACCTGAAAATGAGGTAAGTATACAATGCCACAGATTTTTTTTTTTTTTTTTTTTTTTTTCAACTTTTGCTTTTCTCGGACCAATCAAATAAAAAAGTTAGCCTACATGATTAAGGCTTATGGGTTCAAAGCACGTTCAACAACATATTCCTAACCCCATGGTCATTGATTACCAGTCTACCACAGTAAATTCTCATTGACTCACGAGTCACGATCTTCGTTAAACAGCAAAAACTCTGATCTTGAAAACATTTTTGAGAATTGAGAGAGATAAACAAGTACAAGTTGTTGCTCCAAATCTTTCAAAATTTTCTCTTGTCCAGTGATTATTGCTCGAAACCATCGAGAGACTTTGTTCTTCACTTGCCAGTCCAATTACATCTTGCTCTGAGATACAAACACTTAGAGGTGCACTTTGCTCTCAACTTTTAACAACTTTCTATTTTTTTTCCTCTTTTTGTCACTGTTCGTTCTTCATTTTATTAGCTTTGATCTGCGGTTTGAATCCACTTTCACATAAATAAAAAAATTTAAAAAAAAAAAGGTATTTGTAACAAATAATTGAAAATCATCAGAAAAAAGAAAAAAGAAAAAAACTATCAATTTTGCTTCCTTTTTTTGTTGGTCTAGCTTCTTCGATTTATTTGTATCAGTAGTCCGTTTTGAATCATTCAGCTTTTAGAACTTTCATTGTGAGATACTCTTTGTTGATAAAAATGGATGAAAGTTGTAGGGGGTCGACCTACGGTCGATGTGGATCGGGTCGGATTTGTATTAGGCCCAAGGCAACTTGGTTGAGCTTGTTGAGTGAGGGGATGTCGTCTTGTCTATAGACCTGCAAAAGATGTTAGTCTGTCGAATAAAAGGATGTCGTCTCCTCAAGAACCTGCAAGAAGAGTTAAAGCAGAGATAAAACACAATAAAAATGAAGGTGGTGGGTTTGGATCGTTTAGCCTTAGATATGCTTGGGCTGAGCAATCGTGACTTGGTAGTGAATGAATCCCACTGATCGGAATACTCCTAGAATCAGAGCTTCAGTACGCAATTTAACAAGCTTTTGTTCAGAGAAAAATCAGATCCTTTCAGTGAAGGAGGCTTCCCCTATTTATACTAGGCCTCTTCGCTCCAACGTCCACTATCTGCACTTGATAGTGGACGTGATTCTAGGAGAGATTTCCTCTCAATGGGCAGTTACATCTTGTTTCGTAACTGTTCATTTTGAATGAGTCTTCAACGGTAGCTTCTGCTGGCAGCTAGTTTGGGTCGACTCAACACAATGGGCCTGGGTTAGACTGGTAAAGATTGGGCCTTGGCATGTTGGGCCGTTGGACCATTTTTTGCTACCACAGTTTGTCCCCCACTCTCTAAAGAAGAATCTATGGAATTTAGAGAGTGATTTCCGTTGAATCGACCGAGGTCGAACGACTTTCTGTCTCGAATTCAATAAACATCTTCATTGGTGCCAGCTATTGTCGAACGATATTGTTGTCAGCTATTGTCGAACGATATTCATATCAAAATGGAATCAACAATGATCCTAGATAAAGTCGACCATTGTCGAATGAACACTGCATCGAATCTTAGCGACATCTTTTTAATTACCGTTTCGATCAACAACGTTCTCTGGGCGAGCGACATTGTATTGCTAATAAAGGCTCGTCATGTAGACGATCCTCTTTTCGGTTGTTGGTTGGGTATTAAACTGAAGTGATGGACATTAAAAGCAGAAGTGACAGGCGTTTGAGTTTCCAATGCTGGCGTCAGCTGCATTAATTTCTTGCGCAGTTAACTAGAAAAGTTTTTTGAAATTGAAATTTTCATTGGGTTGTTTACCTGGGTTAGCCGGTGTGTTTTGGTTAACCGGAGCAGTTGAATCGACAGTTGGGAGGGTGTCGACACGTGGCAACTAGGGTTAGTGGGTTTTATAAAACCCAAACCGTCCACTCCTTGGATCACTTTGCTTTGCGCTGAAAAACTTACACTCCTTCACCGAGAAAACTTCACCGAGAAAACTTCATTCTTTTCTCCATGATCTTTTGTCTGAAGATTTCTTTGTTCTCGAATCTTTTCCAGGTTGGTAAAATCTTCCATCTGCATTTTATTTTTCATTCTTCATTCTTTGTGTATAAACTCGTTTAAAGATATTTTTTCTTATTTCTGAATGTTTTTGGTGTTTTATCTGAGGATGTATGTTCTTCACTAGTCTTTTTAGATTCTGACGTTTGCATGATTGATATTTTGATCCATATCAAGTTCTTGAAAAATGTTGTTTCTGTTTCTGTGTATATGTCGTCTCGATGAGAGTAGCTTTTTAGGGTAGACTCCTATTTCAGGATTTAGGTTGGCTTTCCAATAGGAAGTTAGAAAACCCTAGGTTACTGATCAAAACCTCTTAGGTTGTGATTGTAGCGTGTAGCTTTTGTCTGACTTGTGCATTTTCTGCATCTGTCAGATTTTGGGGAATACGATGTCGAGCGACCACACAATCTCTGACTTGGATATTAGCTGGTCTCCTAATGATGAGGATGGAGGAGTCGATAGTAGGACGCGAGACATTGATAGACGGGTCACAGTTGAAGATCCGTCTACGCCTGTCTCTATCAATGCTAGGGGTATGTTAGAGCAGGGTGCTGTGTACGCCATTGCGTCGGCTGTCGAACAGCCTGAGTATGTTGACATCGATGAGCCGTCGACATCCGGTCGTGCATTAGGTATATTGAAAGATAGTCCAGCTAGCTTGATCACTGAGGACATGTTACCTAGCATTCGTGCGATGTATGGTATTCCTAACGACGTCGAACTACGTGCGCCGAAGGAATACGAACGTGCTAATTGGGATATACCCGGATGGACGTGTCTCTATGAGTACACCTTCCGCTTAGGCTTTAGATTTCCCATCCCTCAGCTGGTCCAATGAATGTTGGTATACTACGAGCTTGCTCCTAATCAGCTGATGCCCAACACTTGGAGAATATTGTTGGGCTTAGGAATATTATGTGAGAGGAATGGTGTACAGTTCGGGCTAGGGTGTCTCCTTCACAATTATTACCTAAAGGAGCATCTGACCGACACTGGTCATTATTCGTTAGTGTCGCGAAATAAAAAGAGGGATCTTATTATCGACACCAAGACGAATGATAGGAACTGGAAGGACACGTTCTTTTTTGCGAGGGGTCCTCTAGTCGACGGCCCGTGGAGGATGGGGGGAGAGGAATATCAATACCGATGAGTTTGGAATCGTTATGGTAAGTTTTTTCTTTTTACTATCGAGCAGATTGTCGACACATGTTTTGATAACCGTCTAAATATATTTTGTTTAAAACTTTGCAGAGGTTGGAGGGGCAGGCAAAGCACTGGCGTGCGACGTTGCTCCCGAGCGTACTAGGATTTTGTTAGAAATCCCAGCAGCGCAGAGAAGCGTTAGCAATTTGCTAACGGAAGGTAATTTCAGGCCTAGTCGACTGTGGAGGTGGTCGACGTTAAATAGATCGCGCGCCCCCTATCCTCACGTGAAGGATTTTTTATCGTACCTATGGATTATGAGGAGTTTTGAGATCTTTCAGTACAACTTGCATTTTTTAAAGCCCCTAACTGATGTTGAACGTCGTTTCGCAGTGACGACGATGGCGATCGCAGAAATTAACATACCTGATAACGCTGAGACTTTAAGGCGCTATAAAGAGGAGTTTGCCAGGAAATGGGCAGCTGCGCAAAAGAAGAGGCAAGCTGCTGAAAAGTCGGTCGGAGGTTCTCCATCGGTGATAGAGCCACTTTTGGAGTCCTCGCCAGAGAGGAGTCCGTTAAAAAAGAAGCCAAGGAGGGTTCCTGCTGTTGAGCGACAGAAAAAGGCCGCATCCAGTTCGAAAGACAAGTCTGCTGGACCAGACTTTGAGCCTGACTCTCCGATGAAGCTTCTTGCTTCTGGGTTGTCGTCTTTCAAAGATCCCGCAGGATTTTTGAAGAGGTCGGACGACTTTACTCTTGTTGATGACGACATGCATCTGAAGAGAGTAAAGACGGAGGAGGTGTTCGACACGTTGCTCCTTTCAAACTTCCAGGTAGAAGATTGATTTTTTTTTTAAAATTTTTACTTCGTTGGTGACATTCTTTACTGATTGATCTCTCTCCTATGTTGCAGGCCTACCAAGCGACGTTGCATCTGCATGGTCGATACAAGGCCATCAACGACAAGAGTGTGGTGCTTCGTAAGGTGGGTGATGCTCTCAAGGCGGAAAATGCTAAGCTCTCCACCGAAAAAAGCTTGGTTGAGCAGCAAAAGGTAGCATTGGAGGAGGAGCTGAAAAACGAGAGGGCTCAACACTAGGCCGAGGTGGCGAGGCTCAACGAAGCAGCTGGCCAACAGGACAAGACCATCGAGGCTCTGAGGGAGAGGGCTCTGTCGATAGCGGTAGAAGCCGTCAGTAAAACCAGAGCAGAACTCTTCAAGGAGTACTTGTCGGGCGACCACTTGAAGTGGAATCCTCAGACGATGCAAGAAGAAATTGATATGTATGAAGAGATGCAGCGTCTTAAACTTGAGGAATCCCAAGGGGCGGGCGTCGACGGAGATGTTCAGAATGTCGATGAGAACCTTGGGGATGATGCGTCGCTCGACAAGGATGAAGCTGCTGCTACCGATGGTCCTCCAGAAGATGGCTTATAAATTTTTCATTATTTTTCATTCACATTATTATGTAATATTTCGAATGATTCGGTCGACTTCGACCTATTTTATCTTTTAATAGCCGTAATAGAATTTAACTATTTCTCGATTTTGCATTTGTGGCGACTCTTTTAGTTATATTTTGGTTTGCTTTGACTTTCGCGTGGTGATAACTTTGAATTTTGCATGGAATGAGATGAGCCTGTAAACCCATGCTCAAACGTAAGTCGATCAACATTATATATGAGACTTGAATTCGTTATCTTGAATTCGTATATATATGATAAGCCTGTAAACTTATGCTCATATCTAGGTCGGTCGACGTAATTTATAAGGATGATTCAGTTGAGAATAATTTTATCGTCGATGTCGTATCTTTCAATCGAAAAAATCTTTTTATTAGACTTCGCTTACATTCGTTTGATGGTCGACACGACCTTTTACATAGAATTTCGCTTGCACGCGTTTGATGGTCGACACGACCTTTTACATTGAATTTCGCTTGCATGCGTTTGATGGTCGACACGACCTTTTACATAGAATTTCGCTTGCACGCGTTTGATTTTGTCACCACTTGTCTCGCTACTTGTCCCCAGTACTACTCCCCCACTCTTAATATGCGCTTGTCGATTGAAGTATATTAGGAGTGTGGTCATTGGAAATTTGTCTGAAATAAAAATTTTACTTGTCGACGTTGACAGCTTGGTCAGCGGAAAAAATGTTTGTTGAGCTCAGTTTTGCATTTAGTTGCACTAAGTTGTCATCATTGCTCTTTTGGTCAATTTGTTAGCAATGAGAAGCCAATGAAATAAACAATAATGATAAAGATTTAACAGAATAAAATGGAATAAAATGGAAGTTCAGAAATGGTACTGTTTTAGATGTATGGTGTTCCAACTATTATGCAGTTCTCGACCGTCTAGTCCTCTTAGCTTATATGCGCCTCGCCTGACAACATCCGTTATTTGGTATGGTCCTTCCCATGTTGGCCCCAGCTTTCCGGCGCCTTCTTCCCTTGTATTTTGGAACACTCGTCGTAGTACCCAGTCGTGTAGTCTAAAGACTCGGACATTAACCTTTTTATTGTAATGTCGAGCGACTTGTTGTTGGTACGACTTAGTTCTCAAGGCTGCACGATCTCGTCGTTCGTCGAGGTGGTCAAGTTCGAAACTGAGTTCCAAGTTGTTCTGCTCTTCATCGGGATTCTCGCTACGGGCGGTCGACAGCCTGGTTTCTATTGGGATGACTGCTTCTGACCCGTAGACGAGTGAGAAGGGAGTTTCTCCTGTCGACCGTCGTGGGGTAGTTCTGTATGACCATAAGATCTCTGGAAGTTTCTCTGCCTATTGGCTTTTTTCAGCTTCCAGTCGTTTCTTCAATGTGTTGACAATTGTCTTGTTGGTCAACTCCGCTTGTCCATTTGCTTGAGGATATCGTGGAGTTGAGAAGCTTAACTTGATTGCATATTTGTCGCAGAAATTTTTGAAGTCGTACAAAATGAATTGGGACCCATTGTCGGTCACTATTTCCTTTGGGACCCCAAACCTGCATATGATATTTTTCCATATAAAATTGCGTACCTCAATGTCGCGTACTTGTTGATATGCTCCGACTTCAACCCATTTGGTGAAGTAGTCTGTCAAGACTAACATGTAGACGACACCGCCTGACGCAGCTGGTAGCTTACCTACAATATCCATTCCCCATTTCATAAAAGGCCAAAGGGCCGAAATTGAATTCAACATACCTGGGGGGAGATGTGATATTGGTGCGAAGCGTTGGCACTTGTCGCATGATTTGACGTGATTTTGAGAGTCAATTCGCATAGTCGGCTAGTAATATCCTGCTGTGATGGCTTTGTTCGACAAGCTACGGGCGCCGGAATGATTTCCGTATTCCTCGTGGTGCAGACTTTTTAGGACATCGTACGCTTCTCGAGGGGTCACACATCTCAAATATGGGCCTGTGAATGATTTCTTGTAAAGTTTACCATACAGGATGCAGAACTTGGCTGCTTTCGCTTTGATTTTCCTTGCTTCTGCCCTGTCGTCTGGTAGAATGTCTGTCTGGAGATAATTAAAGATCGGCTCTATCCAGCTTCTTCCGTTGTAGACTGGTGCCACTGTTTCTGATTCTTGAATTGATGGAGACATGAGATGGATTATAGGAACCGATTTTGAACTGTTCGTTGTCGTCGAACCAAGGTTTGCCAGTGCGTCTGCTCGAGTGTTTTCGGATCTGGGTATTTGTTCGATTGAAAACTCGTCGAAAGTCGACTGCAGCTGTTTGACTTTGTTTAGATAGGTCGACATTCTCTGATCCCTTGCCTCATATGTGCCATTTACTTGTCGAACGACTAATTGGGAGTCGCTTCGTATTTTAATGACTTTCACATTTAGGCTTTTTACGAGGTCGAGCCCGGCGATTAAGGCTTCGTATTCAGTTTCGTTGTTCGTTGCATGAAAACCACAGTGGATTGACTGCTCCAGTATGTCTCCTTGTGGGGATTCGAGTACCAATCCTAACCCGCTTCCTTTGATGCTACTTGATCCATCGACCGACAAGATCCATCTACCGGGTGTAGCTGTTTCTGTGAATGCAACTAACTCCTGTTCGGCCTGCACACCTTCACCAGGGGTAAAATCTGCAATAAAATCGGCTAGTACCTGCGATTTCATCGCTGATCGAGGGTGGAAACTGATGTCGTATTCGCTGAGCTCTACTGCCCACTTCGTCAGTCGACCTGAAAGTTCAGGTTTATGAAGTATATTTTTGAGGGGGTAAGCAGTTAATACCTTAATCGAGTGGCATTAGAAGTATGGTCTGAGTTTGCGGGCTGCCATCACAAGTGCTAGAGCTAACTTCTCCAGTCAACTGTATCTGGTTTCGGCGTCGAGCAGAGTCTTGCTGACGTAGTAGATTGGATGCTGGTTGCTACCCTCTTCTCTGACTAAGACTGCAGTTACGGCTGTGTCAGATACTGCTAAGTATACGAATAGTGTTTCGTTGTCCTTCGGTTTCGACAGTAATGGGGGCGACTTCAGGTAGGTTTTCAAATCTTATAATGCTCTCTCACAGTCATTGTTCCATTCGAATGCTTTGTTCTTCCTGAGGATGTTAAAGAATGGGAGGCATTTTTCGGACGACTTTGATATGAATCGGTTTAGCGCTGCGACTCGACCGGTTAGTTTCTGTACATCCTTCATGCATTTAGGCGACTCAATATTTTCGATCGACCGTATTTGGTCTGGATTAGCTTCGTCGCCTCTTTGGGTGACTAGGTAGCCTAAACATTTCCCTGAAGACACACCAAAAGAACACTTAGTAGGGTTTAGTTTCATACCATACTGGTCGAGTACGTCGAACGACTGCCTCAGATGGTCGATATGTTGCTGAGCGACTAACGACTTGACCAACATGTCGTCGATGTAGACTTCCATCGTCGATCCAAGCATCTTGGCGAACATTTTGTTGACTAGCCTCTGGTATGTTGCACCTGCATTTTTTAAACCAAACGGCATTACTTTATAACAAAAGATACCTCTTTCGGTGACGAAGGCAGTTTTTTCTTGGTCGTCTGGATGCATCAGAATCTGGTTGTATCCGGAGTAAGCGTCCATGAAGCTCAATAATTCATGCCCTGCAGTTGCGTCGACCAGCATGTCGATGTGTGAAAGTGGAAATGAATCCTTGGGACATGCCTTGTTAAGATCAGTGAAGTCGATGCAGACTCGCCACTTCCCGTTTTTCTTTTTTACCACCACGACGTTTGCCAACCAGTCTGGATATTTTACTTCTCTCACTGAACTGATGTCAAACAATTTTTGTATCTCTTCGTTGATCACTTTTTTCCTTTCGGGAGCGAATTTTCTTCTTTTTTGTTTAACTGGCTGATGGTCTGGGTCGACTTGTAGTCAGTGAACCATTACTTCTGGGTCTATTCCGACCGTGTCTTCGTGCGACCAGGCAAAGCTGTTGCGGCGTTCTCTCAAGAATTCGACTAACTGCTTTCGGATGCCGTCTGGTAACCTCGACCCGATGAATACTTTATGATCCGGTTGGTCTGGGTCGATAGATACCTCGTCGAGTTCCTCCATTTTCAGCTTGGTTGGAGTCGACTTGACTTTGGCTTCCTGTAATTGCTATAACTCCTGTTTCTTCTTTTTTAAAGCGTTTTGGTAGCACTCCCTAGCGGCTCTTTACTCTCCTTTAATTTCTTTAACTCCCCACTTGGTTGGAAATTTGATCAGCTGATGGTAAGTCGATGGGATTGCCTTCAACTCGTGTATCCAAGGTCTGCCGAGTATGGCATTGTAAGGGGATTGGCAGTCGAGCACTAGGAAGTTGATGTACAGGTTGACTCCTTCGGCGTAGACTGGTAGCACAATTTCGCCTAGAGTACTCTTTTGTTCTCCACTGAACCCGGTCAACATTGTCGTTCAACGACTGAGTTTCGATTAGTCGACCTGCATTTCTCTTAGAGCACTGTTAAATAAAATATTGCACGAACTGCCATTATCAATTAAAATGCGTTTAGTTAAATAATTAGCAATATGCAAAGAAATAACTAAAGTATCATGGTGGGGAGAAAACAAATCTGATTTATCTGTCGACCGAAAGGTGACGGTTTCGTCGACTTTGGATTGGTGTTCTTGATTTGGCTGAATTTCTGCGTTTGACACTTGTCGAGTATGTCTCTTAGCTGCTGAGTAGCTCACGCCACTGACTTCAGACCCACCAGAAATGCAATTGATTACTCGATCTTGCCTAGGAGGTTCTTGAGGGCTGTCGACTGAAACGGTTTGCCTTTGGTCGTCGCGTCTCGCATATGTTTGTTTACCCTTATCTGTTAGAAATTCTCGTAGATGCCCCTGTTTCAGCAGTTCTGCTACTTCAAACTTTAGGGCGATGCAATCTTCCGTGCGATGGCCGTGGTCGCCATGGAACTCGCATCGAAGTTTGGGGTCGCGATGTTCTGGGAGCGCGTTCATTTTTCTTGGCCATTTGACTGCTTTGCCCATTTCTCTCATTACTACAACAAGGTCGACCGGTTCGATGCTGAGATTGTATTCTAGCGCTTCCACCTTTGGTCGACTCGTCCTTGGAATCCCACGACCATAGTTGCTTCTCTCACCAGAACTTTTATGTCGCGGCTGGACATTCTTTCTATCGCTCGTTGGGTATGGTTCTGATCGTCTGTCGTTAGACCTCCTATCGATGCGATCGTTTCGTCGGCCTCCATAATAGCTGCTGTTGGCTTTTCCGACAAAGTTTGCTTCATCTTCTTCCCATTTGATTTGGGCCCATGCTTTTGCTAATACATCCTCCATTGTCCTGCAAGGGTACTTGGTAAGTTCTTTGTATAAATCAGAATCGAACCTGAGACCTTTTCTGAAGGCGTAGATGGCAGTTGCCTGGTTGCAATGAGGGATTTGCACTTTTTCCCTGTTGAAACGTCCAACATAGGCTCGCAGGTTTTCGCCTGTTCTTTGTGTTATAGTATAGAGGTCGTCCGACAGCTTTTCCAGCTTGCGGCTACTCGCAAATTGCTCCACGAATGTGTCCGTCAGCTGCGCAAAAGAGTCAATAGAATTATTAGGCAAGTTAGTGTACCATTGTAAAGCAGGGCCGCTTAGGCTGGATCCGAAAGCTTTGCACATGCATGCCTCCCGGAGGTCGCGTGGGATTGCAGCGGTGAACATCCTTTGCTTGTATTGTGCAATATGGTCGTCGGGATCGGTCGTTCCTTCGTACTGTTTCATGTTTGGGAAGTTGAACTTCTTGGGCATTTCGATAAGAGCAATTGCATCAACGAAGGGTGAGTCGGCAAAGCTATTGGCCGTACTTTTCTTGATGGGAGCTGGCACTCCTGGGATTCTCTGGATTAGAGCTTCCATTTCTGCAAACCTGCGAGAAAACTCTACATTAGCAGATAAATGTAAATCGGGCATGGGTTTTACCAATCCCGGTGTCGACTGGAGAGACATGGCCGTCTTAGAGCAACTCCAACCCAAATAGTAGATTTGGTGCAAGTTTTGCACTAAAATAACTAAACAGTCACACTATTTCACTATTCCATCTCCAACCCACTGCACTAAATTTATCTCTATAAGGAATATTCTCAGGAATATTCCATTTCTTTCCCTTTTTTAAATATTTCTCCACAATTAACATTTCACCCCATAATTAACATAATATTGCAATACAATACGAAATTTTGTAATTAATACATTAATAGAAATTAAATTTAATTCGGTAAAATATTGCATTTATTATTAAAATAACTTAAACATTACATTTCATAAAATAAAAAATAAAAAACATAAAAATAAAAGTACATAAGAATAATTCACAAAAATTATTCTTATCTTCACATTTCCCAAAATCTGAAGATAAGAATAATTCTTATCATCAAATCCAACCGATGGATGGATTTCCTCACCTTTTCAACCGTAGGATTAAATCACAAAAATTATTCTTATCTTCACATTTCCCAAAATCTGAAGATAAGAATAATTCTTATCATCAAATCCAACCGATGGATGGATTTCCTCACCTTTTCAACCGTAGGATTAAATCACAAAAATTATTCTTATCTTCACATTTCCCAAAATCTGAAGATAAGAATAATTCTTATCATCAAATCCAACCGATGGATGGATTTCCTTACCTTTTCAACCGTAGGATTAAATCTGAAAAGAGTGCCTCCTAGTTTCTATAAATATCAACCCACACTAAATTAAACTTATCCCTTCAAATCTCTTACCTCTTCGAATAACTTATCTCTTCAAATCAATTTTCCTTTCAAATCACTTTTTCCAAAAAATGTCTACAAGCCGAAGTTCTTCATACTCACATGCAGAAGACATGCAACTGTGTCACGTATATCTTCATGTTTCTCAAAACCCGATCATAGGCATTTACCAATCTATGGAGATGTTCTGGGCTCGAATTGAGGCTGAATACAACAACACCAGACCAGATTATATGATTGAAAATCGTACCGGGCGAAGTTTGCAGTCTCGGATGTCGACTATCCTTACCGCAGTTGGGAAGATGCGGTCATGCCTACGACAGATCGAAACTCTGAATCCTAGTGGTGCCTCTGAAGTTGATATGGTGAGTATTTGTACAAATTAAAGTTGTAGAGAAATTTTATTTAATATTAAATTTGAACAATAAATTTATTTGTATCATTTTGCAGATGAACCGGGCAAAAGTCTTATTTGCCCAAGATAAGAAATACAAAAGGGGTTTCAAGTTTGACCATGTGTGGCCCATTCTCAAGGATATGCAGAAATTTTCAGATAATGATCTTGCAACATCAACATTACGAAGGTCACGTGCTCATAATGTGTCATCACAAGAAGACTCTCCAACTCCAGAGTCTCCAACAACCGCATCTCCCGGTCTATCTTCATTTTCTTTGAATATAGGTAGTGATGACGGCGGGGGTAGTTCATCTCAAAGGCCCATTGGGGTGAAGAAAGCAAAACTGAAAAAGAGGGCTACAGAAGAAAATTCAACAATTGTTTCCACTCTTACAGAAGGACAAAATAAACTCGTGGAAGTTTTTGAAAAAAACAATCAGGAGAGGCAAAGAACTAACGATATTTTGGAGAGGAAATTGGAGCTGCGGGAAACCAAAATTATAATGATGGATTTGGATTCCATAACTGATCCAAGGAAACGCGAGTTTGTGAATCAACAACAATTAAAAATCATGGCAAAACATGCTCGGCAACAAGGCCATGGATCCGGTAGTTCATCTGGGTCTTTCGGTGATTTTTTCAATAATATTGGAGGATCTGAAAATGGTCTTCCAGACTACTAAATCGTTGTTATAATTTATGTTGTATTTTTCCTTAATTTAAGTGTATTCCAATTAGTGGTAATTTATTTTATCACTATGAAGTTTGTATTTCATTTTTAATGTTCTTATCAATTAATGTATTTTGCTTCGTGAATTAATGTAGGAATGAAGTGATTTATTTAAAAAAAAAATTGCATTTAAAACTTATGAATTAATGTAGGAATGAAGTTATTTATTAAAAAAAAAAAAAAGGCATTTAAATTTTGTAATTATACACTTCATTTTAGTTTATTATAAATGTTAATATCAATAATAATTAAATAAAAAAAATCATTAAATAATAAAAAGGACCAAATTGGAATATATTATAAATGTTATCAATAATAATTAAATAAAAAAAATCATTAAATAATAAAAAGGACTAAATTGGAATAAATTTAATTTATTAGGGTAAAATTGTGAATACACAAAACCTTTTAAAAAAGGATATAATCAGAATATATTTTAAAAATTAGGGTCAAAATGTGATTATATAAAAATTGAGGGATTAAAAAAAAAAAAACAATAAGTGCACAGTGTTTGCGCTGGATGAACAGTGCCCCGCAATATATTGCGCGGCACTGTTCATCTTCCTCAGATGGCGAGGGTTTTGCAGGTGGGTTGGAGCTCGTTTTTGCGTGGATTTCGCACCAAATTGGAGATAGAGAGGGATTTGGTGCAGGGTTGGAGATGGTCTTAAGGACGTTATTTGGTTGTTGATCCATCGGTGGATCCTGTTCGTTCACCATGTCGTTCCTGGCTGGTATATCATTGAGGTCGATATCAACCCTTGCGGTTTGAAATGTTGGTTGATTTCGACGGTCGACCGGATTGATTTCGGGTTCGACGGGGTTGCCTTGCACTCTTGGAGCTGGTCGGTCGACAAACGGTACACCGTTTGGTTCCGATGTCGGATGCTCTGATGTTGCGGAATCAGGTACCACTCCGTCGACCATCGCTCTCAATTCTTCATTTGCCACTCGGATTGCTGCATTTTCAACTTCAAGTGCTTGCAACCTCTCAGCGCTCGCGGTCATTTGGGCAGTCAGCATAGCAATCTGTTCCTCGACAGTTGGAGCAGATCCACTTTCTGCCATGTTCAATTGTAGTTGGAGTAGACTGATCTAAATTTGAAGGTAGTTGATAACTCTTATTTCTACACGTTGTGTAGCCCCTTACTTTTATCTTTTATGCTTGTTTTCCGGGTAAAACCGGGTATTTAACGATTTAAATAAGTGTTTCAGGATATTTTTCATCACAGGGGCTAAAGTGCAAAAATAGAGAAATATTGGGGCAAAAGTGCAATTTTTGAAAGTTGGTTTTGCGCCCTTGTTTTGCGTTAAGGGGCAGAAAAAATGGGCATAGAAAGGGACCAGAACTTCATTTTTTTGTAATTCTGCGCCCTAGGGCGCAGAATAGGGCGCAAAAGTCAAGGCGGAAAATCTGATGAAAGTTTCTTACAGATTTCTCATCTTACGGGGCCCATATCTCTCTTATCCGATTGAACTGGGTTTTGTGCTACATATGGTTGGAAAGATCCAGAAGTCTTCTTTCCAACGGTTCATCAAGAACACAATTCCGATGTTTTTGGAGAAAGTTATGCCCATTTCCGTAACGGTGCGCGCTGTTGGAAAGTCATCCGCGAGACCCCCCAAAAATCTACCACTTAAGGGCATTTTCGTCTTTTCCCCTCAATTCTGACCTAAACCATTCTCCCCACTATATATATCCCCTCTTCTCTTCAGTTTACAGAGAATCCACACTCTCCCTCTCTCTCTCCTCCGCCCCACTCTCTCTCTCTTCCATTTTCTTCACATTCTCCACCAAATAAGGAGGATCCAAGCTCCCATGGAGGTTTTTCCTCCATGGGAGCTCCCCATACATCTCCACAACCCCATTTTACACTTCCTCCATCCATTTTAGGGCAGATTTCAAGGAATAGGAGTGGTCTCTTGACCAATTTCGAGCTAGGAAAGCTAGGAGCTTCTTTGGAGGGTTGGTTTGTCTTCAAAGGTTGTCTCCTTTTTACTCATTTCTTTGTATTTTCTGTTTCTTTGATGTGTAACCCAGATTTGGGGGATATTGTAAACCTTCACTTGTGTTATATATGTTGGTTGTTCTTGAATTCTTGTGGGTTTTGTTTCACTATTTGTTAATTTCATGAATTTAGCTTTAATTGCAATATCCATATGTGTGGAGGCCTGAAATTGATATGTGTCCATGATTGGGATTAGGAGTAGAGTAATTTAATATAGGAGTAGTGTAATTTAACTTCCCATGATTGTTGATTGATTGATGGATGACCAAAATACCATGTTTAGAGTAATTGGAGTGTTAGAGATTTAGCTCCAAAGAGTGGGAAAGGTTTCAGTTCAGGCATTTAGTTGCTAAATTGGCCTGGGTTCCAATTCTTATGTTTAATGGGTCTTGTTATCAAGGCACAATTGCTCATCCTTGGCCGGATTGGGTAATAAATTGATTTAGGGAAAATTCCCAAATCAAGAGAATGAACCCTTAACCTATATTGAATGGTCTTAATGAATAACAACCAACTTGTTTGCACATTGTTGTTTGGTAAACTTGTTTCCCATATCTAGCCATCCTAGGGAGATTGATAAAACCGAATCTGTATCTAGAGTAAAGACAAACTGAATTCCTCTTGTGCTTGTGTAGTTATATGGTATTTCATTGCTTAATGCTTTCACTCGGTTAGCCACCTTGTGGATGATATTTAGGCTATGTGTTATATATTGCGTGGTTCACATTAACATGTCCAGCGTGATATCCTCTACATTTGACCAGACAGTGAGAGATACACTAGGCTGGCGTGTAGAGCTCGTGTGTGTGTCCCACAGTCCTTAATGAATCCAAGCATTTATGCATGGATGTAATCTCTAAGACATCGAGAGAGATTAGAGATTAATTAAGGTGACACGAGCATATAACATACGTGTTGTATGGGTATCTCGTATTCTTAATGCTTTCACTTGGTTGCCATCCCGTATTTGGTTAGCCATTGTGAATGAATTATTGGCTGTAGTATGGCCCACGCGGTTGCGCATTACATGCCCAACGAAATAACCACTGTATATGACCAGACAGTGAGAGATACACTAGGCTGGCATACAGGGCTCTTGTGTGTGTGCCACGGCACTTAATGAATTCATGTGTACTTTGTATGTGTGGATGTGATTTCTAAGACTCGAGAGAGATTAGAGATCAATTAAGGGGACACGAGCCTATGATATACTTGCATATTGAGGGACTAAGTGAGTCTAGAGCTTAATTAGGTGGATTGTTACGGTTGAGTCGTTTTCCTTAGTATTACCACATTTCATGCATCTCTCCATTCCATCCTATCCATGTATATATTATAGTAGTTAGTTTATATATTTATAGTATTATTTACACTTTTCCGCAACTGCAACACACGAGTTCTCTCGGAGTGTTGTAATAATAGCTAGAACCGGTGACGGTCGGTGAATCCCACCTCCCTGCGGAACGATACCCTCACTTGCCGCTGTGCTAGTCCCTGTGACTCGCGCGCTAGCGAGGTCGAACTTAAATGTTCATCTTTTGACCGACATCGCAACCACGTGTCGTCAAAGTGGCGCCGCTGCCGGGGATCGAACCCGGGTCACCCGCGTGACAGGCAGCGGCGCCACTTTGACGACACGTCGTTGCGATGTCGGTCAAAAGATGAACATTTAAGTTCGACCTCGCTAGCGCGCGAGTCACAGGGACTAGCACAGCGGCAAGTGAGGGTATCGTTCCGCAGGGAGGTGGGATTCACCGACCGTCACCGGTTCTAGCTATTATTACAACACTCCGAGAGAACTCGTGTGTTGCAGTTGCGGAAAAGTGTAAATAATACTATAAATATATAAACTAACTACCATAATATATACATGGATAGGATGGAATGGAGAGATGCATGAAATGTGGTAATACTAAGGAAAACGACTCAACCGTAACAATCCACTTAATTAAGCTCTAGACTCACTTAGTCCCTCAATATGCAAGTATATCATAGGCTCGTGTCCCCTTAATTGATCTCTAATCTCTCTCGAGTCTTAGAAATCACATCCACACATACAAAGTACACATGAATTCATTAAGTGCCGTGGCACACACACAAGAGCCCTGTATGCCAGCCTAGTGTATCTCTCACTGTCTGGTCATATACAGTGGTTATTTCGTTGGGCATGTAATGCGCAACCGCGTGGGCCATACTACAGCCAATAATTCATTCACAATGGCTAACCAAATACGGGATGGCAACCAAGTGAAAGCATTAAGAATACGAGATACCCATACAACAAGTATGTTATATGCTCGTGTCCCCTTAATTAATCTCTAATCTCTCTCGATGTTTTAGAGATTACATCCATGCATAAATGCTTGGATTCATTAAGGACTGTGGGACACACACACGAGCTCTACACGCCAGCCTAGTGTATCTCTCACTGTCTGGTCAAATGTAGAGGATATCACGCTGGACATGTTAATGTGAACCACGCAATATATAACACATAGCCTAAATATCATCCACAAGGTGGCTAACCGAGTGAAAGCATTAAGCAATGAAATACCATATAACTACACAAGCACAAGAGGAATTCAGTTTGTCTTTACTCTAGATACAGATTCGGTTTTATCAATCTCCCTAGGATGGCTAGATATGGGAAACAAGTTTACCAAACAACAATGTGCAAACAAGTTGGTTGTTATTCATTAAGACCATTCAATATAGGTTAAGGGTTCATTCTCTTGATTTGGGAATTTTCCCTAAATCAATTTATTACCCAATCCGGCCAAGGATGAGCAATTGTGCCTTGATAACAAGACCCATTAAACATAAGAATTGGAACCCAGGCCAATTTAGCAACTAAATGCCTGAACTGAAACCTTTCCCACTCTTTGGAGCTAAATCTCTAACACTCCAATTACTCTAAACATGGTATTTTGGTCATCCATCAATCAATCAACAATCATGGGAAGTTAAATTACACTACTCCTATATTAAATTACTCTACTCCTAATCCCAATCATGGACACATATCAATTTCAGGCCTCTACACACATGGATATTGCAATTAAAGCTAAATTCATGAAATTAACAAATAGTGAAACAAAACCCACAAGAATTCAAGAACAACCAACATATATAACACAAGTGAAGGTTTACAATATTCCCCAAATCTGGGTTACACATCAAAGAAACATAAAATACAAAGAAATGAGTAAAAAGGAGACAACCTTTGAAGACAAACCCTCCAAAGAAGCTCCTAGCTTTCCTAGCTCGAAATTGGTCAAGAGACCACTCCTATTCCTTGAAATCTGCCCTAAAATGGATGGAGGAAGTGTAAAATGGGGTTGTGGAGATGTATGGGGAGCTCCCATGGAGGAAAAACCTCCATGGGAGCTTGGATCCTCCTTATTTGGTGGAGAATGTGAAGAAAATGGAAGAGAGAGAGAGAGTGGGGCGGAGGAGAGAGAGAGGGAGAGTGTGGATTCTCTGTAAACTGAAGAGAAGAGGGGATATATATAGTGGGGAGAATGGTTTAGGTCAGAATTGAGGGGAAAAGACGAAAATGCCCTTAAGTGGCAGATTTTTGGGGGGTCTCGCGGATGACTTTCCAGCAGCGCGCACCGTTACGGAAATGGGCATAACTTTCTCCAAAAACATCGGAATTGTGTTCTTGATGAACCGTTGGAAAGAAGACTTCTGGATCTTTCCAACCATATGTAGCACAAAACCCAGTTCAATCGGATGAGAGAGATATGGGCCCCGTAAGATGAGAAATCTGCAAGAAACTTTCATCAGATTTTCCGCCTTGACTTTTGCGCCCTATTCTGCGCCCTAGGGCGCAGAATTACAAAAAAATGAAGTTCTGGTCCCTTTCTATGCCCATTTTTTCTGCCCCTTAACGCAAAACAAGGGCGCAAAACCAACTTTCAAAAATTGCACTTTTGCCCCAATATTTCTCTATTTTTGCACTTTAGCCCCTGTGATGAAAAATATCCTGAAACACTTATTTAAATCGTTAAATACCCGGTTTTACCCGGAAAACAAGCATAAAAGATAAAAGTAAGGGGCTACACAACGTGTAGAAATAAGAGTTATCAGTAGTTGCAATGGGCCCCACGGTGGGCGCCAAACTGTAGGGGGTCGACTTCATTTTGAATGAGTCTTCAACGGTAGCTTCTGCTGGCAGCTAGTTTGGGTCGACCCAACACAATGGGCCTGGGTTAGAGTGGTAAAGATTGGGCCTTGGCATGTTAGGCCGTTGGACCATTTTTGGCTACCACAATAGTTATACATAAAATATGATTGAATTACAAGTTAGGTTAAATTGTAAAAATTGACAAAGTTAGAGGGTAAAATAGTACTTTCAAATCATTTGCTTTAAGTTAAGGGTAAAATGGTCAATTTACTATTTCTGTTAGGGTTGACCGTAAAAATCTTGTTAGAGGGATCAAATTGATGGATTTTTGAAATTATAGGGATCACGCAAATGATAAATGAAAAGACGGTTAAAAAGTCATCAAACACGGACTAAAATAATAAAATCCTTTAAAAAAAAATTTATTGTGTCGGGAATTGGGTGGTCCCAATCTAACTACATTTGTCTGGCTTGGGGAAAGACCTTGTAGAGTATCTCCGATGCAACTGTGGTTTGCATTTAAAAAAATGGTGACAAGTCAACATGGTCAAGACACTTGCTTTCTACGTGGTATATAACTAAACTTGACAGACAACCAAATGAAAAATTGGTCTCCACTCTCCAACGCATTGGATATCCATAATTTCTATGAAAGATCTTTTAAATATATGTGGATATCTATATTCCTATAAAAGACCTTTTTTTTTTTTTTGAAAGATTCCCAAAAAAGGGAGCCACAAGCTAGGCAAACGACCAAAGACAGGCAAAAGGAGAACAAAGAAGGCAAACAACCAGGCCAAACGAGAAAATAAAGCCAACCAACAAACAAAGTCAAAAGGCCAAACCAAAAAGCAAGGCAACACGCCAACCACCCAAAATTAGAGCCTCAAATCATCCTCCAGTAAATATCTGATGCATAAAGGCGCATCCTCCATCCAAAAGACATCCACATGTATTTAAAAGACCTTTTAAATACATGTGGATATCCATAATTTCTATAAAATATCGGTCATTGACTTCCACAGACTTACAATCTTTATTAAACATAAAAAACTCTGATCTTGGAAACATTTTTGAGAATTGAGAGAGATAATCAAGTACAAGTTGTTGCTCTAAATCTTTCTTCTTGGCCAGTGATTATTGCTCGAAGCCACCGAGAGACTTTGTTCTTCACTTGCCACTTTGCCAGTCCAGTTACTTCTTCTGTTGTTCAACTTGCTCGGAGATACAAACAGTTAGAGGTGCACTTTGCTCTCAACTTTTAACCACTTTCTTCTTTCAATCAATAGTTTCTTAGCTTTGCTCTGCAGTTTAATCAATAGTTTCTTCTTTTAAAACACTGATCAATAGTTTTTTAGCTTCACTCTGCAGTTTGTTAGCTTTACTCTGCAGTTTAATCAATCGTTTCTTCTTTTAAAAGTTAAAACACTGATCAATATTTTTTTTTCCCTTTTTTTGTCACTGTTTGTTCTTCAGTTTATTAGCTTTGATCTGCAGTTTGCACATAGAAACCAATTGCTCCATTTGTATTGGTAGACATCGTATACCAATACAAATAGAAAAGATTCGAGGATTAGTTTTCTATTTGTATTTTCTATTTCTATTTGTCACTGGTTTATCAGTTTATAAGATTTGTATTATTGGTTTTTCTATTAGCTTTCACATCAAAAAAAAAAAAAAGAAAAAAAAAAAAAAAAAACCATCAAACCATCAATTTATTTGTATTGGTAGTCCGTTTTGAATCATTCAGCTTATAGAACTTTCTTCTAGATTAATTCTGCTTTTTCAAGAGTGAGTATCTCCATAAAAAAAAAAAATTCTTTTATTAAAAAAGACAAGAGAGGAGAAAAAAAAAACAGAGAGATAAAAGAAAGCAAGGAGTGATAAGAAACAGGAAATGGCGGAGATTGTTATTTCCATTGCAGCAAAAGTTTCAGAGTTGTTGGTTGTTCTGATTGGAAAGCACATATGTTATCCGTTCAAGTATGAGAGCAACATGGAGGATCTAAAGCGACAAGTTGAGAAGCTGATAAATGCAAGGGACAGGGTGCAGCATTCCGTTGACACAGCCAAGGGACAAGGGGATGAGATCGAAAAGGATGTTGAGAAATGGCTCAATAGCGTGGATGCGTTTGCAGACCAACCAGTCGTGAAATCCATTATTGATGGCGAAGAAGACAGAGCAAAGAAGAAGCTGTGTTCAATTGGCTTCTGTCCTAATATGATTTCGCGTTACTCACTCAGCAAGAAAGCAGCCAAGACAGCAAAGGATGGGGTTGACCTCTTGGCAGAAGGACAATTTAAGGAAGTTTCGCACCGCCTTGCCATTCGAAGAATGAAATCCGTCTATACCAGAGGCTATGAAGACTTTGGTTCGAGAATGCCAGTTTTCGAGAAGATTATGAAGGCATTAGCTGATGAAGAAGTCAACTTGATTGGAGTGTACGGCATGGGAGGTGTGGGTAAAACCACACTTGTCAAAAGAGTTGCTGCTCAAGTCTTGGAAGACAAGTTATTTGATGTTGTAGTTATGGCCGAGGTTACACAGACTCTCAACATCAAAAATATTCAAGGGCAAATTGCAGATGTGCTAGGTCTTGAATTTCATGAGGAGAGTTTATCCGGAAGAGCTGACCGATTATGTGAGAGGTTGAAGAAAGAAACCAATGTTCTTATTATTTTAGATAACATTTGGGAGAAACTTAATCTGGATGATGTTGGGATTCCTTCTTTGGATGATGAGATCTGTAGAGATCTCACACAAGAGGTAGTAGACGAACGAGGAAGAAATGCTTACAAGAGGCAATGCAAATTATTGTTGACTTGTAGAGATCTGGATGTATTACATAATGATATGAATACCCAGAAGAATTTCTTGATTGATGTGTTATCTGATATCGAAGCAATGAATTTATTTTGGAAGATTGCCGGTCAATCAAGAAAAAAACCAGATTTCGACCTTATTGCAGTTGAGATAGTTAGAAAATGTGCTGGCTTACCGATTGCAATTAAAACAATTGCAAATGCCTTGAAAAATAAAGACGTTTCTGTTTGGAAGAATGCCTTGCAATGGCTAAGAAGGTCTAATCCAAAGCCCATCAAAGGAATGGAGGCAACTGTTTACTCCACCTTAGAATTGAGTTACAATATTTTGGGGTCTGAGGAACAATCATTTTTCCTGCTTTGTTGTCTATGTATTTCAGGTTCTGGTTTTCATACTAATGACTTATTCAAATATAGTATGGGTTTGGGTTTGTTTAAAGATGTCGATACGATGGAAGAAGCAAGGAATAGAATGCAAACATTGATCAGTAATCTCAAAGCTTCATGTTTGTTGTTGGATGGTAATGCTAAGGACATTGTTAAAATGCATGACATAATTCAAGCTGTTGGAGTTTCAATTGCATCCTCCAAGGAGAAACTCATGTTTAATATCCAAAATGTTACTAGCATAAAAGAAGCGCTGGAAGAAAAATTGCCAAAAGATTCAATTGTTGTGTGTCTTCCGGAAAGAGATTTTAATGAGCTTCCTGAAAGATTGGAATTTCCGAAACTTGAGTTACTTTATTTGTGCAAAGATGAGGTTCCTTTACAAATTCCAGATGTCAAACTTGAGTTACTTCATTTGTACAAAGATGGGGTTTCTTTACAAATTCCAGATGCCTTTTTTGATGGGGCTAAAGAACTCAAAGTTTTAGATTTTACCAAATTTCATTTGTTGTCATTACCTTCGTCGCTTTGCAGGCTAACAAACCTTCAAACCTTATGTTTGGATCAATGCTTGATTGGAGATATCACAATTATTGGAGAGCTAAAGAAATTAGAAATTCTAAGCTTTTCGTTTTCAGAAATTGAGCAATTGCCTGGAGAAATTAGACAATTGACTCGTTTAAGGTTGTTAGATTTAAGAAATTGTTCCAAACTTAAAGTAATCACACCAAATGTCTTATCAAGCTTGACACGGTTAGAAGAACTCTATATGGGTAACAGCTTTGTTCAATGGGATGTCAAAGGACAAAGTAATGCAAGTCTTACTGAGTTAAAGCAATTGTCTAACTTGACAACTTTAGAAATACATGTTCTTGATGCCCAGATTATGCCTCACGACTTGTTCTTTAGGAAGCTGGAAAGATTTATAATATTTATTGGAGATGTATGGAGCTGGTCTGGTAAATATGAAACCTCGAGGACGTTGAAACTGAAATTGAACAATAGCTTTTTTTTGAGCAATGGGATAAAATTTTTGCTGAATAGAGCTGAAGATCTCTATCTGGATGAACCGAAAGGCAGGAAGAATGTTCTTCACGAGCTTAATGGGGAAGGTTTCCAACAATTGAAGCATCTTCATATACAAAATGCTTCCCAGATACAGTATATTATCAACTCAGTTGGATGGGGACTATGCAGTATCTTTCCCCAGAGGCTAGAGTCATTAGTCCTTCATAATTTGATCAATTTGGAGAATATATATCATGGCCAACTTACGGCAGAGTCTTTCAGCCAATTAAAAGTCATAAAAGTCAGAAAATGTGATAAATTGAAGTATCTCACATTGCCCATGGCCGGAAACCTTTCGCAGCTTCATGAAATCGAAGTGACTAATTGTAGGAAGCTAGAACAGATCGTTCTCATGGAAAGCAGGCAAGTCCACAGAAATGAACAGATTTGTAAGATTGAGTTCACTCAACTGCACACTTTGACACTACAATGCCTACCACATCTCACTAGATTTGGCTTCAACGTGCTTACACCTAATATGAGACTCCAAGAAATCCTTGCTGAAGATGATCCGGACAATTTCATCCCGTTTTTCAGTCAAAATGTATGTTTTCTTGTACTTCTTATACCTGTAGACCTTACTTTTAAACCCTTTAATAAAAACTAAACAGTAAAATTGTGTTTGCAGGTTGAAATCCCAAGGTTGGAGAACTTGAAATTGTGCTCAATTAACATTGAGTGCAGATGGCTCGATCAACTACCAGCTGTATCTTCTAGTTCTCAAACTTTAGCAAAGTTGATCGTGGAGGAGTGTAATGGTTTGAATTTTCTGTTTTCGTATTCCATAGTTAAGAGTCTTGTGCAACTACAAGAACTAAAGATAAGGAACTGTAACTCAATGGAAAGAATAATTAACATTGAAGAACCGGCAGAAGAAGAAAGAATAATTGATATGATATTCCCCAAATTAAATTTTCTGGTGCTGGAAGGTCTTCCGAAACTCACCGGATTTGGCTCTGGAAATTCAATTGAATTCCCCTCCTTGAACGCACTTTGGATTCTGGATTGTCCTAGGTTGAAGATGTTCTTCTTTGATTCCAGATGTGCAAACATAACAGTAAGCAAAGAACAGGAAGCAACAAGCTCTTGCGCTGACGTATATCCTCTCTTGGACAAAAAGGTGACTTTTTTTTTTTCCTTCTGCACAGAGTTAGTAGAAAATCCATATGTTTATATGACTTGATGCCTCAAATTCAATTGACTTTGAACTTTGATAGATCTGATTTCATTTGTTCACTCATAAAATAAGGATTTAACTGTAGGTTTTGTTGCCGTCATTAAGGAATTTGAAACTGAACTCTATCAGCTCTGAAGTGATATGGCACAGCCAACTTCTGGCAACGTCTTCTTCCCTTCACAATTTGACATTCTTGAGGATTTTCGGTTTGGGTGATTTAAAATATTTATTTTCATCTTCTATGGCTAATAGTGTAGTCCAACTCAAAATTCTTGAGATAATTGATTGTAAGCTTATGGAAGCGGTGATAGTTGAAGAAGAAAAAGGGTCAAGTGTGCAGCTGTTTCCTAATCTACAATATCTGACCCTCCGTAATCTTCCAAAACTCGCAAGATTCTGCTACGTCAACAGGAATTTAATTGATCCGTGCTCCTCATTGGAACAAAACATGACTGCAAGCGAGGAATGTAGTGGAATGGACTCAAGGGAGAACCTCCAGGCTAACATTCAACCTCTCTTTGATGAAAAGGTGATTTGTTCCTCTTTTTGTTTCACATCTTTTCTTCTTGCTTTATTCACACCATTGGATAGATTTGTTTTTCTTTAATTAAAATCTAAATTAATTTCCATCTTATATTCTTATCTCTAACTGTGTATGGTTAGATATTAAAGGGGAAGTTAATTAATTGAATTATTCAGGTGGGACTCCTGAATATAAATAAATTGTCAATAAAGGAGATGGATAGCTTAAGAAAAATATGGCACGATCAACTCTATTTGGATTCCTTCAGCAAATTAGAACAAGTCAAGGTATATGGTTGCAATAACCTATTGAATGTTTTCCCATCTAATATGCTTGGCAGACTCCAAAGACTGGAGCTTTTGGAAGTACAAAATTGTGATTCGGTAGAGGAGATATTTGAACTCGAAGCTCTCAGTAGCAAGAAAACACATGCTATAGCAGCAGCTCAATTGAGAACATTACAGATACATTATTTGCCAAAGCTGAAGCATGTATGGAATGTGGACTCCCAAGTTATTCTATCCTATCAGAATCTACATTCAATATCAGTTCAATTTTGTGATAGTTTGAAAAGCCTCTTTCCTGCTTCAGTAGCTAGAGGTCTTGTTCAACTTGAAGAGCTTACTATACGTCATTGCATGATGGAAGATATTACTGCCAAGGATGACGGAGTAGAAGCAGAAGCAGTCCTTAGGTTTTGGTTTCCTCTATTAAGAAAGTTGGAGCTGTGGAATCTATCGAAACTCAAAAGTTTCTATTTGGGATCATATATTTCAGAATGGCCAGTTCTCAAGACGTTAGAAGTGTGGGGTTGTGATGAAGTGGAAATACTTGCTTTACAAGTTTTGAGCCATGGGGAGAGCCGACATGAGATCCCAACTGGACAGCCCCTGTTCTTAGTTGGGAAGGTATGAACCCGTTTGTTTTTTTGTTTTTTTTTTTTTTTTTTTTACATTTGAAAACTTAAATTTATATAATACTTTTGTGTATTTCCTAGGATGCATTCCCTAGCTTGGAGTGTCTGGCAGTGGATTGGAATTGCATTAAGAAAGAGATGTTACATGGAAAGTTTTCAGAGTACTTGTGCAAGCTAAATCACCTTGGGTTGGTAGGCCCTTTTAAGGAAACTGCTATTTGTCCATCTTGTTTTCTTCACAAATTGCCCAACCTTGAGACACTCTGTGTTCATAAAGGTTTTCTCAAGGAATTGTTGTCATGTGAAGGGCTTGGCTGTAAGGAAAAACATGCCGAGTCGCCCAATAAATTGAGCTGCTTAGAGCTTTTTCAATTGTCTGACCTGCAAATGTGGGAGGAAAGTTCTGAATTTGGCAAAAAATTTCAAAATCTGAAACGTCTGAAACTATTTCAATGTGGCAATTTAACAAGTTTAATGCCGTCCTCAATGACTTTCGAAAATTTGACGACTTTGGAAGTAGACAAATGTGGTGGATTGCTCAATTTAATGTCACCCTCGGTAGCTAAAAGTCTCATCCAACTAACAAGATTGGATATAACTGATTGTGAAATGATAGAAGAAATCATTATGCATAAGGAAGATGAAGCAGTCAATCAGATCATTTTCAACCAGCTGGAATATTTGGGACTCAATTGTTTACCAAGTCTTACGGTCTTCTACTCGGGGAGTTGGACTATCGAATTTCCATCCCTGCAACAAGTAGTTGTGAAGCGATGCCCAAATATGAAATTATTTTCTCGAGGAGTGTTGAGTACACCAAGACTACATACACTACAAATAGTAGAAACAGAGGATGTAGGATGTTGGGAAGGCGACCTCAATACTTCCATAGAACAACGATATGTAGAAAAGGTACGCATTGATACTTGAAATTTACTCGCTTTTGTCTCCCTATCAGACCTCAATATATGCTATGATTTATAAATTGCAGAATGCCGAGAATTCTGGACAAAATTGAGGATGATAATCAACTTCATATAACTGTAAGAGCAGAATTGTCGTGGTTTAAGTTCATTACTAGAAGAGCTGGATCAGAAAGCTGCAGCTTTGCATTCTTTTAAATCCCAGTCTCTGAGACTTTCTTCTCTTCTTCGGTTTAAATCAGGACAGGCCTCAATATTGCTTGCAACTGATATCGCCAGTCATGGTTTGGACATTCCTACGGCTGATCTCGCCATAAACTATGATATTCCAATGTAATTTTCTAAAGTTTCTTTATATATATATTTGAAATAAAAAACCTTTGTTCTGTAGAATCTAACTGTCCCTACTTCAGGAATCTGAGAGACTATGTTCATCATGTGTGGCGTACTGCCAGAGCAGGCAGAGGTGGGCTGTCTGTGAGCTTCGTTTCCCAAATCCCAAGTAAGTTGAAGAAATAATGAAATATAATAGAGACTATATCTGAAGTTGTGGATGTCTTTCTTCAGACGCAGTGTCATTTGATTATTAAATAATCTTAGAAAGTTGCTAAACTAAAAACCATGTTGTCTTTGTTTGATCTTTAGTTTGTTTAGCTAAAGTTTAAGATTCTTAATTTGTTTTATTAAACAATCCTAGTCACATAGGATCATTAATGCCGTCTATTGAAACTGATGTTGATATTGAATTTAAATTAAAGATGTTATATTTTGTAATTATGTTATACATTATGCTAATATTGCTTACTTAAATTAAACAATCCTAGTCACATAGGACATTGCCTTTTTCAAGAATGATGTTGTTCTCCTTCATGCAATCGAAGCTGATCTTGGAAAGCAACAAGAAAAATTCATATGTAAAGAGCAAGATGTGCTCTCTGACATTACGAGGGTAAGATCTCTTCGGATACAATTAGGGGTGGGCACCCAAGCCGCCAAACCGATCAACCCGCCCAAACCAAACCAATTTAAGCGGTTGGTTTAGTTTTGTTAAATAAAATAAACCGATTGGGTTGTTTTTGAGCAACCCAATTGGTTTGGGTTGATTTGTGGGTTGTGTTTTATCAAACCGTATAACCCAACCCAAACCATTACATACTTATATATTATTATTATTATTATTATTATTATTATTATTAATTAAATTATCGGATAAAACAAATAAAAACTAAAAGTTAACCCAATACAACAAGAAGTGAACTTCGAAACTTCAAAGTGATTGCTTAGACGATGGTAGATATTATTAATTTAGAAACTTAAACGATTTAGTTTTATTTTATAAGTTTTAGGTGTTCTACACTTGAGTTTTTTTTTTTTTTTTTTTTTTTTTTTTATTTTTTTTTTTTAACAATTATCTTTTTGCACTTGAGTTAAATTTAGTATTATAAATTAGTATTATTGTTTATCTTATTGATAATTGGTTTAACTATTTATATTGATAATTTGATATTATTAAATTTATTCAAATAAAAAATAATGTAATTATTTTCTTAAACCATTAAACCAAACCGAACCAAACCGATTTTATCGGTTTGGTTTTACCTTCAAAATGGTTTGGTTTGGGTTGTAAAAAATAAAACCGATTTTATAATGGTTTGGTTTGGGTATAGTCAAACCCAACCCAAACCAACCCATGCCCACCCTTGGATACAATTGAGTGACTTGTCCAGTTTTAGCTTAAAGTTTGTCATACGTTACATTATATGATTGCCATGTGACGTACATTAAGAGCTCCAGCTTGGTTTAAATACATAAAATCACGAATAGCTTAACACTTCCATTTGATCAGCATCTCAAGATTGAAATCAAATTTGCTCTTAAAAATATATGTTGATTAGTTTGCAATCGTAAATTATTTCCAATTTTTTTTTGTTTTGTGTGAATTGAAGCTACATTTTGTATCAGCGGCTTACCAGAATTGTTATAGACTTATAGTCAAATCAAAATCATGAGATTATTTATTCAGTGTGAGATACTCTTTGTAGTGTTCAATAGTTCTTTTGAAAAAGTAATTTTTTTGATAAAAATGGATGATAGTTATACATAAAATATAGTCCCCTAAAAAAATTACATTAATCAAAGTGGAAAGTGGAAACTTAAATGCATTTGGAAACAAATTAATTAACAAACAATTTCTGAACAAAAAAAAAAAGCAGAATGTATACAAAATTTAATGTAGAATTTAATGGTAATTCTGTAATTTAGACAACTTTTTTGAAGAAGTAATTATGTGATTTTAATTGGGTTTTATTTAAGGGGTTCTGTAGAAATTTGAAGGTCAAAAGATACTTGATTTATGTTTGCATGTTTAATTTTGGAAGTTGAGTTGGGCTCTTTGAATTGAAGTCAGAGAGAAGATGAAGCGAAGAAACAGACATCACCAAAACTCAAAAGAAAATAAAATAATTATGAAAAGTAATTTGATTTCATTAATTTCAATGAAATAAAATATTACACGAATCTATCAATTAAAAAAAAACACAAACTAATAATTATAATAAGTTTCCTGACTCAATTTCAAACTTGATTCTACAGAACTAGCTAGTACTCTTTCTTCCTCCCCAATCGGACCATATTTCGATTCTCCGATCGGATTCTCTAAGATTTTATCGTTCTTATTCGGAACCTGATCATCATCATCATCCAATGTTGTAATGCTCATTGAATTATCATTCAAGTCTGGAAGAGATGGTGGAATATTCATGTTGTTGTTTCAAGGCCTCTGAAGCAGTTGGTCTCTTGCTTGGATCCCAAGAACAGAGCGATTTGATCAGACTAATCGCGTTCTCACTCACGAATGGCATCAACGACGAGAGACGCACACCCGAAAACTGTGGGAATTGATAGTTCCAACTTCCAACCCTTCGCCAGAGCAAGTCCCTCGGGCCAGGTCTCCGTAGTTGGACTGCCTAAAACTCTGCACATCACGGACATTTGGTCAGACGCGTTTCTACCTGGAAACAAAGGTCGAAGCATCAACAACTCTGCCATTATCGCTCCCATTGCCCACAAGTCGACTGGGTAGCTGTAATTATGTGAGAAAAGCATCACTTCCGAAGGTCGATACCTGTTAGAATAGATAATTATGATATATTATCTTTCCTATTGTTGTTATTATCTTTCCTATTGTATAGCAAACTTTGTAGCTTAACTGACTATATTGTAGCAACGTATTCCTGACTTGTAGGAATGGTTGTTATTCACAACTTGTACAAATACACGTTCTCTGCTATCAATAATATGAGCTCAGCAAATACTTTCTTTCTTTCATCTTTTCATGGTATCAGAGCAGGACTAAAAATCCTGATCCATCGCTACAATCTAATCACTCGTGTAGCATCTCTCTTTTTCTTCAATCATTATGGCCAATGATCAAATCCCACAAACGTCTTCTATCACTGGCAAAGAAGTTGCTGTCTCAAGCACTTCTGCAGACCCCTCAAAGACAAATACTTCAAATCCTTATTTCACTCATCATTCAGACCATCCTGGCTTGGTTTTGATTTCTAAACCTTTGAATGGAGACAATTACTCTACTTGGAAAAGGGCTATGACTCTGGCCTTAAATTCTAAAAACAAGTTAGGGTTCGTCAATGGTTCGATTACGGCTCCTTCGAAAGAAACCGATTCTGAAGGTTATGCGACTTGGTCTCGATGCAATGATATGGTCCACTCCTGGATCGTCAACGCTCTCAGTCCCGAAATTTCAGATAGTGTGATTTATTATACTACAGCTCATGAGGTTTGGGAAGATCTTCGTGAGCGTTTTTCTCAAAGCAATGCACCTCGCATCTTTGAAATCCAACGAGATATTGCTTAGCTTCGACAAGAACAATCCTCTGTCTCTGCCTATTACACAAAATTGAAGGGTCTATGGGATGAATTAGCTTCCTACAATGACGCCATACTCGGAGCACAACAGGACCAACAAAAACTGATGCAATTTCTGATGGGATTGAATGATACTTACAGTGCTATTCGCGGACAAATCCTCCTGATCAATCCCCTTCCTTCAGTTCGCCAAGCATATTCCTCCGTCTCTCAAGAGGAAAAACAGCGCCTTCTCAGCTCAATCCACACTACAAGTGATCCCAGCAACAGTGCTGCCATGGCCGTTCGAACCAGACCCAATTCGGTCAGGTTTGAGCGATCTGATCGCCAATATGGGTCACAAGACTCCCGTTCGCAAGACAAGTCAGTCGATTTTAGCAGCAGCAGTGGGGGACGGCGGTTTGACACAGACAAGCGGCGCTCTGGAGCTGGTTCTGGAAGGGGACGACCTCACTGTTCTCATTGTGGAGAAATGGGTCATTGGGTCCAAACTTGTTATGAGCTTAATGGGTATCCAATGGGCCATCCAAAGGCTAAGCATAATGGCCCAAAACGCTACAACAACAATATCAGGCCTGCTGCTCATAATCTTGTGTCAGACGGTTTTTCTAAGGAAGATGGAAACCAGGTTCTTGGGATTTCAGAGGTTTAATTGAAACAGCTCCTGTCTCTCATCGACAATAAAAATGAAGGTTCTACCTCTCAGGCAAATGCCGTGATCAAACCAGGTTTGTCTGAAGTCGCTTCCCGCAGTTGGATCATTGATAGCGGGGTGACTGATCATATCTCCTCATCATCTAACTTATTTTTTTGCAAAGATAAAATTCGCTCATTATCTCCCGTATCATTACCTAGTGGTGACAAAGCTAATGTTATTGCAAAGGGTTCATTACCTCTGAATTCTGTCTACAATTTACACGATGTGTTATGTGTACCATCTTTTAATGTTGATTTGCTGTCAGTTAGTCGCCTGACGAAGGCCTTGAATTGTTCCATAATTTTTTTCCCTTCTTGGTGTGTTTTGCAGGATCTGGCTACGAGGAGGATGATTGGTTTGGGTAAACAACGTGACGGACTTTATTATTTGACGGCTCTAGCGACGAAGAATTCAGTACCTCCTACACAACCAACCTGCAACCTTGCTATTTCATCCACCAATCTCTGGCATAACCGCCTAGGCCATACATCACCATCTCGTTTAGATTTTATTGCCAAAATTTTTTTAAATGTTTCAGTTCAGTCGGATACTGCTTGCCATGTCTGTCCTTTGGCTAAGCAGAGTCGTTTACCTTTCAGTTCTAGTGTAATTTCTTCTATGAAACCTTTTGAGATGATTCATTGTGACATTTGGGGTCGTTATCGACATCCTTCTCTTTCTGGTGCTTATTATTTTCTTACTATTGTTGACGATTTTACGCGTTTTACATGGATATTTTTAATGCGACATAAAGATGAAGCACAATCACTTTTAAAACGATTTTTTAGTTTTGTTCTCACTCAATTTGGGTGCCAAATTAAAACTTTTCGAAGTGACAATGGTGGGGAATTTATCTCCCTTCGTTCCTTTTTTTCTGATCATGGTGTCGTTTTTCAACATTCCTGTGTTTACACGCCTCAACAAAATGGGGTTGTGGAACGCAAACATCGTCACATTTTACAGGTCGCTCGAGCTTTGAAATTTCAAGCTCAGCTTCCTAACCAATTTTGGGGGGAATGTGCTCTTACTGCTGTTCACATTATTAATCGCCTCCCCTCTCCGGTTCTCTCTTTTAAAACTCCTTTTGAACTTCTTTACTCCAAACCGCCTTCTTTTTCTCATCTCCGTGTCTTTGGATGTTTAGCCTATGCTACTAATGTCCGTACTTCTCATAAATTTGACATTCGTTCCATACCCTCCATTTTTATCGGCTATCCCATTGGTCAAAAGGCGTACAAATTATTCAATTTGTCCACTAAAAAAATTTTCACCAGCCGTGATGTTCGGTTCCTTGAGTCTGTTTTTCCTTATGCATCTGACAGGTTTTTTGGTTCTTCACCCAATGAGTCTGGCCCAATCCCTCTTGTGGCCCACGACACTCCTTACTCTCCTTGTCCAATTCGTTCTGGCCCAACCCCTGTTGTGGCCCACGATCCATCTTCTTCTCCTTTACCAAGTCCAACCCTTTCTCAGCCACAAACAACCCCAGCCATGTCTTCTTCTTCCCCAATTCTTTTTCCTGCGTCAGTCCTTCCTCCTTCTCCAGATTCCCCGTCCCCTACCCATCGTTCATCAATCCAGTTGTCCCCGTCACCCACACCATCGCCACCATCTCTTTCCCACGATTTATTGCCGCCGTCCTCTGCCAGTTCGTCCCCTCCATCCTCTCCACTCCTTCCATCGCCGGATTTCTCCATCGATCCACTTCTCCATTCCCCTCTGCCATCACCTAGTTCTGACCCCGACCCCATTCCGCTTCGTCGCTCCAGTCGACCCACTTGTCCACCGGCCAAACTCAATGATTACGTCTGCAACACCGTTTGCTCTGCCCAATCTTCCTCTTTATTACCAGGTCCGACGAAAGGTACTCGCTATCCACTGGCAAAGCATGTTTCTTATCACCGATATCAGCCTGCTTATCGTTCATTTACTGCTCAAATTGGTGCTGTCACGGAACCTCGTTCCTATTCCGAGGCTGTTGCTCATCCTGAATGGCAGAGGGCTATGTGTTCTGAATTACAGGCTCTTCAAGCCAATGGCACTTGGACACTCACTCATCTCCCGGCTGGCAAGAAACCCATTGGCTGTCGTTGGGTGTACAAGGTTAAATTTCGGTCGGATGGGTCTATCGAGCGTTACAAAGCTCGTTTGGTCGCCAAGGGCTTCACTCAGCTGGAGGGTGTCGATTATCAAGACACTTTTTCACCCACTGCCAAAATCATATCAGTTCGCTGCTTACTTGCTCTGGCCGTAGCTCATGGTTGGTCTCTCCATCAGATGGACGTCAACAACGCGTTTCTTCACGGTGATTTGGCTGAGGAAATTTATATGTCTCCACCTCCAGGTCTTCGGCGACAGGGGGAGAACGACTTGGTATGTCGCCTTCATAAGTCCCTGTACGGTTTGAAACAGGCATCTCGCCAATGGTTTGCAAAATTCTCAGACGCCATTTGCTCAGCTGGCTTCGTACAATCTCGAGCTGATTATTCTTTATTCACCAAAACACAAGGCAAGTCCTTTACTGCCCTCTTAATTTACGTTGATGATATTCTGATTACCGGAAATGATCTTGTTAGCATTGATGCAACTAAAAAATATTTGCACAGTCATTTTCGTCTTAAAGACCTTGGTAACTTGAAATATTTTCTTGGTATTGAAGTTTCCGCTTCTAAGAAAGGAATTTTTATTTCCCAACGTAAATATGCCTTAGAAATCATAGAGGATTCAGGACTGTTAGGTGCAGCCCCCATAGATACTCCTATGGAACAAGGTCTGAAGTTATCAGACAAAAGCGATTTGCTCAAAAATCCGAGTCAGTATAGAAGATTAGTCGGACGGTTAATTTACTTGACTGTTTCTAGACCAGATATTACATATGCAGTACATGTCTTGAGTAGATTTATGCATCAACCCCGAAAACTTCATATGGAGGCAGCCCTTCGGGTTGTCAGATACTTAAAGGGTGCACCTGGACAAGGCCTATTTTTCTCTTCGAATAGTGATTTCAAGTTAAGGGCTTACTGTGATTCAGATTGGGCAGGTTGTCCACTCACTAGGAGATCCACTACTGGCTACTGTGTTTTTCTTGGACCTTCACTGATTTCTTGGAGATCAAAGCGACAGAAAACGGTCTCTCTCTCTTCCGCTGAAGCAGAGTATCGTGCAATGACAGGAGCTTGCTGTGAGTTGACTTGGCTCCAATATTTATTAAGGGACTTGGGACTTTTGCACCATGAATCTGCACTGCTGTGTTGTGACAATAAGGCTGCCTTACACATTGCAGCCAACCCAGTTTTTCATGAGCGAACTAGGCATATTGAGATGGATTGCCACTACATTAGAGACAAGATTCAAGATGGCTCAGTGACAACAAGGTATGTAAATTCTGCACATCAGTTAGCAGATGTCTTTACCAAGCCCCTGGGAAAAGAAAATTTTATGCCTATGATTCACAAGTTGGGAGTACAGGATATCCACTCTCCAACTTGAGGGGGAGTGTTAGAATAGATAATTATGATATATTATCTTTCCTATTGTTGTTATTATCTTTCCTATTGTATAGCAAACTTTGTAGCTTAACTGACTATATTGTAGCAACGTATTCCTGACTTGTAGGAATGGTTGTTATTCACAACTTGTACAAATACACGTTCTCTGCTATCAATAATATGAGCTCAGCAAATACTTTCTTTCTTTCATCTTTTCAACTAATAATTATAATAAGTTTCCTGACTCAATTTCAAACTTGATTCTACAGAACTAGCTAGTACTCTTTCTTCCTCCCCAATCGGACCATATTTCGATTCTCCGATCGGATTCTCTAAGATTTTATCGTTCTTATTCGGAACCTGATCATCATCATCATCCAATGTTGTAATGCTCATTGAATTATCATTCAAGTCTGGAAGAGATGGTGGAATATTCATGTTGTTGTTTCAAGGCCTCTGAAGCAGTTGGTCTCTTGCTTGGATCCCAAGAACAGAGCGATTTGATCAGACTAATCGCGTTCTCACTCACGAATGGCATCAACGACGAGAGACGCACACCCGAAAACTGTGGGAATTGATAGTTCCAACTTCCAACCCTTCGCCAGAGCAAGTCCCTCGGGCCAGGTCTCCGTAGTTGGACTGCCTAAAACTCTGCACATCACGGACATTTGGTCAGACGCGTTTCTACCTGGAAACAAAGGTCGAAGCATCAACAACTCTGCCATTATCGCTCCCATTGCCCACAAGTCGACTGGGTAGCTGTAATTATGTGAGAAAAGCATCACTTCCGAAGGTCGATACCAAAGTGACATGATAAGAAAAGCACGTGGAGGGCCTGAAGTGATCTTCTTGGTAGAACCAATGTCACCGATCTTTATCAAGTCTTTCGATACCAGCAAATTCTCAGGTTTGATCTGCGCTCCCTATCGGAACAAAGGAGTATGAATTGCCCAGATATGGAAACATTTATCTCCAAAACTCTATGTGCAAACATGACTGCAAGCGAGGAATGTAGTGGAATGGACTCAAAGGAGAACCTCCAGGCTAACATTCAACCTCTCTTTGATGAAAAGGTGATTTGTTCCTCTTTTTGCTTCACATCTTTTCTTCTTCCTTTATTCTCACCATTGGATAGATTCGTTTTTCTTTAATTAAAATCTAAATTAATTTCCATATTATCTCTAATTTTGTATGGTTAGTTGGGTTTTTAATAATGCAATATAATTAATTGAATTCTTTAGGTGGGACTCCTTAATATAAAGAAATTGTTAATAGAGGAGATGGATAACTTAAGCAAAATATGACACAATCAACTCTATTTGGATTCCTTCAGCAAATTAGAACAAGTCAAGGTATATGGTTGCAATAACCTATTGGATGTTTTCCCATCTAATATGCTTGGAAGACTCCAAAGACTGGAGCTTTGGGAAGTACAAAAATGTGATTTGGTAGAGGAGATATTTGAACTCGAAGCTATCGGTAGCAAGAAAACACATGCTATAGCAGCAGCTCAGCTGAGAACATTACAGATACATTATTTGCCAAAGCTGAAGCATGTATGGAATGTGGACTCCCAAGTTATTCTATCCTATCAGAATCTACATTCAATATCAGTTCATTATTGTGATAGTTTGAAAAGCCTCTTTCCAGCTTCAGTAGCTAGAGGTCTTGTTCAACTTGAAGAGCTTACTATACATCGTTGAATGATGGAAGAAATTACTGCCAAGGATGACGGAGTAGAAGCAGAAGCAGTCCTTAGGTTTTGGTTTCGTCTATTAACAAAGTTGGAACTGTGGGTCCTACCGAGACTCAGAAGTTTCTATCCAGGATCATATATTTTAGAATGGCCAGTTCTAAAGACGTTAGATGTGTTGGGTTGCAATGAAGTGGAGATACTTGCCTCACAAGTTTTGAGCCATGGGGAGGGCCGACATGAGATCCCAACTGGACAGCCCCTGTTCTTAGTTGAGAAGGTATGAACCCTAACAATTTTTTTTATTTTATTTTACATTTGAAAACTTAAATTTATTTAATACTTTGGTGTATATTCTAGGATGCATTCCCTAGCCTGCAATGTTTGTCAGTGAAATGGAATTGCATTAAGAGAGAGATGTTACATGGAAAGTTTCCAGAGTACCTGTGCAAGCTAAATTACCTTGTGTTGTTAGGCCCTTTTGAGGAAACTGCTATTTGTCCATCTTGTTTTCTTCACAAATTGCCCAACCTTGAGACACTTCGTGTTCATTATGGTTTTATGAAGGAATTATTGTTATGTGAAGGGCTTGGCTCTAAGGAAAAACATGCTGAGTTGCCCGGTAAATTGAGCTCCTTAGAGCTTTTTCAATTGTCTGACCTGCATTTGTGGGAGGAAAGTTCTGAATTTGGCAAATTTTTTCAAAATCTGAAAAGACTAGGACTATTTCAATGTGGCAACTTAACAAGTTTAATGCCGTACTCAATGGCTTTCGAAAATTTGACGACTTTGAAAGTAGACAAATGTGGTGGATTGCTCAATTTAATGGCACCCTCGGTAGCTAAAAGTCATGTGCAACTTACAAGAATGGATATAACTGATTGCGAAATGATAGAAGAAATCATAACGCACAAGGAAGATGAAACAGTCGATCAGATCATTTTCAACCAGCTGGAATATTTGGGACTTAATGGTTTACCATGTCTTACGGTCTTCCACTCGGGGAGTTGCACTATCGAATTTCCATCCCTGAAACAAGTAGTTGTTAGGCGATGCCCAAATATGAAATTATTTTCTCGAGGAATCGTAAGCACACCGAGACTACATACACTACAAATAGCAGAAACAGAGGACGTAGGATGTTGGGAAGGCAACCTCAATACTACCATAGAACGACGATATATAGAAAAGGTACGCATTGATACTTGAAATTTACTCGCTTTTTTCTCCCTATCAGACCTCAAGATATGCTATGATTTATAAATTGCAGAATGCCGAGAATTCTGAACAAAATTGAGGGTGATGATCATCTTCGTATTACTGTGAGAGCATAATCATCATCGTTTAAGTTTATTACTAGAAGAGCTGGATCAGAAAGCTACAGCGTTGCATTCTTTTAAATCCCAGTCTCTGAGACTTTCTTCTCTTCATCGATTTAAATTAGGATTCAGGACAAGCCTCAATATTGCTTGCAACTGATGTCACCAGTCATGGTTTGGACATTCCGACGGTTGATCATGTCATAAACTATGACATTCCAATGTAATTTTCTGAAGTTTCTTTATAGAAAAAATATTTGTACAGTAGAATCTAACTGTCCCTACTTCAGGAATCCGAGAGACTATGTTCATCGTGTGGGGTGTACCGCAAGAGCAGGCAGAGGTGGGCTGTAAAGAGCAACTAGAACATTCGAATGTAAAGAGCAAGAGGTTATCTCTGACATTAAGAGGGTAAGATCTCTTGGGATACAATCCAGTGATCTATCTAATTTTACTTTTGATTATAGGTATAGGATGATAGATTGGTCTTTCTTCTTAAAGAAGCGCTGTTATAGTGGATAGCACAAAATATCTTTTTAGAGAAAGCATTTTCGTTTAAAATTTGAAATACAATTACATTATATGATTGCCTTGTGATGTACATTAGGAGCTCTAGCTTGGTTTAATTAATACACGAAACAATAGCTTAACACTTCCCCCTGATCAACATATCGAGATTGAAATCAAATTTGTGTATGTGCAGAGATCTTCAATGCTAGTCGTGTTGCAAAAATGAAGTTGATGGATGAAAGGTTTGATGAGAAAGCGAAAGAACTGAAAGAGCAGAAAATGAAAACACTAGCAGAGAAAGGATTATTGAAGAAAAGAATTAAAAAGAGAAAAATATCTGCTGATAAGTTTGCAATTGTAAATTATTTCCCCATTTTTTTTTATTTTTGTATCAGTCAAATCAAAATCAGGAGATTATTTATTCATTGTCATTGTGAGATACTCTCTGTAGTGTTGGACGTGTGAGATACTCTCTGTATGAGATCAAAATCAGGAGATTATTCAACTGAATTAATCGAATTCGCTGAAGTTGGACGTGTCAATTGATTCAACTCTCATTAAACAAGATAGTTGGCAATTTCAACCATTGAATTGAAGTCAGAGAGAAGATGAAGCGAAGAAACAGAACCACCAAAACTCAAAAGAAAACAAAATAATTATGAAAAGTAATTGGATTTCATTAATTTTAAACAAAGAAAAAGATTACATGAATCTATCAATTTTTTTTTGTAGTTGATTATGATTTTTGTTTTAAATTGTTAATGGGTTTGTTGTTTGATTTTTTGTTTATTGAAGATTTTATTAAACAAGTCCAATTTTTATTTTATTTTTATATGAAGCTAAAATTATAAAAAAAATAAAAAAAAAAGGGTAAAAGTGTATTTTAACCTATTTTGTTAAAGTTGACTATTAAATATTTGGTCAAATGGATTAAAGTGATGAGTTTGGAAAAAAGGAGGGACTAAAGTGATGAATATGATAAGGGGAATGCTATCTACCTTCCCCATTTGTTTTTCCCATTTACCTTTCCCACTCATTGTTTGACACGTATACACTTTTGTATTTAATAAAAAACTCTCACTTTTTGAGACAATGCTTGTTTACATCTTTACCCCTGATGGTTGCTTCTATCATTTCATAAATAAGGAGTAAAGACGTAAACAAGCTTCTCTTTCAAAAAGTGAGAGTTTTTTATTAAATACAAAAGTGTATACGTGTCAAACAATGAGTGGGAAAGGTAAATGGGAAAAACAAATGGGGAAGGTAGATAGCATTCCCCATATGATAAAAACATTTTAAATGGTGACAAATCGTGAAAAAGATATGATTTGTGTGAAATTTGGCAAAAAAAAAAAAAAAAAAAAGACAGGCGGACCCGTGATTGACAAGGAGAGAGAAAAGGGAGGGGAGTTGGTTGAATGGTGGGCCCGTATCCGTTGAAAAGAGAGGAAAGATAAGTTTCACTTTTCTATAGAATATCTTAGTGCTGATATTCTCATTGACTTACAATCTTCGTTAAACAGCAAAAACTCTGATCTTGAAAACATTTTTGAGAATTGAGAGAGATAATCAAGTACAAGTTGTTGCTCTAAATCTTTCAAAATTTTCTCTTGTCCACCGAGAGACTTTGTTCTTCACTTGCCAGTCCAATTACTTCTTCTGTTATTCAACTTGCTCTGAGATACAAACACTAAGAGGTGCACTTTGTTCTCAACTTTTAACCACTTTCTTCTTTCAATCAATAGTTTCTTAGCTTTGCTCTGCAGTTTAATCAATAGTTTTTTTTTCCCCTTTTTTGTCACTGTTTGTTCTTTAGTTTATTAGCTTTGCTCTGCAGTTTGCATCCACTTTCAAAAAAAAAAAAAAAAAAAACCTATTAATTCCTCTTCTTTTTTGTTGGTCTTGTTTTTTAGATTTATCTGTATTGGTAGTCCGTTTTAAATCATTCAGCTTATAGAACTTTCTTCTACATTTCTGCTTTTTCAAGAGTTGAGTATCTCCATAAAAAAATTTTTTTAAAAAAAATTATTGCTCTGTTTGTTATTAAAAAAGACAAGAGAGAAGAGAAAAAAAAAGGACAGAGTGATAAAAGAAAGCAGGGAGTAATAAGAAACAGGAAATGGCAGACATAGTTATTTCCATTGCAGCAAAAGTTGCAGAGTTGTTGGTTGTTCCGATTGGAAAGCACATATGTTATCCGTTCAAGTACGAGAGCAACATGGAGGAGCTAAAGCAACAAGTTGAGAAGCTGATGAATGAAAGGACCAGAGTCCAGCATTCCGTTGACATGGCCAAGAGACAAGGGGATGAGATCGAAAAGGATGTTGAGAAATGGCTCAATAGCGTGGATGCTTTTGCAGCCCAACTAGTCGTGAAATCCATTATCGATGGCGAAGAAGACAGAGCAAAGAAGAAGCTTTGTTCAATTGGCTTCTGTCCTAATCTGATTTCGCGTTACTCACTCAGCAAGAAAGCAGCCAAGATAGCGAAGGATGGGATCGGCCTCTTGGCAGAAGGACAATTTAAGGATGTTTCACACAGTCCTCCTATTCGAAGAACGAAATCTGTTTATACTAGAGGCTATGAAGACTTTGGTTCGAGAATGCCTGTTTTTGGTAACATTATGAAGGCATTAGCGGATGAAGATGTCAACTTGATCGGAGTGTACGGTATGGGAGGTGTGGGTAAAACCACGCTTGTCAAAAGAGTAGCTGCTCAAGCCTTGGAAGACAAGTTATTTGATATGGTAGTTATGGCTGAGGTAACACAGACTCTTGACATCAAAAATATTCAAGAGCAAATTGCTGATGAACTAGGTCTTGTGTTTCACGAGAAGAGTTTATCCGGAAGAGCTGCCCGATTACGTGACAGGTTGAAGAAAGAAACCAATGTTCTTGTTATTTTAGATAACATTTGGGAGAAACTTAATCTGGATGATGTTGGGATTCCTTCTTTGGATGATGAGAGAGCAAGTGTCACACAAGAAGTAGTAGACGAACGAGGAAGAAATGCTTACAAGAGGCAGTGCAAACTATTGTTGACTTGTAGAGATCTGGATGTATTACATAATGATATGAATACTCAGAGGAATTTCTTGGTTGACGTCTTATCTGATGTAGAAGCAATGAATTTATTTTGGAAGATTGCCGGTCATTCAAGAGAAAAACCAGATTTCGACCGTATTGCAGTTGAGATAGTTAGAAAATGTGCTGGCTTACCGATTGCAATTACAACAATTGCAAACGCCTTGAAAAATAAAGATGTTTCTGATTGGAAGAATGCCTTGCAAAGGATAAGAGGGTCTAATCCAAAGCCAATCAAAGGAATGGAGGCAAGTGTTTACTCTACCATAGAATTGAGTTACAATATTTTGGGGTCTGAGGAACAATCATTTTTCCTGCTTTGTTGTCTAAATAATTCAGGTTCTGGTTTTTATACTAGTGACTTATTCAAATATAGCATGGGTTTGGGTTTGTTTAAAGATGTCGATACGATGGAAGAAGCAAGGAATAGAATGCATACATGGATCGGTAACCTCAAAGCTTCATGTTTGTTGTTGGATGGTAATGATAAGGAATTTATTAAAATGCATGACATCATTCAAGCTGTTGCAGTTTCAATTGCATCCTTCAAGCTTATGTTTAATATCCAAAACGTTTCTAGCATAAAAGAAACACTGGAGGAAAAATTGCCAAAAGATTCAATTGCTGTGTCTCTTCCGAAAAGAGATTTTAATGAGCTTCCTGAAAGATTGGAATTTCCAAAACTTGAGTTCCTTCATTTGAGCAAATATGAAATTTCTTTACAAATTCCAGATGCCTTTTTTGACGGGGTTAAAGAACTCGAAGTTTTAGATTTGACCGCATTTCATCTGTTGTCATTACCTCGGTCGCTTTTCAGGCTAACAAACCTTCAAACCTTATGTTTGGATCAATGCCTGATCGGAGATGTCACAGTTATCGGAGAGCTAAAGAAATTAGAAATTTTGAGCTTTTTGAAATCTGAAATTGAGCAATTGCCCAGAGAAATTGGACAATTGACTCGTTTAAGGTTGTTAGATTTAAGTGATTGTTCCAAACTTAAAGTAATCACACCAAATGTCTTATCAAGCTTGTCACGGTTAGAAGAACTCTATATGGGTAACAGCTTTGTTCAATGGGATGTCGAAGGACAAAGTAATGCAAGTCTTGCTGAGTTGAAGCAATTGTCTAACCTGACAACTTTAGAATTACATGTTCTTGATGCTCAGATTATGCCTCAAGACTTGTTCTTTTGGAAGTTGGAAAGATATAGAATATTTATTGGAGATGTATGGAACTGGTCTGGTAAATATGAAACCTCGAGGACGTTGAAACTCAAATTGAACAATAGCTTTTTTTTGAGTGATGGGATTAAATTTTTGCTGAATAGAGCTGAAGATCTCTATCTGGATGAACCGAAAGGCGGTAAGAATGTTCTTCACGAACTTCATGGGGAAGGTTTCCAACAATTGAAGCATCTTCATATACAGAATGCTCCCCAGATGCAGTATATTATCAATTCAGTTGGATGGGGACTATGCAGTATCTTTCCCCAGAGGCTAGAGTCATTGGTTCTTCATAATTTGATCAATTTGGAGAACATATATCATGGCCAACTTACAATAGAGTCTTTCAGCCAATTAAAAGTCATAAAAGTTGGAAAATGTGATAAATTGAAGTATCTCACATTGCCCATGGCCAGAAACCTTTCGCAGCTTCAAGAAATTGAAGTGACTCATTGCAGGAAACTAGAACAGATCGTTCTCATGGAAAGCAGGCAAGTCCACAAAAATGAACAGATTAGTAAGATTGAGTTCACTCAACTGCGCACCTTGACACTACAATGGCTACCACGTCTCTCCAGATTTGGCTTCAACGTGCTTACACCTGATATGAGACTCCAAGAAATCCTTGCTGAAGATGATCCGGACAGTTTCATCCCTTTTTTCAGCGAAAATGTATGTTTTCTTGTACTTCTTGTACCTATAGACCTTACTTTTAAATCCTTTAATAAAAACTAAAAAGTAAAATTGTGTTTGCAGGTTGAACTCCCAAGGTTGGAGAACTTGAAATTGTGCTCGATTAACATTGAGTGCAGATGGCTCGATCAACTACCAGCTGTATCTTCTTGTTGTCAAACTTTAGTGAAGTTGATCATGGAGGAGTGTAATAGTTTGAAATTTCTGTTTTCGTATTCCATGGTTAAGAGTCTTGTGCAACTACAAGAACTAAGGATACGGAACTGTAAGTCAATGGAAAGAATAATTAACATTGAAGAATCGGCAGAGGAAGAAAGAATAATCAATATGATATTCCCCAAATTAAATTGGCTGCTTCTCGAAGGTCTTCCGAAACTCACCGGATTTGGCTCCAGAAATTCAATTGAATTCCCCTCCTTGGACATACTTGGGATTCTGGATTGTCCTAGGTTGAAGATGTTCTTCTCTGGTTCGACATGTGTAAACATAACAGTAAGCAAAGAACATGAAGCAACAAACTCTTGTGCTGACATATATCCTCTCTTGGACAAAAAGGTGACTTTTTTTTTTCCTTCCTTGTTTATATGACTTGATACCTCAAATTCAAATGACTTTGAACTTGGATAAAATAATAGCGCAAGTGAAAGTCTTTGAGGTTTACTCATAAAACAAGAAATTTAATCTGCAGGTTTCGTTGCCGTCCTTAAGGCTGTTGCAACCGGACTCTATCAGCTCTGAAGTGATATGGCACAGCCAACTTCTGGCAACGTCTTCTTCCCTTCACAATTTGGCAATCTTGAGGATTATCGGTTTGGGTGATTTAAAATATTTATTTCCATCATCTATGGCTAATAGTGTAGTCCAACTCAAACTTCTTGAGATAATTGATTGTAAGCTTATGGAAGCGGTAATAGTTGAAGAAGAAAAAGGGTCAAGTGTGGTGCTGTTTCCTAATCTACAAGATCTGACCCTCCGTAATCTTCCAAAACTCGCTAGATTCTACTACTTCAACAGGAATTTAATTGATCCGTGCTCCTCATTGGAACAAAACATGACTGCAAGCGAGGAATGTAGTGGAATGGACTCAAAGGAGAACCTCCAGGCTAACATTCAACCTCTCTTTGATGAAAAGGTGATTTGTTCTTTTTTTTGCTTCACATCTTTTCTTCTTGCTTTATTCACATCATTGGATAGATTTGTTTTTCTTTAATTAAAATCTAAATTAATTTTCATATTATCTCTTATAGTGTATGGTTAGTTGGGCTGTTAATAATGCAATATAATTAATTGATTTCTTTAGGTGGGACTCCTTAATATAAAGAAATTGTCATTAGTGAAGATGGATAACTTAAGAAAAATATGGCACGATCAATTTTATTCGGATTCCTTCAGCAAATTAGAACAAGTCAAGGTATATGGTTGCAATAACCTATTGAATCTTTTCCCATCTAATATGCTTGGAAGACTCCAAAGACTGGAGATTTTAGAAGTAGAAAATTGTGATTCGGTAGAGGAGATATTTGAACTCGAAGCTCTCAGTAGCAAGAAAACACATGCTATAGCAGCAGCTCAACTGAAAACATTACGGATACATTATTTGCCAAAGCTGAAGCATGTATGGAATGTGGACTCCCAAGTTATTCTATCCTATCAGAATCTACATTCAATATCAGTTCAATTTTGTGATAGTTTGAAAAGCCTCTTTCCAGCTTCAGTAGCTAGAGGTCTTGTTCAACTTGAAGAGCTTACTATACATCGCTGCCTGATGGAAGAAATTACTGCCAAGGATGACACAGTAGAAGTTGAAGCAGTCCTTAGGTTTTTCTTTCCTCAATTAACAAAGTTGAATCTGTGGAATCTATCAAGGCTCAAAAGTTTCTACCAGGGATCATATATTTCAGAATGGCCAGTTCTAAACTCGTTAGCAGTGTGCGGTTGCTTTGAAGTGGAGATACTTGCTTCACAAGTTTTGAGCTATGGGGAGAGCCGACATGAGATCTCAACTGGACAGCCCCTGTTCTTAGTTGAGAAGGTATGAACCCTAACAATTTAAATTTTATTTTTACTTTTTTGACATTTGAACCCTAACTTAAATCTATATAACACTTGGTGTATTTTCTAGGTTCCATTCTCTAGCCTGAAATTTCTGGCACTGGATTGGAATTGCATTCAGAAAGAGATGTTACATGGAAAGTTTCCAGAGTACTTGTGCAAGCTAAATTACCTTGACTTGGCAGGCCCTTTTAAGGAAACTGCTATTTGCCCATCTTGTTTTCTTCACAAATTGCCCAACCTTGAGACACTCTCTGTTTATTTTGGTTTTCTCAAGGAATTGCTGTTATGTGAAGGGCTTGGCTGTAAGGAAAATCATACCAAGTCACCCGGTAAATTGAGCTGCTTAGAGCTTAATTATTTGTCTGACCTGCATATGTGGGAGGAAAGTACTGAATTTGGCAAAGTTTTTCAAAATCTGAAAAGATTAAGACTATTTCAATGTGGCAACTTAACAAGTTTAATGCCGTCCTCGATGACTTTCGAAAATTTGACAACTTTGGAAGTTGACAAATGTGGTGGATTGCTCAATTTAATGGCACCCTCGGTAGCTAAAAGTCTTTTGCAACTTACAAGAATGGATATAACTAATTGCGAAATGATAGAAGAAATCATAACGCATAAGGAAGATGAAGCAGTCGATCAGATCATTTTCAACCGGCTGGAATATTTGGAACTCAATTGTTTACCAAGTCTTACGGTCTTCTACTCGGGGAGTTGCACTATCGAATTTCCATCCCTGCAACAAGTAGTTGTGAAGCAATGCCCAAATATGAAATTATTTTCTCGGGGAGTATTGAGCACACCAAGACTACATACACTACAAATAGCAGAAACAGAAGATGTAGGATGTTGGGAAGGCGACCTCAATACTACCATAGAACAACGATATATAGAAAAGGTATGCATTGATACTTGAAATACTCATTTTTTTCTCCCTATCAGACCTCAATATATGCTATGATTTATAAATTGCAGAATGCTGACAATTCTGAACAAAATTGAGGATGATAATCATCTTCGTATAACTGTGAGAGCAGAGTTGTCATCGTTTAAGTTTATCAGTAGAAGAGCTGGATCAGAAAGCTGCAGCTTTGCATTCTTTTAAATCCCATTCTCTGGGACTTTCTTCTCTTCTTCGGTTTAAATCAGGACAAGCCTCAATATTGCTTGGAACTGATATTGCCAGTCATGATTCGGACATTCCTAATGTTGATTATAAACTACGATATTCCAAGGTTATTTTCTGAAATTCTTAGTGTATATATATATATATATATATATTTGAAATAGAAAACCTTTGTATGGTAAAATCTAACTGTCCTTCAGGAATCTGAGAGATTATGTCCATCGTGTGGGGAGTACTGCAAGAGCAGACAAAGGTGGGTTGTCTGTGAGCTTCGTTTCCCAAGTAAGTTGAAGAAATATTTTACTAGAATATATATGAAGTTGTAGATATCTTTCTTCATGCCTCTTTACAGTGTCATTACAGAAGTGTCTTGAACCTATTGACAATATTTTAGATATTAGTTTAACCGATTATAATCACGAACAAAAATTTAACCACGTATAAAAATTTAACCGATTATAATTATGTTTTAATGAAATACACCATATAAAAACAAATTTTTATATATGGTTAAAAATAAATTTTATATATTTTATATAGCTATTTTTACAATTTTTACTCTTTCTCTTGATGACTTAATCAAACATGCATGATATAATACGTTATAAGATTTTGATATTAAGAAAAGGATCGAGTAAGGAAAGTTAAATTTTGGTAAGGTTAATAACCAGATTTGCCCCTCACAGTTATGGGTTCGAGTCTTTCCTCCCTAAATCTCGAATTATTATAATATCTTAAAAAGAGTGACGGTATTTGTACTCATTAAAAATTTTATATACACACCAAATTAATAATTTAAAAAAAATTCAAGATTACCCTAGAGTAAAAAAAAAAAAAAAAAAGTTTACAATTAATTGTTTGATATTCTCGTATATAATAAAAACCCTTCTATTTTAAATACTAATTTCAAATATATTTTTCTTCTATTTTCTCCGACCCTATCCGATAGTCTTTGAATGGATGATCACAAATTCACAATACAAAATCTCTAATGCAGTTATCATCTACTGCACTATCGGTGCTAAAACTTATCTGGTGAATTAGATTTGGTGACCTGGAAAACAAATGTGCAGAATATGCAACTTCAGATGGCCCTTTATTAAGCATCCAACTCAACTACAACCTCTTGAAAGTGCTACAAACTGGGCTCAATTCAATCAAAGAAAAAAACACAATACCACCACATGAATCCCCTCAATTGCATACAACTAACGATTCACAAACTTGCAACATAAAACCGACAATATTGAGAAGCTGCAAAACAAAAGGGCAACAAAGCAAATTAATTTGGATTCGTCTCCGCCGAATCCCCCATTTTTAAATTCACAGAACAAATTAAATATGTGCACTAAAATCTTTGGAATTGAAGAAGTTTGAGAGAATTTTGAGCTTTAAAAAAAAAAAATTAAAGCAATGAAAATAAATTTTAAAGGGTTTGATGAGAAAGCAAAAGAGTGGAAAGAGCGGAAAATGAAAACACTAGCAGAGAAAGGATTATTGAAGAAAGGGAATAAAAAGAGAAAAATATATGTTGATTAGGTACTGCGTCGTCTGCTCATAAAAAAGGCCCTAAGTTCTTCTCCATTCTCCCTCCAAACAAATTTTCATAGGTAATTTTTATGTAATTTTCTTGTGATAAATTGATATTTCCGAATCTTGACTAGGTCTTGTCCATGTTTTTGTTTGTGTTACTAAGTTTAAAGTTTACACCCGAGTTGTCGATTTTCTTGTCCAGTATGTTCATGATTTTGTCTCGCTCTCTTTTCCATGGTATTTTTCGGGTTCTATGAGAATAATTCAGTAATTAAAACTGATTGCTTGTTAATTCTGAAGGAATATGATCAAAAAGCATATGACCACATTTAATAGACATGTCTCTTGCCAAGAGACATGTTACATGGTGGAAGGGTACATGATTGTCCGTACAAAGAGTTGCCATGGCAGATGATATTTGGCAATCACCATGCCAACCACCACTTGGAGGCTTATATAGGTGTGGCCATTCTTTGTGTCACTCGAACAACACTTGGAAATTACTCCAACCAAATCCCGGATTATCTCAACAAGTGAGTAGAGTGTTAGAGCGACCTTTGCATGCAACCAACAGTTCCAGGACAACATTAAAATCTTTCAGCGCAGAGTCCGACAAATTCTTGTGTTGGTTTTGCCAATTTTACTTATTTTTTATAGTTCTTTGTAGTGAATTAACTCTTTGTGTGTGTATGATTTCTTAGTGTTCTATCAAGTATAATGTTGCTGACCGGTTATATTTATGTTTTGATTTTGATCAAGCTTTTCTGAAATCTGTTATATTCTTCTCGGAATTTAGAACACAATATCCATTCCATCTTCTAAGTGGTTATTATATCAAGATTGGATCAATATGGATCAGGTGATCAGTGAGAAAAATGATCGTGTTTAATTTATAGATGTTTCCGTTTCTTCCTCTAATACCAGTTATATATGCTTAATCGTTCCATGTTTTAGTATGAGAGACTTGGGAAGATTGGTGAGGGGTCCTATGGTAAGGTGTACAAGGCTCGGAACTGCATCACCAATGAGACGGTAGCTTTGAAAATGATCAGCATGGATATTGAAAAGGTGGGCGTGCCAAGCACTACAATAAGAGAAATTTCCGTCTTGAAAGAAATGCAGCATCCGAACATTGTTAGGTATGTACGGGCACAGCAGCATGTGTAGATGATTGATTCTCTAGCTCATTAATCTTAAGTGTGCTAATGGTTATCCAATTGTCAGTTTGAGAGATGTACAGTACACCGAGAAGGATATGTGTTTGGTTTTTGAGTATCTGGACATGGATCTCAAGAAGTACATGGATTCCTGTACAGATTTTACGAATAATCCACATGCGATAAAAGTGAGATCACTATAAAACCAAATTATGATGGTGGTGATGATTAAACATCTTCTAACATTTTGTTTAACATCTTTGCTGTAGACATTTCTTCGTCAGATTCTATGCGGTGTTGCCTACTGTCATTCTCATAGGGTTCTTCATCGAGACTTGAAACCGCAAAACTTGTTGATAGATTGCCGTACCAGTACTATAAAGCTTGCAGATTTTGGACTGGCTAGAGCATGTAGTGTTCCTATTAGGACATATTCACATGAGGTATATATTAATGAATGTAGTGGCTTTAATTTGTTTCGGTAGTATTTTAAAATCTCCATTATTGGATCTCTCTAGGTGGTGACACTGCATTACAGGCCGCCTGAAATTCTGCTAGGATCCCGTAATTATTCTACTTCAGTTGATGTGTGGTCAATTGGGTGTATATTTGCTGAAATGGTAAACCAGAAACCGCTTTTTCCGGGGATGTCTGAAATTGATCAATTGCACAAGATCTTCAGGTTTTTTTATGCATGATTTCCCTTATACAATTAAATATCTACATATCATTAGCAAAACTTTTTAACAAGCACTTCCTTTTCTATGAAGCATCATGGGAACTCCAGATAAAGACACCTGGCCTGGAGTTTTTTCTTTGCCGGATTTTAGACCTTTTTTCCCTCTACGGTTTCCTAAGGTAATAAAAAATTAGCTTCAGTTTAATGAGTATTTTTTATCGTTAAGACGATCGTGATTCTATATGGTGCACACCATTAATTACTTGCAGGATCTGGCAACCTTTGTTCCAAATCTTGATCCAGTTGGCATTGATCTTCTTTCTGTAAGTATATACAAAACCAGCATGTATATAGGTTTGTGTTTCCATTTCAAATACTGATGAGGTTGTGTATTGGATTTTTGTAATACCAGAAAATGCTGTGCATGGACCCAAAAAAAAGAATCACTGCCAAAAGTGCACTAGAGCATGAATACTTCAAGATTGATGAATCTGTTGATGTAAAACTTCCTAAGAAGATACGCGCAATGAGTAGGAAGAGAAGATTAGATTGGGGAGACACGCAACATATGTATACTGTGCAATGATAAGACAATCCTAGCAGCTTGAATTTTATAGAAATGCTATAAACATATATATATATATATATATATATAACTAGTATAAATATAACCTTGTAATTAGATTGATGTGTGTGTTAAAACACAGGAAGGCTGTGGAGCAAAAAGAACACCATGTAATATCAGAGAGTGTGAGTGAGATCCGGGGAGACCTAATGGGAATATCCGAGGAGGGATCCAAGGGAATATCGGTGGATTAAGTATGAGATTCGTGGGTGACATTTAGGGGAGACCTAGGGGATATTGTGGGGTTCTTGGTGAGGATCTTGTGAGTGGGATTTGGGGTTAGTTATGAGAAAGAATCCTGGAGTATATGGTTGTAACAATTTATCATATAGTAGAACTTTCTCTGTCGCCCTGACGGCCCGTGGTTTTTTAACCGATTTGGGTTTTCCACGTATATCTTGTGTTGTAATTGTTTTATTCTCTCTCATCTATTTTTCTGCTCATTAACATTATTATTTGCTATGAGTTATGGGAGTATATTAGGCACAGCGTTTCCGCGTTCATCGGTACTAAAGGTTTATCCCCGACACGGACACCGAGCCCAATGAAGTAAAAAAGTATGCATGATGATTAGGTTGAAACTGAAAGGACTATCATGTATTCATGTGTCTATGTGCATGACTAGAAATGTTGTCATATAAATTATAGCGGTACATAATTAACAGCTGATTTTTTAAATTATTATTATAATTACTTTTTGAATTATGGGAAAAGATCGTTTTCCCCCCTGACTTTTACCCTATTATAAAACTGAGGACATGGTTTCCCAAAATTAACCGGTCTACCCCCTGAAATGAAAATAATATTCAAACACCCCCTTCCGTTAGCTTTTTCAACGGAAAAACAAACTCTAACTTTTTTCAATGGGTAAAAAGATGAAATTACCCTTCTATGCTTTTAATTGCCAGACAGCATAGGATTAAATAACTGAAATTACAATTTTACCCTCTAAGATATTTATTAAATAAAAAATATATTAAAAAAACAGAAAAAAAAAATTAAAAACACAAATAAAATAATGATCTCCACCGTCCATCTCAAAGATGGACGGTGGAAATATCTCTTTTTAATTTTATTTTTTTATTTAAATTTTGAAACTGAATTAAAAATAACAAAAAAAAATTAATCTCCACCATCCATCTTTGAGATGGACGGTGAAGATTTTTTTATTTAATTTTATAAAACGAAATTAAAATAATTTAAAAAGTATTTAAAAAAAAATTGTGTTCTTGGTGGAAGTCCAGATTGGATCTCCGCCGTCCATCTGGAAGTCCAGATTGGATCTCCACCGTCCATCTCATGAGATGGACGGTGGAGATCCAATCTGGACTTCCACCAAGAACACCAACCCAGAATCAATATCCAAGATCCAATCTACCAAGATCCAAATATCCAATCTACCAACATCAACACCACAACCACCGGTTCTGTTCACCACCACCATTATCATCAATTCATTGTCATCATCATCACACCAACACCAAACCCGGATTTTAAAAACAAAAAATTAAAAAAATGGAACCCCCATCAAATCGAACCAAACCAAACCAAATCGAAATTGAACCCCAATCGAATCCCAATCAAAATTGAACCCCAATCGAACCAAATTGAATCCAAACCGAATCGAACCCCAATCGAAATTGATTAGTTGTCAAACCCTAACCACAAATCAAAAACACATCTGGTTCTCTTTTCTCTCTCACACAAAATCAAAATTACAAAAACACAAAAAAAAAAAAAAAAAGGGCCACCACAGTGAACCACCCATCACCACCACACAACAACCCACCCAAAATCCATGTTCGAAACCTAATCGACCCAAGATAGAATCAAACCGAAACCGATTCACCCATACCCATACACAAACGAACCCAAAAAACACTCACTCCCAAACCCAATTGATGATGAAGAGGAGATCGACGGCTCTACGGTCAAAGGGTGGCGGCTAGGGTTGTTTCTGAATTTTTTTTTTGTTTGAATGATGAAGTAGATGAAGGATCTGGGTAGAAGAGATCAAATTGAATCTCTGTGTGGAAATTGATTGTGAAGAGATGAAGAGAGGAGAGAGAAGGTGTAATTTTTAAGGAGGCACGTTTTTTATTGAAGAGGGTGATGTGGCCTCACATCCTCCACTCATTTCTTTTATTTTAAATATATTATTAATTTTAAATATAAAATGACTTCTATACCCTTCAGTCCATATCAGCTTTCCTGATCCCACAGCAAGATTACAAATTTGCCCCTCAACAGTAACGGTCAACGTCCAATTTGAACGGTTTCCGTTACAGAAGGGGGTCTTTGATAAATAACTTAGTTTTAGGGGGATTTACGGCCAATAATCACAAACTCTGTCCTCAGGTTTCTAATATAGTAAACAGTAGGGGGGAAATGATTAAATCCCTTGAATTATTACGGATTTGGGGGAGGAAGCAAGGGATAAGACTCAAACCCACAACCTCTTGATGTAGGTGTGATGGATATAACCACCGGGTCAAACCTCATTGTGTCAAATAACAATTGATTTAGCCAACTAATCAATTCATTATTAAACTGTGTTCCATGGGGAACAGTGATATTTACTTTTGATGAATATGTTCGGATATTAAAAATTCACTAATACTAGTCAATCCAAAAATTTAATCAAAAAAACCAACCCAAATGATGTGGTAAGTGATTTGTCATTCGCATATCATTCACAACATCACTTCATAATTTATGTGGTTATGACAACTCATTTACCACATCACTTGGGTTGAATTTTGGGTTAATTTTTTTGATTGTATAGTATGAATTACTCTAAAAAAAAATTATTTACAATTGAATTAATAGTAGTTGGCACCAGCTTATTGCCGGTGACATATATCTCAATTTTCAACAATCGTGTCTTAATAATCTTGCAATTGTTGGTATGTGTAAGTGAATTTGATTTTGGTATTTGAATAATATGTCGAACTCTTTTTTCTTTTTTATCCTCTGTTGTGTTCCAATCAATCATAAAAAGAAGAGAATTAGAAGAAATTAATCACGCAATTTATTTATCGAAATTCAAATTAATGACAACGAATAAGATATTCTAAATCTAAACATTACTCCTTATTTGGTCAGAACAGTCTGATTTTAATTTTGAAATTAAAACAAAGCTCGTAAAGCAGATTCAAGCTCGTGAAGCTCATATTGGTGACTCTCCTTTCAGTTATTTTGGATGGCTTCTTCAAGGAGCAGATTCAAGTTGATTCAATAGCTGATTACAAAATAAGAAAAAAAAAAAAGAGTAATTATTATAAATATGCATTTGATATTTCAATTCATAAAAAAAAAAATAATAAATAAAATAAAATAAAATAAAATTGAGAATGCTTTATGATACATACCTGAAAATAAGAGTCTAACTTAGTCTTTACAATTTCATGCTCCCTTCTCAATTTCTGGAAAGAGGCTTTAAATCTGCGTGAGTATTAATATATAACAATTATCGGATGCGAATGTTCCGATTTTTAACAATCATTTGAACATGATATTTTAGTGGGAAGAGTTTGATTTTTATGAGTCAGACTATATCAACATAAAAATTCAACTTAAATTATGTGATTTCCAAATTCATTCATTTATTTGATTTAAATCTAATGATTATCATTTAACTATCATTTAACCATTGGATTGATAGCAAATGAATTGATAAATGTTGAAATCGCAAATTTAAGTTGATTTGGCCTAATCCTAATTTTATATAAAATCTAATATTCAAAGGAAAAGGAAAAGGTTATGAATAATGATTTAAGTTGAAGGTTAAAAGATGTTAAATGATAGTTGATTTATATTTGCATGTTTAATTTTGGAAGTTGAGTTGGGCTCCATTGAATTGAAGTCAGAGAGAAGATGAAGTGAAGAAACAGAGAAACAGACACCACCAAAACTCTAAAGAAAATCAAATAATTATGAAAAGTAATTTGATTTCATTAATTTCAATGAAATAAAACATTACATGAATCTATCAATTTAAAAAAATAAAAAAATAAAAAATAAAAAAATAATAAAAAAAAAAACTAGTAATTATAATAAGTTTCCTGACTCAATTTAAGACTTGATTCTACAGAACTAGCTAGTACTCTTCTTCCTCCCCAATTGGACCATATTTTGATTTTCCGATAGGATTCTGTAAGATTTTATCGTTCTTATTCGGAACCTGGTCGTCATCATCATCCAATGTTGTAATGCTCATTGAATTATCATTCAAGTCTGGAAGAGATGGTGGAATATTCATGTTGTTTTAACAATCCTGGAAAAATGGATGTTTCAAGGCCTCTGAAGCAGTTGGTCTCTTGCTTGGATCCCAAGAACAGAGCGATTTGATCAGACTAATCACGTTCTCACTTGTGAACGGCATCAACGACGAGAGATGCACACCCAAAAACCGTGGGAATTGATAGTTCCAACCCTTCGCCAGAGCAAGTCCCTCAGGCTGGGTCTCCGTAATTGGAATGCCTAAAACTCTGCACATCATGGACATTTGGTCAGACGCGTTTCTACCCGGAAACAAAGGTCAAAGCATCAACAACTCTGCCATTAATTTTTGTACCTGTTAATTGTTTGCCTTTGATTTTTAGGGACACCCTAAGTGTGTCAACCCCAAGTACAGCTTCAAACTTCTTGATCAATGCTATCTGAATTTGCAGGAGTCAAGGTTTGTGGGTTTTTTTTTTGTTTTTTTTTTTAATCCTGAAATTATAGTGATTCTTATTAATTTTTCTACTCTTGTATTTTTTTGATGCTCATATGTTCTAACTCTGCTGCAATATATATATATATATATATATATATATATATATAGGTCAAAATGGTAAATCACTGTATTGGTGAAGGAGTTGATAAATTGGTAGCTGAAACCCCAGTAGGAGGTGTCGTGCTCCTAGAAAATTTGAGGTTCTACGAGGAGGAAGAAAAGAATGACCCTGAATTTGCTGAGAAGCTAGCTTCAAACGCAGATCTCAACTAATGAGGCATCTGCCATTGCACATGAATCCTATGCTTCCACTGTGGTAGTGCCAAAGTTCTTGAAGACTTGTGTTGGTGGTTTTCTCTTTAAGCAAGTATGGATCTATTTGGTTAATTTTAGTGTTATAATTTCGTTGATTTTGGTTTGCTAATTAATTATTAAAAGCAATTAAAGAAGAGTTGCCTTTCGGTTTAAAATGCGGGGAAACAGCTCCCTGCAGTCACTGCACTTGATGACCTTTATCCACATACATACTCCTATTCCATCCAAGTTTTCTAAACTGCTCGCAGGGATGTTCAAGTGGTTTGCAGCAGTCGAGTGGATCAGAAATTATAGTTGTAGAGAGCTGTAAGAGTAAGACTTTAAATTAATGTTTTCTCATTAGTAATCATAACTTGAAAGTGGAAACTAAATGGATATGAAAACAAATTAATTAACAAACAATTTCTAATTAGGAACAAACTCTCCTTTCACATTTATATTCGGTTAATAATTTCCAAGCATAGAACGAAAAGAACAAGATGGTTGGATTAATTCAGTTAAATCTCTGCAACTTTGAAACTTAAATGAAGTACTCTAAAATTCGAATCTTGTATATGATTTGAACCTTTTTTTTTTTTTTTTGGACATAAACAAAATGGTACTACATGATTTGAACTTATTTAATTTACACTATATTTAACAAAAAATTAAAAGCGAAGAACAATTTTAGTAAAAAAAATAAAGAATAGTTGAAACTTTAATATCTATATATTAAGCTTTTTAAAATACTTTAGATGTACGATAAAAAAGAAAGAATATATAAAAAAATTTTAATTTAGAATTAACTGATAATTTGCAATTTAAACAATTGATTTGAAGATGTAATTATGTGATTTTAGTTGGGTTTTATTTGAAGGGCCCTTAATCGAACCCAGCTGATTACTGTATTTATGGACATGATTTATTTGATTTTGAGCGCAAAAAAAATTAGTGGGTTCACCTAGTAAACCCACTCACACACCCATTTACTCCCCACATCTACGGTAAAAAAAAAATTGAATTTTATTAATTTACATTTACAATCTCTAAATATCCACACGCACATTTACTCTTTACACCTACCGTAAAAAAAAATTAAAATTTAATAATTTATATTTACAATCTCTAAAATAGTTCTCCACACACTCATTTACTCCTTAGTCCTTACACCTACCCTAAAAAAAAATTGAAATTAAATAATTTACATTTACAATCTTTAAAATAGTTCTCCACACACCCATTACTCCTTACATTTACTGTAAAAAATAAGTAAATAAAATTGAAATTTAACAATTTAAATTTACAATCTCTAAAATAGTTATCCTTACACCTACCGTAAAAAAAAAAAATTGAAATTTAATAATTTACATTTACAATCTCTAAAATAGTTTTCCACACACCCATTTACTCCTTACGCCTACCGTAAAAAAAATTGGAATTTAATAATTTATATTTACAATCTATAAAGTAGTTCCCCACACACCCATTGACTCATTACACCTATTGTAAAAAAAATAAAATTCAAATTTAATAATTTACATTTACAATCTCTAAAATAGTTCTCCACACACACATTTACTCCTTACGCCTACCATAAAAAAAAAAAAAAATTGAAATTTAATAATTTACATTTACAATCTCTAAAATAGTTCTCCACACATCCATTTACTCCTTACACCTATTGTAAAAAAAAATTGAAATTTAATAATTTACATTTACAATCTCTAAAATAGTTCTCCACACAACCATTTACTCCTTACACCTACCATAAAAAAAAATAATAAAAAAAATTGAAATTTAATAATTTACATTTACAATCTCTAAAATAGTTCTCCACACACCCATTTACTCCTTACATCTACCGCAAAAAAAATAAAAATAAATAAAAAAATAATAATAATAAATAAAAAAAATTGAAATTTAATAATTTACATTTTCAATATCTAAAATGTCAAAATTAACCCTACATATTATATTTTAATTAAATTGTTTCTCTTCAAACCCACACAAATCAATTATGGCCTTATGGGTGAAGATTCTGAAGAACCCTAAATCAAACAAATTGTGTGGGTTTATTTAATAAGAGAATGGGCCTAAATAGCACTAGACTGAATTTGTACCCTTTGTCATCAAGTTATTAATCGGGTGGAAGAAGAGTACTACTTCTGTTCCGTAGAATCAAGTTTTCATCGTTGCACAAATGTGTGCAAAATACAATATAAAATACGCATTCTCACAGCATCAGAGGAAAAAAAAAAAATAGGCCAACTTGGAAGGTTTGACCAAGTGCCCGCATTTAAAAATAAACAACAATTTGGAGTGGTTGAAAATTAATTCAATAAAATAAACCACCAGTTTGGGGAGGTTGAGCAAATTGCACCAAACTCCCTTGAGGTTTATCTATTTACACTAAAAAACAATATTATCAAAAATTGACACTCATCTCACCTACCGTTAGGGTTTGACCGTTACGAGTAAGGGATGATAGTTAAAAAAAATGGTAAAAGTTGGAAATACTCCTAAGACACCAACTTTCAAGAATCTGTTTGGTTTCTAGGAAAATGAGAATCTATTAGTCTCCGATTTGAATTATTAGAAAATGAGGGAAAATGTTAGGTTGTTTTGGCAATTTGCACTTCTTAATTATTTGTTGGCAATTTGCAATTCTTAATTATTTTCGTGTTTAGTGGTGATCAATTTGTATTAAAATAACCGAATAATTACTTACTTAGAGCATCTCCAACAGACTCCTTTAATGACATTCCTTAGCTTAATTAAGGGAATATGTGTATTTTTGCAACTCCAACAACTCCCTAAATGACTCCCTTAATTGTGTTCAAGTGGAGTTCACTCCCTTAATTAAGGGGTGTTTTTAGACCCCCTTAAAGTGGGCTCCACCTATTTAAGATTATTTTATTTCTTAAAAACTCAATATATTTGAATTTAAATTAAGCTGACATCTCTTTAAAATCCTAACAGCTCTTTTGCTCTTTTATTTTTTAATTTCACTATAAATTGGTTATTATTCATCGTAAAATTCAACATCAATGGAAAATGATGGAAAAAAAATAGAAATGGAAGTAACAAAAAATGAGTTTAATTTTTTTTTTCCTATAATCCGTGGCTATTGGATACAAGTAAGAAAAAAGAATGAAGTCAGATGGATTAAAAATGAGAGGTTTTTGAATTTTTATAAAAAAATAATGAAGTTGCATTGATGGATATTACCGTTAAACTATGATCAAGAGTAGGTTTTTGATTTTTTATTATTTAACAAAAATATGAAGTTGGATTGATAAATATTACCACTAAAATCTGTTTAAAACTCTCTTAATGAAAAACAATATATAATATTTATTACACAACATCTAACATTTAAATAATAATAAAAAATTATTAAAAGGACCATTTAAGGGAGTATTGCTGGAGCACATACTCCCTTAATGGCCCCTTACGTCAACATTCACCCTTATTTAAGGGAGTCTCCAAGGTAGACTGTTGGGATGCTCTTAGGAGTTAGGACATCTGCATTGACTTACAATCTTCAATAAACAGCCAAAACTCTTATCTTCGAAACATATTTGAGAGAGAAGACTCTGTTCTCCACTTGCTGCCAGTCCAATCGCTTCTTCTTCTTCTGTTGTTGATCTGAGATAAAAAAAAGAGGTGCACTTTGCTCTCTTTCTTCTTTTAATCAATAGTTTGTTCTTCAGTTTATTGGCTTTGTTCTGCAGTTGGAATCCACTTTCACATAAAAATAAAAAAATAAAAAAAAATCTAGATTTCTGTTTATTTATCTAGATTTCTGCTTTTTCAAGAACTCAGTAACTGTAACAAAATAGAAAAACAAAAACAAAACAAAAAAACAAAGAAAAAAAACTATCAATTTTGCTTATTTTTTTGTTCTAGCTTTTTCGATTTCTGCTTTTTCAAGAGTACCTCAGTAAAAAAAAAAAAAAAAAAAAATATTGCTTTGTTTGTTATTAAAAAAGACGAGAGAGAAGAGAAAAAGAAAAACAGAGAGATAAAAGAAAGCAAAGAGTATTATCAAACAGAGAAAGAGAGAAACAATCGTTTTTATTCATCTGTTGTAGAATGAACAGCCAATGCTTATATACGACGTTTTTAACAAAATAACAAACTTCTCCAATCCATCAATGACACGTGGCCTTAGTTATTAAACCTGTAAAACTAATTAACTTGTAATCACACTCAACTAATTACATTCAAGCTTTAATACTCCCCCTCAAGATGGAGCATATATGTCTAAGAAGCCCATCTTGCGTATCAAGTGCTGAAACTGAGTAGGCAACAGAGCCTTTGTAAGCAAATCTACAACCTGATGATGCGTTGAAACATGTAAAGGTTTGATCACACCCTTTTGCACCTTTTCCTGAACTAGATGACAGTCTATTTCAATATGCTTTGTCCTCTCATGAAAAACTGGATTAGAGGCTATATGCAAAGCAGCTTGATTGTCACAATAAAGTGCTGCAGCTTGTGAGTGATTAACTCCCAATTCTTTGAGTAAAGAAATTAACCAGACAACCTCACAAGCAGTATTTGCCATTGACCTATATTCAGCCTCTGCTGAAGATCTTGACATTGTGTGTTGCTTTTTCGACTTCCAAGAGATCAATGATTCACCAAGGAAAATACAAAAGCCAGATATAGACCTCCTAGTATCCGAACAAGCAGCCCAATCAGAATCAGCAAATGCCTTTAAATGAGGCTCTGAATTTGCAGGGTAAAACAGACCTCTACCTGGAGAACTTTTGAGATACTGCAATATTCTCATAGTTGCTTTGTAGTGTGGAACCCTTGGTTTAGACAAAAACTGACTCAACCTATTAACTGCGAAGGAAATATCAGGTCCAGTAATTGTGAGATATAACAGTTTTCCAATGACTCTTCTATACATTGAAGGATCTTCAAGTAACTCACCATCATCTTGTGTCAACTTGAGGTTTGCTTCCATAGGCGTACTAATTGGTTTAGCTCCCAACAATCCAACATCTGCCAATAATTGAACAGCATAGGGCCATTGTGACACTAAAATGCCCTTATCAGACCTAGCAATCTCCAAGCCAAGAAAGAATCTAAGCTCTCCAAGGTCTTTTAGTTTAAATCTGTTATTCAACTTGAGTTTCAAGGCTGCAACTTGCTCAACACTGTTACTAGCTAGAATAATGTCATCTACATATACTAACAAAGCAACAAAGTCTGGTCCTGAGTTTCTAACAAACAATGAATGATCAGTGGCTGATTGTCTAAAGCCTTCTTCTAGTAAAGCACAAGAGAATTTAGCATACCATTGCCTTGATGCTTGTTTCAAACCATAGATAGACTTATGTAGTTTACAAGCAGGATTAGATGGCATGATCTCCTCCTTAGGACTATACCCTGGAGGTATGGTCATAAAAACCTCCTCATTTAGCTCACCATGCAAGAAGGCATTGTTAACGTCTAATTGATGCAAAATCCAACCTTTGATAGAGGCAAGAGCAAGAAGAAGCTTGACTGTAACAAGCTTAGCAACAGGAGCATAAGTATCTGTAAAGTCAATGCCTTCATGTTGTGTGTACCCTTTAGCTACCAGTCGAGCATTATAGCGCTCAATTGAACCGTCAGAATTATGTTTGACTTTATATACCCACTTGCAGCCAACAGTGTGCTTGCTAGGAGGTAAATTGACAATAGACCAAGTATGATTAGTTTCTAAAGCATGTAGCTCATTCTGCATGGCAGCTTCCCATTCTGGATGTTCCTTAGCTTGGTGATAGAACTCAGGTTCCCAATGAGCTGATACTGATAAGACAGCAGCTCTAAAAGATGGAGAAAGTCTGGAATAGCTAAGAACATTTGAAATTGGATAAGTGGAAGTATGATCAAGATACTTATTGTTAATCAAAGCACAATGATAGTCTTGTAAATAAAAGGGTCTTCTCACTGCTCTCTTTGATTTGGTGACAACATAAATTGGAGAAGAATCTGAATTTGGATCAGCAAAACTCCCTTCAGTAAAGATCAGTAGAACTGAAATTAGAAGGTTGAAGAACAGTTTGATCCATCATGGCAGAATCACAATCTAGATCTAATATGGGATTGGAAGAATCATTACTATCAACAGAATCTGGAAGTGACAGAGGCAAAACACGTTCATGAAACAGATCATGAGTGGTAGTTAACCTGTGAATGGAACCAGAGAAAGGAAAAACTTTCTCATGAAAGTAAACATCACGAGAATTAAAGACCTTATTAGAAGCAATGTCTAGTAACTTATAAGCCTTATACCAATTGGATAACCAAGAAACACACAAGCCTTAGATCGAGCTGAAAATTTATCTCTAGAGCTAGCCAAAGTAAATGCATAGCATAAGCATCCAAAAGCCTTTAAATGTGCATACTGTGGAGGCTTGTTATAGATGAGCTGAAATGGAGTTTTGTGTTGAAGCAAAGAAGAGGGTATCCTATTTATCAAATAGGCTGCAGTAGAAACACAGTCACTCTAATACTCAGGAGGCACATTGGATTGAAACAACAAAGCTCTAGCAACATTCAACAAATGCTGATGTTTCCGTTCTGCCACAGAATTTTGTTGAGGTCGCTCAACACAAGAATGTTGATGTATAATACCAAGTCTAGAGAACAAGTCTGAAAAATTGAACTCTTTTGCATTATCTGATCTTATAGTTTTAACCACCTTGTCAAACTATGTCTTCACCATAGTTAAAAACTTAGGTACAAGAGTCTGCACTTCAGACTTAGCTTTCATCATATAAACCCATGTATATCTAGAAGAGTCATCAACTAAGGTGAGAAAGTACTTGTAATCTTCAATAGTCAAAGTATGAAAAGGACCCCATACATCACAATGAACAAGATCAAAAGGATAAACATATATATGATTGTGAGAAACAAAACTTAATCTTCTTTGTTTAGCATGATGGCAAATGGTACAGTGAAAATCTTGTTCATTAGTAAACTAAAAATTCAAATTCTTGTCTAAAGGATGAGACTTAATACAAGAAGGATGGCCAAGTCTATAATGCCACAATGTAATATCAGTGATAGGAGTATCAATACAAACTGAGTAAGCATGAGGATTCTTATCTGGGAGCTGCAAATAATAAAGATTGCCAATCTTCTTACCCATCCCAATCAGACTGTCTTGTGATATGTCCTGAATATAACAATGATCATCATAAAATTTCAAGGAGCAGGAAGCACTTTGAAGCAATGCACTAATAGACAACAAATTGTATTTGAAATCAGGAACATAAAGAACTTTCGTCAAGACCAGATGGAGAGATAGAGAAACTGTCCCAATCTTAGAAATAGCAACCATATGTCCATTAGGTAATTGGACTGATGATTCACTAAAATCAATATCAAATGAAGAAAATAAACTCAAATCATGACAGACATGATGAGTAGCACCATTATCAATAATCCAAGTAGTAGAAGGAATAGAAGTGTCAATACCAGTGAAGTTGGAGACCACATGATGTGAATCAGCAGAACTAGTTGTGTGAAGTTTAGAACTAAGAAGAGCAATCAATTGCTGACATTGATTAGATGAAAGACCTGTCACTGCATTGCTCGGAGTAAACTGTGAAGGAACAGCTTCAATAACATCCGAACTAGTCTGATTAATGGAAGGTTTGAAGTTAGAATGTGCAGAAACATTAGATGATGATCTTCCATTGCCATTTCTGAACTTAAAACCTGGAGGGAACCCGTGTAACTTATAGCATTTGTCTTTAGTGTGACCAGTGATACCACAATAAGCACAAATAGGTCGTTCACCTTTTGCTTTTCCAGAATTATAAGTTCTATAAGAAGAAACACTAGAAGAATTAACATTGGCCACAGCAAAAGGACTAGATTCTGAAGTATAAGAATTGAGACTTCTCTGTCTTTCTTCTTGAACTACAAGAGAAAAAACTTTGTTGATAGAAGGCAAGGGATCCTGCATCAAAATCTGAGCTCGAATTTGGGCAAAAGATTCATTAAGACCCATAAGAAACTGCATAACATATTCCTGTTGTTGATAATCAACCAAGGCCTTCATGCCACCACAAGAACAGACAGGAATTGGTCTAAAATCCTTTAGTTCATCCCACAATATCTTCAATTTGGTAAAATAACTAGTAACATCAGATGATCCTTGAGTTAAAGCATGAAGAGTTTGTTTAATTTGAAAGACCCGTGGACCATTGCTTTGATTAAATCGATCTTGAAGATCTTTCCAAACCTTAAATGTAGAACCGATATACATGATGCTATCATCAATTTCTTTCGACAAGGCATGAAGAATCCAAGACATAACCATGCTATTGCAACGAATCCAAGAATTATACAATTCATTATCAAGGGAGGGTTTGAGAAGAGTACCATCGATAAAACTCAATTTGTTTTTCGCCATGAGAGCCATCTTCATAGTGCGACTCTAGGAGTTGTAATTATCTCCAACAAGAGCAGTGGTAACCAAATTGAGATTTGGATGATCACTATTGCTGAGAAAATAGGGATTGCTTGCGTCTTCAATCAAAGATCGACCAGTGACATCCAAACTGGAAAACCGATTGGCAGGGACATTCAAAGCAGCTTGATTCCCGCCATTGTTAGAAGTCTGAACACCACCACGAGCCATGAAGATCAAAACAGAACCCGAAGACTAAGCACAACGAAAACACAATTATCGGTGCTCTGATACCATATTATCAAACAGAGAAAGAGAGAAACAATCATTTTTATTCATCTGTTGTAGAATGAATAGCCAATGCTTATATACGAAGTTTTTAACAAAATAACAAACTTCTCCAATCCATCAATGACACGTGGCCTTAGTTATTAAACCTGTAAAACTAATTAACTTGTAATCACACTCAACTAAAAAAAAATATTGCTTTGTTTGTTATTAAAAAAGACGAGAGAGAAGAGAAAAAGAAAAACAGAGAGATAAAAGAAAGCAAAGAGTGTGATAAGAAATAGAGAAAATGGCGGAGATAGTTATTTCAATTGCAGCAAAAGTTGCAGAGTTGTTGGTTGTTCCGATTGGAAAGCACATATGTTATTCGTTCAAGCACGAGAGCAACATGGAGGAGCTAAAGCAACAAGTTGAGAAGCTGATAAATGCAAGGGACGGAGTGCAGCATTCCGTTGACACGGCCAAGAGACAAGGGGATGAGATCGAAAAGGATGTTGAGAAATGGCTCTATAGCATGGATGCGTTTGCAGCCCAACTAGTTGTGAAATCCATTATTGATGGCGAAGAAGACAGAGCAAAGAAGAAGCTTTGTTCAATTGGCTTCTGTCCTAATCTGATTTCGCGTTACTCACTCAGCAAGAAAGCAGCAAAGATGGCAAAGGATGGGCTCGACCTCTTGGCAGAAGGAAAATTTAAGAAAGTTTCACACTGCCTTGCTATTCGAAGAATGAAATCTGTTTATACTAGAGGCTATGAAGACTTTGGTTCGAGAATGCCAGTTTTCGAGAAGATTATGAAGGCATTAGCTGATGAAGATGTAAACTTGATTGGAGTGTACGGCGTGGGAGGTGTGGGTAAAACCACGCTTGTCAAAAAAGTTGCTGCTAAAGTCTTGGAAGACAAGTTATTTGATATGGTAGTTATGGCTAAGGTGACACAGACTCTCGACATAAAAAATATTCAAGGGCAAATTGCTGATGAACTAGGTCTTGAGTTTCACGAGGAAAGTTTATCTGGAAGAGCTGCCCGTTTACGCGACAAGTTAAAGAAAGAAACCAATGTTCTTGTTATTTTAGATAATATTTGGGAGAAATTTAATCTGGATGCTGTTGGGATTCCTTCTTTGGATGATGAGAGAGCAAGTGTCATGCAAGAGGTAAACCAAGGAGGAAGAAATGCTTATAAGAGGCAATGCAAACTATTGTTGACTTGTAGAGATCTGGATGTTTTACATAATGATATGGATACTTAGGAGAATTTCTTGGTTGATGTGTTATCTGATATCGAAGCAATGGATTTATTTTGGAAGATTGCCGATCATTCAAGAGAAAAATCAGATTTCGACCCTATAGCAGTTGAAATTGTTATAAAATGTGCTGGCTTACCGATTGCAATTAAAACAATTGCAAATGCCTTGAAAATTAAAGATGTTTCTGATTGCAAGAATGCCTTGCAATGGCTAAGAAGGTCTAATCCAAAGCCCATCAAAGGAATGGAGGCAAGTGTTTACTCTACCATAGAATTGAGTTACAATATTTGGGGTCTGAAGAACAATCATTTTTCCTGCTTTGTTGTCTAGATAAATCAGGTTCTGATTTACTTACTAACGACTTATTCAAATATAGTATGGGCTTGGGTTTGTTTAAAGATGTCGAAACGATGGAAGAAGCCAAGAATAGAATGCATACATTGATCGGTAACCTCAAAGCTTCATGTTTGTTGTTGGACGGTAATGATAAGGATAATGACGTTAAAATGCATGACATCATTCAAGCTGTTGCAGTTTCAATTGCATCCTCCAAGGATAAGCTCATGTTATATCCAAAATGTTACTAGCATAAAAGAAACACTGCAGGAAAAATTGCCAAAAGATTCAATTGCTGTGTCTTTTCCGTACGGAGATATTGATGAGCTTCCTGAAATGCTGGAATATCCAAAACTTGAGTTACTTTATTTGCACAAATATAAGATTTCGTTACAAATTCCAAATGCCTTTTTTGAAGGGGTTAAAGAACTCAAAGTTTTAGATTTGACACGATTTCATTTGTTGTCATTACCTTTATCGGTTTGCAAGCTAACAAACCTTCAAACCTTATGTTTGGATCAATGCTTGATTGGAGATATCACAATTATTGGAGAGCTAAAGAAACTAGAAATTCTGAGCTTTTTGAAATCTGAAATTGAGCAATTGCCTGGAGAAATTAGACAATTGACTCGTTTAAAGTTGTTAGATTTAAGTGATTGTTTCAAACTTAAAGTAATCACACCAAATGTCTTATCAAGCTTGGCACGGTTAGAAGAACTCTATATGGGCAACAGCTTTGTTCAATGGGATGTTGAAGGACAAAGTAATGCAAGTCTTAGTGAGTTGAAGCAATTGTCTAACCTGACAACTTTAGAAATACATGTTCTTGATGCTCAGATTATGCCTCGTGACTTGTTCTTTTGGAAGTTGGAAAGATATAGAATATTTATTGGAGATGTATGGGACTGGTCCGGTAGATATAAAACCTCGAGGACGTTGAAACTCAAATTGAAGAATAGCTTTTTTCTAAGCGATGGGATTAAATTTTTGCTGAATAGAGTTGAAGATCTCTATCTGGATGAACTGAAAGGCGGTAAGAATGTTCTTCACGAACTTCATGGGGAAGGTTTCCAACAATTGAAGCATCTTCATATACAGAATGCTTCCCAGATACAGTATATTGTCAACCCAGTTGGATGGGGACTATGCAGTATCTTTCCCCAGAGGCTAGAGTCATCAGTCCTTCATAATTTGATCAATTTGGAGAACATATATCATGGTCAAGTTACAGCAGAGTCTTTTAGCCAATTAAAAGTTATAAAAGTCAGAAAATGTGATAAATTGAAGTATCTCACATTGCCCATGGCTGGAAACCTTTCACAGCTTCAAGAAATCGAAGTGACTCATTGCAGGAAACTAGAACAGATTGTTCTCATGGAAAGCAGGCAAGTCCAAAAAAATGAACAGATTAGTAAGACTGAGTTCACTCAACTGCGCACCTTGACACTACAATGCCTACCACGTCTCACTAGATTTGGCTTCAACGCGCTTACACCTAATACCAGACTCCAAGAAATCCATGCTGAAGATGATGCGGACGGTTTCATCCCTTTTTTCAGTGAAAATGTATGTTTTCTTGTACTTCTTGTGCCTATAGACCTTACTTTTAAACCCTTTAATAAAAACTAAAAAGTAAAATTGTGTTTGCAGGTTGAACTCCCAAGGTTGGAGAACTTGAAATTGTGCTTAATTAACATTGAGTGCAGATGGCTCGATCAACTACCAGCTGTATCTTCTAGTTGTCAAACTTTAGCAAAGTTGATCGTGGAGGAGTGTAATGGTTTGAATTTTCTGTTTTCGTATTCCATGGTTAAGAGTCTTGTGAAACTACGAAAACTTGTTATACGGAACTGTAAGTCAATGGAAAGAATAATTAACATTGAAGAATCGGCAGAAGAAGAAAGAATAATTAATATGATATTCCCCAAATTAAGTTTTCTGCAGCTCAAAGGTCTTCCGAAACTCACCGGATTTGGCTCCAGAAATTCAATTGAATTCCCCTCCTTAGACATACTTTGGATTCTGGATTGTCCTATGTTGAAGATGTTCTTCTCTGGTTCAACACGTGGAAACATAACAGTAAGCAAAGAACAGGAAGCAACAAGTTCTTGCGCTGACGTATATCCTCTCTTGGACAAAAAGGTGACTTTTTTTTTTTTTCCCTTGTGTACATATGTTTATATGACTTGAAATTCAAATGACAAGAAATTTAATCTGCAGGTTTGGTTGCCGTCCTTAAGGCAGTTGAAACTGAACTCTATCAGCTCTGAAGTGATATGGCACAGCCAACTTCTGGCAACGACTTCTTCCCTTCACAATTTGACATTCTTGAGCGTTTTCGGTTTGGGTGATTTAAAATATTTATTTTCATCGTCTATGGCTAATAGTGTAGTCCAACTCAAAATTCTTGAGATAATTGATTGTAAGCTTATGGAAGCGGTAATAGTTGAAGAAGAAAAAGGGTCAAGTGCTGTGCTGTTTCCTAATCTACAAGATCTGACCCTCCGTAATCTTCCAAAACTCGCTAGATTCTGCTACTTCAACAGGAATTTAATTGATCCGCGCTCCCTATCGGAAAAAAGGAGTATGAATTGCCCAGATATGGAAACATTTATCTCCAAAACTCTATGTGCAAACATGACTGCAAGCGAGGAATGTAGTGGAATGGACTCAAAGGAGAACCTCCAGGCTAACATTCAACCTCTCTTTGATGAAAAGGTGATTTGTTCCTCTTTTTGCTTCACATCTTTTCTTCTTCCTTTATTCACACCATTGGATAGATTTGTTTTTCTTTAATTAAAATCTAAATTAATTTCCATATTATCTCTAATTTTGTATGGTTAGTTGGGTTTTTAATAATGCAATATAATTAATTGAATTCTTTAGGTGGGACTCCTTAATATAAAGAAATTGTTAATAGAGGAGATGGATAACTTAAGAAAAATATGGCACAATCAACTCTATTTGGATTCTAGTGTAGCGGAAGCTTACGAGAAAAACCTACACAAAACAATTAGAAACAACCTACTAATATCCTGTTGATCCGCGCACGGATGCCAGAATATCAGGCTACTGATAACATTCAACTTCGCGCACGAAGGATTGTTAAAAGGCTTCAATTACGAATAGTAACTGGAAATTGAGAAACAATTCTCTGGTATTTTTTTATTAATCAAAAACTGAATGGCCAATTCGGCCTACATCAATATTTAAAGCAAAAAAATCCTAAACCTAATCGAATTCCTTGGAAAGCAAGAAAAACGATTTAAAAACGGAAAATTACCAAAAAAAGGCAAAAACGAGTTTAAAGCAAAAACTAATTCTACTGAGAATCCTAAACACTCCAGAATTGACGGAAGTCAATTCGGAATTGGAAAACCCAATTTAATGTGAAAACGAAACTTTCCTAAAACGGCAAAAACGCCCACTTCAAGGCCTAAACGACGGAATTCGCCTAAAAAAGGACGTGCTTACGCATAGTTCCGGAAACGCCGAAACACATTAGCTGTCAAAATTTCAAGTCATTCTGATTCCGTCGCCTGGGTTTGGTCTTACTTGGTTTGTTTCAAATCCCACCTCTCCATGTATTCCACAGCCAAGGCTGTTGCATCAGATTCCTTCAGCAAATTAGAACAAGTCAAGGTATATGGTTGCAATAACCTATTGGATGTTTTCCCATCTAATATGCTTGGAAGACTCCAAAGACTGGAGCTTTTGGAAGTACAAAAATGTGATTCGGTAGAGGAGATATTTGAACTCGAAGCTCTCGGTAGCAAGAAAACACATGCTATAGCAGCAGCTCAGCTGAGAACATTACAGATACATTATTTGCCAAAGCTGAAGCATGTATGGAATGTGGACTCCCAAGTTATTCTATCCTATCAGAATCTACATTCAATATCAGTTCGAAATTGTGATAGTTTGAAAAGCCTCTTTCCAGCTTCGGTAGCTAGAGGTCTTGTTCAACTTGAAGAGCTTACTATACATCATTGCATGATGGAAGAAATTACTGCCAAGGATGACGGAGTAGAAGCAGAAGCAGTCCTTAGGTTTTGGTTTCGTCTATTAACAAAGTTGGAGCTGTGGGATCTACCGAGACTCAAAAGTTTCTATCCAGGATCATATATTTTAGAATGGCCAGTTCTAAAGACATTAGATGTGTTGGGTTGCAATGAAGTGGAGATACTTGCTTCACAAGTTTTGAGCCATGGGGAGGGCTGACATGAGATCCCAACCGGACAGGCCCTGTTCTTAGTTGAGAAGGTATGAACCCTAACAATTTTTTTAATTTTTTTTACATTTGAAAACTTAAATTTATTTAATACTTTGGTGTATATTCTAGTATGCATTCCCTAGCCTGCAATGTCTGTCAGTGAAATGGAATTGCATTAAGAGAGAGATGTTACATGGAAAGTTTCCAGATCGAGTACCTGTGCAAGCTAAATTACCTTGTGTTGTTAGGCCCTTTTGAGGAAACTGCTATTTGTCCATCTTGTTTTCTTCACAAATTGCCCAACCTTGAGACACTTCGTGTTCATTATGGTTTTATGAAGGAATTATTGTTATGTGAAGGGCTTGGCTCTAAGGAAAAACATGCTGAGTTGCCCGGTAAATTGAGCTCCTTAGAGCTTTTTCAACTGTCTGACCTGCATTTATGGGAGGAAAGTTCTGAATTTGGCAAATTTTTTCAAAATCTGAAAAGACTATGACTATTTCAATGTGGCAACTTAACAAGTTTAATGCCATACTCAATGGCTTTTGAAAATTTGACGACTTTGAAAGTAGACAAATGTGGTGGATTGCTCAATTTAATGGCACCCTCGGTAGCTAAAAGTCTTGTGCAACTTACAAGAATGGATATAACTGATTGTGAAATGATAGAAGAAATCATAACGCACAAGGAAGATGAAATAGTCGATCAGATCATTTTCAACCAGCTGGAATATTTGGGACTTAATGGTTTACCATGTCTTAACGGTCTTCCACTCGGGGAGTTGCACTATCGAATTTCCATCCCTGAAACAAGTAGTTGTGAGACGATGCCCAAATATGAAATTATTTTCTCGAGGAGTCGTAAGCACACCAAGACTACATACACTACAAATAGCAGAAACAGAGGACGTAGGATGTTGGGAAGGCAACCTCAATACTACCATAGAACGACGACATATAGAAAAGGTACGCATTGATACTTGAAATTTACTCGCTTTTTTCTCCCTATCAGACCTCAAGATATGCTATGATTTATAAATTGCAGAATGCCGAGAATCTGAACAAAATTGAGGGTGATGATCATCTTCGTATTACTGTGAGAGCATAATCATCATCGTCTAAGTTTATTACTAGAAGAGCTGGATCAGAAAGCTACAGCGTTGCATTCTTTTAAATCCCAGTCTCTGAGACTTTCTTCTCTTCATCGATTTAAATTAGGATTCAGGACAAGCCTCAATATTGCTTGCAACTGATGTCGCCAGTCATGGTTTGGACATTCCGACGGTTGATCATGTCATAAACTATGATATTCCAATGTAATTTTCTGAAGTTTCTTTATAAAAAAAATATTTGTACAGTAGAATCTAACTGTCCCTACTTCAGGAATCCGAGAGACTATGTTCATCGTGTGGGGTGTACCGCAAGAGCAGGCAGAGGTGGGCTGTAAAGAGCAACTAGAACATTCGAATGTAAAGAGCAAGAGGTTATCTCTGACATTAAGAGGGTAAGATCTCTTGGGATACAATCCAGTGATCTATCTAATTTTACTTTTGATTATAGGTATATGATGATAGATTGGTCTTTCTTCTTAAAGAAGCGCTGTTATAGTGGATAGCACAAAATATCTTTTTAGAGAAAGCATTTTCGTTTAAAATTTGAAATACAATTACATTATATGATTGCCTTGTGATGTACATTAGGAGCTCTAGCTTGGTTTAATTAATACACGAAATAATAGCTTAACACTTCCCCTTGATCAACATATCGAGATTGAAATCAAATTTGTGTATGTGCAGAGATCTTCAATGCTAGTCGTGTCGCGAAAATGAAGTAGATGGATGAAAGGTTTGATGAGAAAGCGAAAGAACTGAAAGAGCAGAAAATGAAAACACTAGCAGAGAAAGGATTATTGAAGAAAAGAATTAAAAAGAGAAAAATATCTGCTGATAAGTTTGCAATTGTAAATTATTTCCCCATTTTTTTTTATTTTTGTATCAGTCAAATCAAAATCAGGAGATTATTTATTCATTGTCATTGTGAGATACTCTCTGTAGTGTTGGACGTGTGAGATACTCTCTGTATGAGATCAAAATCAGGAGATTATTCAACTGAATTAATCGAATTCGCTGAAGTTGGACGTGTCAATTGATTCAACTCTCATTAAACAAGATAGTTGGCAGTTTCAACCATTGAATCGAAGTCAGAGAGAAGATGAAGCGAAGAAACAGACCACCAAAACTCAAAAGAAAACAAAATAATTATGAAAAGTAATTGGATTTCATTAATTTTAAACAAAGAAAAAGATTACATGAATCTATCAATTTTTATTTTATTTTAAATAAACTAGAAATTAATAAGTTTACTGATGACTCAATTTCAAACTTCATTCTACAGAATTAGTAGTAATCTGTATGTTGTTATTTGCTTTGACTATCAATGACGACTTATTAATCCAAAATTGGAACATAATATATATATATATATATATATATATATATATATATATATTTTAAATTGAATGTATTAATTAATAATTTAAGAGAGTTTGCAAATAAAATGTATTCAAATAAATATATTCATTTCAATAAGGATAATATTGATATTAGGATGAGTATTTATAGTAATGATTTAAATTTAAAATTTTAGACATGGATGTATTTATAAAATGAGTGTGTAAATCATATTTATGGGTGACAATATCGGCACCATAACATTTTCATTTTTTATATTTTAAATGTAATTTATTATTTATTAATATTAAATATAATATATTTAATTTTTCTAAAATGCATATTATTGTCATCACTTGACTAGTGGCATAGGGGCCATGTCCCCTATTTCTTCATTTAGTTTTTTTTTTTAATGATTTTATAAAATTATAAAATTATTTTTATATTTTTAACAATTTTCATTTTAAACCCCAAAAATGAAGAATGAGGCATTTGCCATTGCACGTGAATCCTATGCTTCCTTCTTGAAGACTTGTGTTTGTGGTTTGTTCTTTAAGCAAGTATGGATCTATTTGGTTAATTTTAGTGTTACAATTTCCTTGATTTTGGTTCGCTAATTATTAAAAGCAATTAAAGAATAGTTGCCTTTCGGTTTAAAATGCTTTACTGTTGACATGTTGAGTTCTTTTATTAAAAAATTGGAATTTAATAATTTACATCAAGTTTATTAATCGAGGGGAAGAAGAGTACTACTTTTGTTCCGTAGAATCAAGTTTGCATCATTGCACAAATTCTCATTCTTACTCCATTCGAGGGAAACAAAAAATCGGCCAACTTGGACTGACAGGACCCGCCCCGGTCCCTCTCTTGGATACGAGGAAAGATCCTGTATTCTACTCGAATGCTTGAATACTAAAATTGAGATTCTTAAAGGTACTAAAAAGAAAACAATACTATATAGGGTAGCATAAAATTTTCATCAGTAATTCCATAGATTTACAAACACCGATGTTTAACAAAACTCTTTAATAACATAAACTAGCTCTTCAAGCACTCAGGGAAGGTCTTGTAATAAGCAAATCTGGATACTACATACAAGCACCTTTTAACAACATTATTACACATTCAAAAACTAACATGCTGTAGAAAGTGTCCTAGCTTAATATAAACAGCTACAAACAGAGCAGCTGCATTACACACACAAGCATCCCTATATGTCTCAAGATTATGATATGAGAAATTCGAAATGTTCCTCCTACTTCACCTCAAAATCCAGAGAATTCGCACGAACTTGGTAGTTGCCTGAGAAAAATAATTTGAAAACAAAAGGGTGAGCTAACGCCTGGTGAGTGGATTGGGTTTTCTCAAAAATCATTATTTTAATGATAACTCTTTATCTATATAAAGAAGAATTTACAAAGCAAAATATCAGTACTATATATCTGATATATAGTACACCAGGACTGATACCAAGGGACCATTCTCACATACGTGGCGAAGTATATCGACGCACACGCAGAGTAAGGACAGTTTTCTCACATACACGGTGATTATCATTCACACTTGCAGAGCATTTGTTCTCACATACGTACGCAGAGTGGCCCCAAAGGCCAGTTATTAAGCTTCTGGGATAGGTACCAGTCTGGTGTTTCAAACATCAAAGATAAACTCTTACACAGCTGTAATCTATACCTGGTAATAACTTGCTAAAGAAAATAAAATTGTATCTCACCAGATCAACAGCAGCCTACCTTAACAGTTTCAATTAATCACATAACATCAAAATAACAACAGAAAAATTATAAAAGTAGGGAATAATCCACTCACAACTTTGTTTTCAAACTATAATTGGGACCAAAAACGCTTGGATCCTCTGCCACCTCTTCTTTCCTAACAAGATGCACAAAACCCACTTTAGAACTTATGAAATCAAACAAATCAGTAAGAGTTTGGGTCCAAATAGATACCAAATCTAAAAATACAGCTTTTTTTTTCTTATTCTATCTTCCTTTCTTACTCTTTCTTCTTCTTCTTTTTTCTTTGTTTCTTTGCTCCCAAAATTCCCTTCCTCTGTCTCTCACGTTTTCTTTGCTTTTGCCTTGTCTATTCTCTTTTTTTCTTTTTCTTTTTTAAAGTAAACATACTATAGATAGACACATCAGGTGCTGTCCAAGCACACCTGTCTATCAACCAGACATTCTACACATTACTCACCTGATTCCTTTTTCTTGTTTCACGAAATTTTTTTTTTTTTTTTTTTATTTAAAACAGGCCCCTTACTTTGGGCCTCTATTGGGTCTAAAAGATCTGGACCTTACATGGACGGTCTTGACGAAGTGCCCGCATTTAAAAATAAACAACAATTTGGGGTGGTAGGAAATTAATTCAATAAAATAAACCAAACTTTCAAGAATCTGTTTGGTTTCTAGGAAAACAGAGAAAATGAGAAAAACATAAAATGAAGGTTGTCGTTACTTTCCAAGTTCCATCATTTGTCTTTAGTCTCCGATTTGAATTATAAGAAAATAAAGGAAAATGTCAGGTTGTTTTTGCAATTTGCACTTCTTAATTATTTGTTGTCGTTGTCCATTTTTGATAAATCAATTTGTATTATAATTACTTAGGAGTTAGGACATCTGCATTGACTTACAATCTTCATTAAATAGCAAAAACGGTTTAATAAAAATTAAAGTAAACATACTTTAATGCATTCGAAATCCATGAAATCAATTCTTTGTTTACTCATTCATTGACTATATGTGAAAATAATTATATTTCCTAATTAATATTGGATTTGATTAAGTATATATTATTAGAGTTTATGATAGATTGAGTGTTAAACTTATGAGTGTAGGAAATAAATTTAATTTCCAATTATAAAGCCATGTATTTTAGAAGTAAATACATGTAAGGGTATTTTAGAAATAAAAAAAGTTTCATTAAAACATAGGTGTATGAAGATATTTTGTGGGTGGCAATAGAGCCACCCTTAATTAAACCCATCATATCTTCAACTATATCTCTTTATTAAAAACAAAACCTTATGATAAACCCTAATTAAACCTTAGTTATATTTCAAGTATCAAAATTTCCCATCATAGCATGATTATCATATAACAAGGACTTTGATCGTACAAATGTATGTATTTCGTTACTTTTTTTTTTTTTTTGTTTTTTGTTTTGCTATTATGTTTAGTTATGAAATCTATAGACGAATAAAAAGTGAAAAGTAATTTTAAAAGATAAAAATAATAATGATAGGCGTATATTGATATATTCATGAGGTGTTTTTTTAGAGAAAAATCATATATGTTGTTATTTGCTTTGACTATCAACAACGACTTATTAATCCATACAAAGTTGGAACATAATATGTGTTTTTTTTTTTTTTTTAAAATAAAAATTGGATGTATTAATAATTTAAGAGGGTTTGCAAATAAATGTATTCAATAAATATATTCATTTCAACAAGGATAATATTGACATTAGGGTGAGTATTTATAGTAATGATTTAAATTTTTAATTTTAGACATGAATGTATTTATAAAATGAGTGTATAAATCATATTTATGGGTGACAATATCAGCACCCATAACATTTTCATTTTTTATATTTTAAAAGTAATTTATTATTTATTAATATTAAATATATTATATTTAATTTTTCTAAAATACATATTATTGTCATCACTTGACTAATGGCATAGGGGCCATGTCCCCAATTTCTTCATTTTTTTAAAAAAAAAAATTTGTAATGATTTTATAAAATTTTAAAATTATATTTATATTTTTAACATTTTTCATTTTAACCCCCAAAAATGAAGAATGAGGCATTTGCCATTGCACATGAATCCTATGCTTCCTTCTTGAAGACTTGTGTTTGTGGTTTTCTCTTTAAGCAAGGTATGGATCTATTTGGTTAATTTTAGTGTTATAATTTCCTTGATTTTTGTTTGCTAATTATTAAAAGCAATTAAAGAATATTTGCCTTTCGGTTTAAAATGCTTTACTGTTGACATGTTGAGTTCTTTTCTGGTCCTACGAACAAGCCAGTTGTTGGAATTGTTGGTGGTCAGGAGTTATCAGAAGCCAAGTTTAACACTATAGAATCCACCCTGGAGATTTCTAACATTCTAGTTTTTGGATATGGAATTGGTTCCTGCTATTCTGACATTATTCAGTCACGTGGAAGGCAATGGACATGGAGTTGGTTTTTGGATATATTGTCACGGGTAACGGTCCTGAGACCATCTACAGAGTCTTTAAATAGTTCTCCACACACTCATTTACTTCTTACACCTATAGTAAAAAAAATTGAAATTTAATAATTTACATTTACAATCTCTAAAATAGTTCTCCAATCTCCACACACCCATTTACTCCTTACACCTATAATAAAAAAATTGAAATTTAATAATTTACATTTACAATCTCTAAAATAGTTCTCCACACACCAATTTACTCCTTACACATACCATAAAAAAAAATTGGAATTTAATAATTTACATCAAGTTATTAATCGGGGGGGAAGAAGAGTACTACTTCTGTTCCGTAGAATCAAGTTTGCATCATTGCACAAATACTCATTCTTACTCCATTCAAGGGAAACAAAAAATCGGCCAACTTTGATGTAGGACAGTTGGCTTTAGAGTTTGAAGAAGAGATGGATAGGAAATTGTTCAAAAGAGGTGCTCCAAAGAAACGGGCATAACTTTTGACTCGGTTGTCAGATTTCCTATTATAATATGTTTTCGGAAAGGGTTTTCAGAGATCTATAGCATGGCAACCTGGGTTCCCCGGTTGACATCATTTGCGTCCTCATCAGAGCAGTTTAAGTTAGGCTGTCGAGCAACCGAAGATTTTGTGTTTTTTCTTATTTTTCCGTTTTTAGTTGTTTTTGTTTAGTTTGAGGATATTTTAGTCTTTTTGCTTATTTTAGGGTTTCAAGAGGCTATTTAAGGCTCTTTGTTATCAGTTCAGAATTATTCAATAATATTATCAATTTTCGGTTTACATCATTCGTTCTTTGCTGGTGGATTCCAGTTTTGTTACTTTAGGGATTACGCTGGTAAACCCTAGAACTTCCATTCTGCGTCATTTTTTTTTATCTTGTTTAGTAATTTTAATTCAGGTTAAAATTGTCATTAATAAAAAAAAATTAAATTGGAGTGTAAATAGATAATTTGTGGATTGTAAAGAGAAGCTCTCTAAATTAAATATTTTTGATTAAAAACAATAATCCATTATGTGGTTAGGTTACTTTTTGCAATTTTCACTTTTTTTTTTTTTTTTTTTTACATCAGTCGATGTCCATATTTCTATCAAATATCTTAGTACGGATATATAGGTCATGGGCATTGACTTCCACTGTCAATTCTCTATTGGCTGTTTTGCCATTACAATCTTCATTAAGGACGCATTTATTAATCGGGAAAGAGAGAAATCGAAATCAAGTTCTATTGGAAAGGAAATGGTAAGGAATCAGAATTAAATTACTAAATTACCGTTTTTACTAACTTTTAAGAATTAAAAATGAAATCAAATTTATACAAAGTTGATTACAAAAATACCCTTGTGAACAAAAAATAGCCATATTTATACATATGAGAATTGAGAGATGTATGAGAGCATCTTTAATGGTATCCTCAAAAGTAGGAGAGTAATCAAAATTTAATTATTTATCTTAAAAACACCATTCAATAGAGTCACTAAAATTTAGCAATAGCTTTAATCAATAATCAAATTGCATATTCAATAATTAAATTTGAAGATTGACTTTCAATCATCAAATACAAACTTAACCAAAAATAACTGATGTTGTAAATTTATTCTCTCTCTCATCCGTTGCTTTTTTTTTTCCTCTTTTTTTATGACTGCCTATGAATCTCATCATTGTTTCGACCCAAAAAATTTCAATCCTGTTTGGCTAATTATAAATTGATTGAAGGAAAATTTTATTAGGAGTATGTAACAACAATCAATGATGATTTTAGGGCAAAATATTTATTAAAAAAAAACAATTAAATATCGAGGATCCAAATTTTATAGTGTACCATCATAATCATCAATTTTAGCAATCCCAAAAAACAATCCTCAAATATTGAGGTGGCAATTTTTAAGGATCCAAATTTGTTTATACAATTAAAAATGCTCTGAGTGTAGCTAATAGAAAAAAAAAAAAAAAAAAAAAAAAAAAAAAAAAAAGCAAAAGCGAGTAAGCAACATACAATTTTCACTTTTTTTTTATAAAAAAAAGTAAGCAACATGATTTTGTGGCAGTTTACCTTTTTTTTTCTTTTTTTCTTTTTTTCCTGTTCACTTTTTTTTTTAGTTCGCAATTCATTTTTAGTTATATATATATATATATATATATATATATATATATATATTAATTTTAAGTGGAGATATTTTAGTAAAAAAGTATGAATTCCTCTTTAATCAAGAAAGGGAACTTGATTCCCCATTGTGATTGGAGCCATAGAGGGAATCAAGTCCTACCGGGAAGGAAATGGAAAGAAATTAGAATTAAGTTACTAAATTACATTGCTGTGTTTACTAACTTTTAAAAATTAAAAATGGAATCAAATTTATGTAAAGCTGACTAGAAAATACCCCTGTGAACAAAAAATGGCTGTATTTATACATATGAGAGATGTATGACAAAATTAAAAGAAAAAATAAATTAAAAGCAAAAACAAGTAAGTAACATGACTTTGTGGCACTTCACTTAAAATAAAAAAAAAAATAAAATAAAAAAAAAAAAAAAAAAAAAAAAAAAAAGCAAAAGCAAGTAAGCAACATGATTTTGTGGCAGTTCACTTTTTTCTTTTTCTGTTCACTTTTTTTTTTAGTATATATATTTTGTTCACTTATATATATATATATATATATATATACACATCTTTCTATTGTTAGTTCATTCTGATATAAAATATATTATGACGAAGAATGTGGACCATTAGATTTACATACTTTGACTCAAAGTGTATACACTTGTCAAAACTTCTCCATAATCTGTGGTCCATATTCTTCATTCTGATATATATATTGTCAATTCATCTTGATAAAAAATATCAGGATGAAGAATGTGGACCATAAATTATTGAGAAGTTATGACAAGTGTATACATTTTGAGTCAAAGTATGTAAATCTAATGGTCTACATTATTCGTCCGGATATATTTTATATCAGGATGAACTGACAATAGAAAAACTATATATATATATATATATATATATATATATTATGTTCATTTTTTTTTTCATAGTTCGCAATTCATTTTTAGTTTTAAATATATATATATATATATTTTTTATTATTAATTTTAATTGGAGATATTTTAGTAAAAAAGTATGAATTTCCCTTTAATCAGGAAAAGAAACTTGATTCCCCAGAGTGAGTGGGGCCATAGAGGAAGTTCTACTGGAAATGAATCAGAATTAAGTTACTAAATTCCATTACTGTATTTACTAACTTTTAAGAATTAAAAATAGAATCAAATTTATATAAAGTTGATTACTACAAAAATACCTTCGTGAATAAAAAATAGTCGTATTTATACATATGAGAGATATATGTGTGTAGCTAATAAATAAAAAAAAAAAATTAAAGAAAAAAGAAATTAAAAGACTTTGTGGCACTTCACTTTTTTAAAAGAAAAAGGAAATTAAAAGCAAAAGCAAGTAAGCAACATAACTTTGCGGCACTTCACTTAACCAAAAAAAAAAAAAAAAAAAAAAAAAAAAAAAAATTGCAAAAGCAAGTAAGCAACATGATTTTGTGGCAGTTCACTTATTTTTTTATTTTATTTTTTCTGTTCACTTTTTTTAGTAAATATATTTTGTTCACTTTTATATATATATATATATATATATATACAGTTTTTCTATTGTCAATTCATCCTGATATAAAATATATCAGGACAAAGAATGTTGACCATTAGATTTACATACTTTGACTCAAAGTGTATGCACTTGTCAAAACTTCTTCATAATCTGTGGTTCATATTCTTCGTGCCGATATATATATATATATATATATATTGTCAGTTCGTCCTGATATAAAATATATCAGAATGAAGAATTTTGATCATAGATTATGGAGAAGTTTTGACAAGTGCATACACTTTGAGTCAAAGTATGTAAATCTAATGGTCCACATTATTCATCCTGGTATATTTTATATCAGGATGAACTAACAATAGAAAAACTATATTTATATATATATATATATGTTCACCTTTTTTTTTTTCATAGTTCGCAATTCATTTTTAGTTTTAAATATATAGTTATTTATTTATTATTATTATTAATTTTAAGTAGAGATATTTTAGTAAAAAAGTATGAATTTCACTTTAATCAGGAAAAGGAACTTCATTCCCCAGAGTGAGTGGGGCCGTAGAGGAAGTTCTACTGGAAATGAATCAGAATTAAATTACTAAATTTTATTACTGTGTTTACTAACTTTTAAGAATTAAAAATGGAATCAAATTTATATAAAGTTGATTACAAAAATACTTTCGTGAATAAAAAATAATCGTATTTATACATATGAGAGATATATGGGTGTAGCTAATAAATAAAATAATAATTTAAAGAAAAAAGAAATTAAAAGACTTTGTGGCACTTCACTTTTTTTAAAAGAAAAAAGAAATTAAAAGCAAAAGCAATTAAGCAACATGACTTTGTGGCACTTCACTTAAAAAAAAAATACATATATAAAAAAAAAAAAAAAAAAAAAAAATCAAATGCAAAAGCAAGTAAGCAACAAGATTTTGTGGCAGTTCACTTTTTACTTTTTACTTTATTTTCTTTTTTTCACTTTTTTTTAGTATATATATTTTGTTCACTTATATATATATATATATATATATATACAGTTTTTCTATTGTCAATTCATCCTAATATATAATATATCATGATAAAGAATGTTGACCATTAGATTTACATACTTTGACTCAAAGTGTATGCACTTGTCAAAACTTTTCCATAATTTGTAATCCATATTCTTTGTCCTGGTATATATATATATATATATATAGTCATTTCGTCATGATATAAAATATATCAGGATGAAGAATGTGGACCATAGATTATGGAGAAATTTGGACAAGTGCATACACTTTAAGTCAAAGTATATAAATCTAATGGTCCACATTATTCGTCTTGATATATTTTATATCAAGATGAACTGACAATAGAAAAACTCTCTCTCTCTCTCTCTATATATATATATATATATGAAAACTCTCTCTCTCTCTCTCTATATATATATTATGTTCACTTTTTATTTTTTTCATAGTTCGCAATTCATTTTTAGTTTTAAATATATAGTTTTTATTTTTATTATTATTAATTTTAAGTGGAGATATTTTAGTAAAAAAGTATGAATTTCCCTTTAATCAGGAAAAGGAACTTGATTCCCCAGAGTGAGTGGGGCCACAGAGGAAGTTCTATTATAAAAATATATAGTTTTTATTTTTATTATTATTAATTTTAAGTGGAGATATTTAGTAAAAAAGTATGAATTTCCCTTTAATCAGGAAAAGGAACTTGATTCCCCAGAGTGAGTGGGGCCGCAGAGGAAGTTCTATTAGAAATGAATCAGGATTAAGTTACTAAATTTCATTACTGTGTTTACTAACTTTTAAGAATTAAAATTGGAATCAAATTTATATAAAGTTGATTACAAAAATACCTTCGTGAATAAAAAATAGTCGTATTTATACATATGAGAGATATATGGGTGTAGCTAATAAATATAAATAATAATTTAAAGAAAAAAAAATTAAAAGACTTTATGGAACCTCACTTTTTTTTAAAAGAAAAAAGAAATTAAAAAGCAAGTAAGCAACATGACTTTGTCGCACTTCACTTAAAAAAAAAAAAAAAAAAAAAAAAAAAAACATGATTTTGTGGCAGTTCACTTTTTACTTTTTACTTCTTTTTTTCTTTTCCTCTGTTCACTTTTTTTAGTATATATATTTTATTCACTTATATGTGTGTATATATATATATATATATATATATATATATATACTAGGTTTTGGAGTACATGCAAGGCATGTGCTTAAATCCGTATTTGAGTTTCATATTTATAAATATACATATCCTTGAAAAATAAGAAATGTTAATATAACACATAGTTTTAGTTCGTGCAAATGTTATTACATTGATATAACACCTTGAGGAAGTCTTAAACTCATGGGTTTGATTTAACAATTGTCATCTTAACAATTCAAATTCAACAACTAAATTAATTGCATAAATTGTGATGAAATGATCACTCAAATCTTCAATAACAGATATCCATATCTTCAAAACTTCATAATATTCACTAATTTGTAATTATTCTATCAACCACTTATAGCAATTAGCATCTGAATTGAAAATCCCTACCATATAAATTACCACATTATTTCATTGAAGATGTTAATTGTTGAAGTAAAGTTCACGTTTCTACAAACTCCATTAATGGTATCTACTGCATGATAGATCACCAACAACAATACCATCAATCTAACACTGCCTGTGATATTTCTATTAAGTAATTCTACAAACTCGAAAGCTTGTATTTGTCATTTGATATTAAGTAATTATATAAAGTTTAAGAGTTGTATTTGTAATTTTACTTTTAAAGAAATAAAAAAAAAAAGTCAAAGAAATTAAAAGAAAAAAAAAAAAAAGGAGGCTATAATTGCAGCCCACCATTCACACTTTTATATATAGTATATGATACTTAAAAAAAAAAAGGTCAAAGAAATTAAAAGTAAAAAAAAAGGAGGATATAATTGCAGCCCACCATTTACACTTATATATATAGTATAGGATATATACAGTTTTTCTATTGTCAGTTCATCCTGATATAAAATATATCAGGATGAATAATGTAGACCATTAGATTTACATATTTTGACTCAAAGTATATACACTTGTCAAAACTCTCCATAATCTGTGGTCCACATTCTTCTATATATCAGGACGAACTGACAATATATATATATATATATATCAGGACGAAGAATATGAACCACAGATAATGGAGAAGTTTTGACAAGTGCATACACTTTGAGTCAAAGTATGTAAATCTAATGGTCAACATTCTTCGTCCTGTTATATTTTATATCAGGATGAACTGACAATAGAAAAACTATATATTATGTTTACTTTTTTTTTTTTTCATAGTTCGCAATTCATTTTTAGTTTTAAATATATAGTTTTTTTATTTTATTATTAATTTTAAGTGGAGATATTTTAGTAAAAAAGTATGAATTTCCCTTTAATCAGGAAAAGAAACTTGATTCCCTAGAGTGAGTGGGGCCGTAGGGAAGTTCTACTGGAAATGAATTAGAATTAAGTTATTAAATTCCATTATTGTGTTTACTAACTTTTAAGAATTAAAAATGGAATCAAATTTATATAAAGTTGATTACAAAAATACCTTCGTGAATAAAAAATAGTTGTATTTATACATATGAGAGATAAATGGGTGTAGCTAATAAATAAAAAAAAATTAAAGAAAAATGAAATTAAAAGACTTTGTGGCACTTCACTTTTTTTAAAAGAAAAAAGAAATTAAAAGCAAAAGCAAGTAAGCAACATGATTTTGTGGCAATTCACCTTTTTTTTTTTTTTTTTTCCTTCTGTTCACTTATATATATATATATATATATATATTCTGTTCACTTTTTTTTTTTTTTATAGTTCGCAATTCATTTTTAGTTATATATATATATATTTATATATATATATATATATATATATATATTTATATATAGTGTTTATTATTAATTTTAAATGGAGATATTCTAGTCAAAAAAGGGAACTTGATTCCCTAGGGTGAGTAGTTTCCTTTCATTCAAGAACTTGATTTCTTATATGCGTGTGAGGTCCATAGAACTTAATTCTCTACAAATTTAGTAAACAAATGAATTTAATTCCCTTTTTCAAATTAAATTCCTGATTAATAAATGCGCCATAAACAGCAAAACCTCTGATCTTTGGAAACATTTTTGTGAATTGAGAGAGATAATCAAGTACTAGTTGCTCTGAATCTTTCAACAGTTTAATCAATAAATTCTTCTTTTAATTAATAGTTTTTTTTTTTTTTTTTTTTTTCTGTCACCGTTTGTTCTTTAGTTTATTAGCTTTGATCTGCAGTTTGCATCCACTTTCACATCAAAAAAAAAAAAAAAAAAAAATCCGTGGTCCACATTCTTCGTCCACAATCTAATAAACTTCTCCATAATCTGTGGTTCACATTCTTCGTTCTGATATATTTTATATCAGGACAAACTGACAATAGAAAGACTATATATATATATTATGTTCACTTTTTTTTTTTCATAGTTCACAATTCATTTCTAGTTTTAAATATATAGGTTATATATATATATATATATATATTAATTTTAAGTGGAGATATTTTAGTAAAAAAGTATGAATTTCCCTTTAATCCGGAAAGGGAATTTGATTCCTTACAGTGAGTGTGACCGTAGAGGAAGTTCTACTGGAAAGGAAATGAAAATGAATCAGAATTAAGTTACTAAATTCCATTACTGTGTTTACTAACTTTTAAAAATTAAAAATTGAATCAAATTTATATAAAGTTGATTACAAAAATACCTTTGTGAATAAAAAGTAGTCGTATTTATACCTATGAGAGATATATGGGTGTAGCTAATAAATAAAAATATAAAGAAAAAGAAAAAATAAATTAAAAGACTTTGTGGCACTTCACTTTTTTTAAAAGAAAAAAGAAATTAAAAGCAAAAGCAAGTAAGCAACATGATTTTGTGGCAATTCACTTTTTTTTTTCCTTCTGTTCACCTTTTTTTTTTTTGGGTATAGTTCGCAATTCATTTTTAGTTATAAATATATATATATACAGTCTTTCTATTATCAGTTCGAACTGACAATAAATATATCAGGAGGAAGAATGTGGACCACAGATTATGGAGAAGTTTTGATAAGTGTATACACTTTGAGTCAAAGTATGTAAATCTAGTAGTCAACATTCTTCGTCCTAATATATTTATTGTCAGTTCGAAGTTCGAACTGATAATAGAAATTCTGTATATATATATATATAGTTTTTTTCTATTAATTTTAATTTAAGTGGAGATATTCTAGTAAAAAGTATGAATTCCCATTTAATCAAGAAAGGGAACTTGATTCCCTAGGGTGAGTAGTTCCCTTTCATTCAAGAACTTGATCTCTAATATGCGTGTGGGGTCCATAGAACTTAATTCTATACAAATTTAGTAAACAAGTGAATTTAATTCACTTTTCCAAATAAAATTCTTGATTAATAAACACATCCTAAACAGCAAAAACTCTGATCTTTCGAAACATTTTTGAGAATTGAGGGAGATAATCAAGTACAAGTTGCTCTGAATCTTTCAAAATTTTCTCTTGTCCAGTGATTATTGCTCGAAACCACCACCATTCCGGGAGATCGGGAAAGACTTTGTTCTTCACTTGCCAGTCCAATTACTTCTTCTGTTTTTCAACTTGCTCCGAGATACAAACAGATAGAGGTGCACTTTGCTCTCAACTTTTAACGACTTTCTTCTTTTAATCAATAGTTTCTTAGCTTTGCCCTGCAGTTTAATCAATAAATTCATCTTTTAATCAATATATATATATATATATTTTTTTTTTTTTGTCACCGTTTGTTCTTCAGTTTATTAGCTTTGATCTGCAGTTTGCATCCACTTTCACATCAATATATATATATATATATATATATATATATTAATTTCTCTTCTTCTTTGTTGATCTTGTTTTTTAGATTTTATCAGTATCAGTGGTTTATTATTCTAGATTTCTGCTTTTCAAGAGCTCTTCTAAGAAAAAAAAAATGTAGTTGTAACAAATAATTGAAAATCATCAGAAAATAGAAAGAAAAAAAAAAAAAAAAACTATCAATTTTGCTTCTTTATCGTTTGTCTAGCTCTGTTTGTTATTAAAAAGGGGTAATTACCCTAGTGGCCACTGACTTTTGCCACCACTATCAAAATGGCCACTGGATGGAGAATTGGTTTAGAAATGGTCATTTTTGGCAAACAATGTTACATCAATGGCCATTCTGTTATAACACCATTAACTTGTTCAAAGAATGTTACACTAATGGCCATTAATTTGTTCACTTGGTATCAAAATGGCCATTATAATCAATTTTCTCCAAAATTACTTTAGTGGCCATCCATTTGATCAATTGGTATCAAAATGACCATTATAATTGTCCAACTTTTTGTAGAACATGTGTATTGACCATCAATTTAGTTAATTGGAATCAAAACAATCATTATATATACAACTATATTCTATTAGAAAAATAGAGTAAGCAATAATTAAAAATAAAATTTCATTCAATAGAGAAAATGAAGAATTCATTTGATTCAATATAAGTTTAGTCTTATACACATCAAATACTACTTGTCAAACTGCACGAAAATGAAAATTTCGTTTGAAAAAAGAATCTGGTTCTCAAAACTGATCTCCATCGGTATTAAATTAAGTCTAAGACTGGAGGATTTGATTTTCTTGTAAAAACTATGACAAAACTCATTTTACATGTTGGTTTTCTGTCTTTGTTGGAGAACCCTGAAATCACACTAATAGCGGTTTTTTTATATTAAAAAAAAAAAAAAAAAGTAGACTTTTGGTGGACTTCATTCCAAGCCAGGTCTGGATTAGATTTTTAATTAAGTAAAGATGGTTATAAATAATTTTGAAATATAATTAAATAATGTAAATTCGTTGTACTTTATATGTTTTAAATTATTTAATATTTTTGTTTTAGAATAAAACTATGTAAACGTGCTTCATGGTAAGAAGTTAGCTAGAGATATGATGCTGAAAAGTGCTTCACTCTCCGTGGTTAATATCAGAGTTAGGAGTTGTCGTACGAAACATTTTGGAGCTGAAAAATTTTCATCGTGTTTCTGATTTTTGTTTTGTTCAAACTTCAAAGGCAGGGCTAGCTGCAGGCAAGCTAACCAAGTTGCCCATGTTTGAGTTAATTTTGTGTTATCTGTTTTATTAGCAAATTAGCTCATTCATTCTGATGTTGTTATTGTAATTTGTAAACAACTAAACGTATACTTTAATCTTTAGGTTTGAAACTTCAAGTAGTATTTGATGTGTATAAGACTAAACTTATATTGAATCAAATGAATTTTTCATTTTCTCTATTGAATGAAATTTTATTTTTAATGATTGCTTACTCTATTTTTCTAATAGAATATAGTTGTATATATAATGATTGTTTTGATACCAATTAACTAAATTGATGGTCAATACACATGTTCTACAAAAAGTTGGACAATTATAATGGTCATTTTGATACCAATTGATCAAATGGATGGCCACTAAAGTAATTTTGAAGAAAATTGATTATAATGGCTATTTTGATACCAAGTGAACAAATTAATGGCCATTAGTGTAACATTCTTTGAATAAGTTAACGGTGTTATAACGGAATGGCCATTGATGTAACATTGTTTGCCAAAAATGACCATTTCTAAACCAACTCCCCATCCGGTGGCCATTTTGATAGTGGTGGCAAAAGTCAGTGGCCACTAGGGTAATTACCCCTATTAAAAAAGACGAGAGAGAAGAGAAAAAAAGACACAGAGATAAAAGAAAGCAAAGAGTGTGATAAGAAATAGAGGAAATGTAAGACCCGAATATTTTTTCCTCTTTATTAGTAATAATAATAATAATAATATAAATAGAAACTCATTCTTCAGTTTCTTTTTGTTAAGGTAACTAAATCATCTGGTATTAAACCAGAATATTTTGACAATAAACCAGATCAGTGATTTATTCTCCAACATTATTACAAGTCAATTCCACATTTATGGCGTGTTTACTAATCATGAATCCTATTTAGGAAAGGGAATTAAGTTCCCTATTTTCAAATTCCTGTGTTTACTAAATTTGTGAGGAATTAAGTTCCATGGACCCCACACATATAAGGAATTTAGGGCGCGTTTACTAATTGGGAATGAAATGAATCGGAATCAAGTTCTATCGGAAAGGGAATGGAGGGGAATCGGAATTAAGTTACTAAATTCAATTCCAGCGTTTACTAATTTGAAGAATTAAAAATAGAATCAAATTTGTACAAAGTTGATTACAAAATACCCTTATATACAAAATAGAGCTATATATATATATATATATATATATATATATATATATATCTCAATTTTAATAGGATAAAAACTGAAATGCTGACAGAAAAAAAAAAATACAAACTTATGTCTTCCACGATGAAGGCATGCTATTTTCTTATTCTTTTTATTTATTTATTTATTCATTATATATATACGATAGTTCATAATTTTTATTTTTATTTTTATTGTCGCGGTTATGTTTTTATTTTTATTTTTATATGATTTTTTTTATTTACCTAATAAAATCATTTATATATACATACCAAATTCAAGGTTTTCGCAGTTCATTATTATTATTATCATTATTATATATATTACAACATAATTTCATATGATATATTAATGAAAAAAAAAATATGCACAGTTGTTTTTTTATTTATTAATTTTATGTGAGGATAGTTTAGTAAAGATACATGAATTCCCCTTCTAATTAGGAAAGGGAACTTGATTCCTAGGGTGGATGAGGGGAATCAAATTCCCTTTCTTTCAGGAACTTAATTCCTGATTTGTGGATGGGGTCCACGGAACTTAATTCCCCAAAACATTAGTAAGCACTGTAATTCAAAATTAGGAACTTAATTCCCTTTCCTTGAATGGGATTCCTGATTAGTAAACACACAATTAGTTCCTGAATGAAAAGGAACTTGATTCCTATTCCCCTCACCCACTCTAGGAATCAAGTTCCCTTTCCTGATTGAAAAGGGGAATTATTTTTTTTAAGGGCAGCGAACTATTATTAAGGCACCAAGCTAGGGAAACAACAGCTGAACAAGCCACCAAAACAAACAACACGCCCCAACCAACAGAAGGTAGCTAAAAACAAAACAAGACAACATCAAGACAAAAACCCTAGGCCAGACAAACCCTAGAAATAGGGGCACCAGAAAGCAAAACAGAGAAAGAACAAACAAAACAAGAAGCAAAAACCCCAACAGACAAACAGCTCAAACGTCACTCCAGCATAGAGCGTCTACGCTAGGAACTGAGCCATTATTTGCTAAAGTATCCGCAAACGAGTAGGATGATCTAGGACAAAACTCAACCCTTGTCTGACTGAAACTATCCAGCCAGCTCTGAATGTCCTGAATCATATTCTCTTGATTTCCACTCACTATAGCACAACTAGAAACCCATCGAACATCAGTGTTGCAGTCACTCATAATAAAAATAGGCCATTGCGCCAGCTCCGGTTTAGACCCAATCAATTCACATGCCTTCAAGATTGCCAATATCTCCATCGAAATAGCATCCTAAATCCCCACATAGAAGAAAGAAGCACAAAATTTTACCCATGTGATCACATACACACCTCCTATACCAGAATTTCCGAGAACCCATCACCGATTCATCAACATTAAATTTTAAAGCGTTGACCAGAGGAGGATTCCAACTCTCCATTACAGGAACCTTCTTTTCAGAGCCTCTGTGCAGTATTCTACTATGTTCAACAAAATATGGGTTATAGGAGTTGAAGAACCACCACCCAACTCTAAATCTCACCACTTCCATAGCTCTAACGAAATCCCCAGCTGAACATCCTTAAATATCTTTTGATTCCGAACTTCCCAAATTGTCCAAACAGTCGCACAGAATAACGATCTCCAAACTCTGATTGAAGAATTCCAAGGGCAAAGATTGAGCCACCCTTTCCACCAATTGATTAGAGAGAAAGATTGACAGCACATAATTCCTCACCAATTCATACAATGCAGCCACAACCTCCAAGACCAATCACATAACAAGAAAAGATGATCAATAGTTTCCTCTTTACCGTTACAAAGATGGCACATAAGGTCAACTCCAAGCTGTAGCCCAAGTCTTCTCATAACGTCTCTAGCAAGGACTCTACCATGAAAAAGTTTCCGTACGAATAATTCTATCTTGGGAGGGTAGAATCCAAGCCAAACATCCTTGAAAATTGACCTCTCTCCCACTTGCCCAGTCTCCATACGTTGCCTGAAAGACTTAACTGAAAACTTACCTAAAGAATCATAATTCTAAGAAACGGAGTCGTATGCAGAATTTGTCACCTTTACATTCCTAAGAAATCCTAAAAAACACTGCCATTGTTCAATCTCCCAATCATACAACTTCCTTCTAGTGCTATCTCCCAAAATCCACTCCATACCGTCTCTTCTCCCAAATTCTCTAACATGACCCAACTTGTTTAAGGCTAAAGAAAAATTCTCGGAAAAGCCTCCTTCAGAGGCGAACCTTCCATCATCAAGTCTGTCCAAAAATAGGCTTTATCGCCCCTTCCTACCCTCACAAAACCCCCTTGAGCAGAATCTATTTTGTAATAGTCCCTGGTTCAAGTAACTTTCCAACCGATTTAATGAACACCGAACTCTTAGCACCACCGGACCATTCCCACCTTAGGATATCCCTATGAATCCCATACTTAGCGCTTAGAACCTTTTTCCATAAGGGAGCATCCTCCACACCAAATCTCCAAATCCATTTGGCTAATAATCCTTTGTTTAACCTCAGAACCAAACCGATGCCAAGGCCACCATTTCCCTTGCTCTTGCATAACAAGTCCCATTTTAAGCATTGAATCTTTTTATTAGCTACCCCATCTCCCCAAAAGAATTCCTTTGCAACCTTTCAATCTTGAGAGCAATACTAACTGACATTCTGAAAACAGACATGAAATAGATAGGAATGCTAGACATCACCGATTTGATAAGCACTACGCAACCTCTTTTATTAAGGAACAATTTTTTCCACGGCGCTAGACGGTTTTCTATTCTCCTTACCAAGCCCAAAAGGACTTAGAACCCGGTCTGCCTCCAAGAGGAAAACCCAATTATAAAATAAGAAGCGAGATCTTTACACATTTGAAAACATATGCCCAATTCACATTCAGATTGTCACACTTCCCAACCTTTACTATACCCGTTTTTTGAAAATTCAAACGCAGCCTCGAAGCCAACTCAAAATACCTTAGAATCATCCTAGCGTTCCGTAAATACCTCACCTTTGGTTGAATGAACACGATTTGTCGTCCGCGAACTGTAAATGAGAGATATGCACCTCCTCGTTGCCTAAAACCACCCATTTAATCATATCCTTCTCCCCGCTTTTCTAAATAGAGCACTCAAACTTTCCACCACCACATTAAACAAAAACGGTGAAAGAGGATTGCCTTGACGAAGACCCCTCTTCAAACCAAACTCCCGAGTAGGTTTCCCATTAACCAAAACAGACAAACTTGGAGTAGAGATACAATGAAACACCCACTCCCACCACTTAAGCCCAAATCCCATCTTCTCTAACATGTTGTCCAAAAAAGCGTGATCCAAGCTATCATGTGCTTTTTCAAAATCGAGCTTCACGAGAAGACCCCACCCCCCCCCCCCCCCCCCCCCCCTTTATTTACGATATTTCCATTGATGAATGACCTCCTCCGCTATGACAAAACTATCCAGAATCTGACGATTCCAGACAAAAGACATTTGATTATCACCTATCACCGAACCAATAACTTTTCTCATGCGATTCACTAAAATTTTTGCAAGAATTTTGTAAGAGGATCCCACCAAGCTAATAGGTCTGAAATTCACCATAGAGCTTGGATTAAGGCACTTGGGAATAAGGGCTATAAAGGTCTTGTTAATTTCCTTCACTACCGACCCGTCCCGATGAAACTCTTCTAAAAAGTTCAAGAAGTCACCTTGAATTAAATCCCAATTCTCCTTAATAAACTTGATGTTGAACCCGTCCGGACCCGGGGTTTTGTTATCATCACAACTACTCAAAGCTTCCTTCACCTCCCCCAAACTAAAATTTTCCTCCAACCAAACCCTCTCCACCTCCGAAATTTTATTAAGAGGAAGGCCATTGATGCTAGGACACTTCCAATCCACATTTTTATAGTGATCCTCAAAATAATTAGCCACCCTCCTACTAATCTCCTCTTAGTCGTAATCCTCTCTCCTTCAAAAAACAATATAATCCATAGCATTCCTTCTTCTTCTCCCATTGGCAACACAATGAAAAATTTTTGTATTCCTATCTCCATCTAACAACCACTTAACCCTAGATTTTTGCTTCCATTCCTGCTCCTCCAAGCGAAGAGCTTTCCAAAATTTGGCAAGAGTCCTCATTCTTTCCTATCTCAACCAAACTGACCACCCCTCTTTGGATGCAATGTCATCAATTCTGGCCAACTGTTCTTCTATACTTTTGGTAGAAGGTTTATCCTTGGAGTACTTCGTCAACAAATTTTTTATGATAGTCTTGACAGCTCTCAATTTCGACTAAATAATACGGCTGGAAGATCCTTTAACTCTACAACCTACCCACCTCTTTTAACTTCTGTCATTAAGCTCTTGTCCTCTAGCCATCGATTAAGGAATCTAAAAGGTCTAGGACCCCACTTCTCCTCCAAAACTCCTAAAGTAATAACACTGTGATCTGAAATCGTTCTAGAAAAGCTCCTCTGAATCAAATCCGAAAACCAAGACAAAATAACAAGAGAAACCAAAAAGCGATCAAGTCTAGCCCAAACCCCATCTTCCCTATTATTAGACCAAGTGAAAGGAATACCTCTAAGCGGAATATCCACTACCTTAGCCTGAAGGATGAAATTGTAGAAGTTTTTGGCCGACCAAATGTTGAAAACCCCTCCCTTTCTTTCCGAAGCTAAAAGAACGGTGTTAAAATCAACCCCCAAAGCACCATGGCACCGAGAAAGAATTTTGAGCATTCAGAAGAAATTCCATAATTCCTTACGACCCACCTCCGAATTAGGCACATAAATATTGCATAGAACTACTTCTTTTGTCAATTATGTTCAATCTTCCAAACAAAACGATACGCCAAACATTAGAGATACAGTGCGTAACAGAAAAAATCCTCATTCCACAAGGACATCAAACCTCCAGCCAACCCAACCGCTTCTACTCCCCCCCTTTTGAAAGAAGATCACCCCAATTCCCCTAATAATACTACTATTGAAAACATCCAATTTAGATTCCTGGATAAAAAGGACAATCAGCTTCACTTGTTTTGACCTTCATCCTTTTAGACTCCTTCCCTAAGCCTTTTACATTCCAAGACATCAATAACATTAAAAAGCAAAGAAACCTGAAAAAAAAAAACAGCTACGAGAAAAATGAACTACTGTCGAAATCTATCTTCGACCTCTCGTTCCTAAGCACTAACAACCTGAGATATTTCCTCTTCGTTTCCATTAAAATCAAATCCTAAAGCTACTCCCGTTTCTATAACTTTCGTCACTTCATCATCCAAATCCCATTCCGGCGTCCCAACCTTAGATGATTTAGCTTCATTTCCATCACCTACTCATTTCCTAGTATTCTTGGACTTGAAATCAATCCCTAACTTTACTCCATTTTCAATCACTTTGGCAATCTCATCCCCTAAGTTCCATGTGACCTTTATAGTTCCTAGATTGAGATTCAAATTGGACCTTCTTATTATCATAGGATGAGACTTAGTGCATGAAAACATACCTCTCCCTATTGATTCCTTGACCGAAATAGCCTGGACTTCACCAACTTTAGCTAACTGAGTCTCCTCTACAACTGTATCTTGAGAAGGGATCTCCTCCGTTGGTGGAATACTTCCGCCTGTAAAATTATTAGAGTTTCCTGAATTTTTCTCTCTCAAGTCTACACATAATTCAATCCTTATATCAAAGTCCCTTATTTGACCCTGCAAACCATCTTTTAAGACCCTCTGATCACTAACCTTGGATGGGCTGGATAACTCCCCATCTTCAGAACATATATTCTCTTGGGCTTGAAAGCAAACTCCCTCTTGTTTTGAACTAGACAAAGCCCCACTAAAAACATCAATTGGGCCAAATGTCTTATTTATCTTCAGTAACCTATGCAGGCTCTTATGTTGCTCTTTGACAAGCTCGCTTTTTGTGTCGTTACCAAATTGCGATTATCAAAAGATTATTTATATTAAAAGTTCCTACGCAATGTGCTCTAACTAGCAAAAGACTAGTAAAGCTGCAAGCGAGGGTATCATTCCGAAAGGAGGTGGCATCCGTTGACCGTTTCGAGTTCTAGTGTTTATTGAAAGTATGTAAATAGAATACGGAAATGGCGAGAATGTTGTGTGTGAGGTGTATGCATATTGCAGGTGTGGTGTGTATGGAAATGTAAAGATAAGGAATGCTAATAAAATAAAAGGAATATGGAGGGGTGAGAATGGTGTTTAAAGAGACAAATAATAAAAGGGTGGCTTAGAGAGATGTAGGATTGTGGTCATACAAGGTAATTATGCTCACCATACATAAATGCACACCTAGTGGGTTGTTAGACAATTAAGTTCATCCAATTCAAGTTAAGGGTTGTTCTCCCAATTAAGGGATTCGAGAACACTAATCACCCCCTAAAGGTCATGGATAGAGCAATTGTGCCTCTAGTCCCAACCATTAAGCATGTGAACATATAGCCAAAACCTATTCTAGCACGGCCATGAATAAAACAAGTTTCATCTATTCTTTTAGAGCTAAGTGGTCAAAACTATACCCAGAAGGTCATCCATGGAGGTACAATCCTAACCCACATACACCCAAACCTATCTAAACATGGTATTTCGACCTTCCATCAACATACACATGCAAATATGATATTTGATTATAACTACTCCTATATTTAAGTTAATCTACTCCTAATCCCATCCATGAACACATATCAATTTCCAATCTCCATACACATGCATATCAAGATAAGAGATTATGCAATAATAATAAGAAAAATCAAAACCCAAATGGATTTAAGAATAATCATCACATAAATGAGCACAATATAGTTAACAAATATTTCCCAAGTGGGGATTACACAATCAAGAAAAGATGAAATACAAAGAGAATAAGTTTTAAGGAGGCAACCTTTGAAGAAATCCCTCCAAGAGCTCCATGAATCCCTAGCTCAAAATTGGTCATAGACCACTCTTATCTCCTTGCAATCAACTCCCAAATGTGGTGGAGGATGTGTAGAAAGTGGTGGTGATGAGCTTGGGAGCTTTGAAAGCCTCTCTCTCTCTCTCTCTCTCTCTTGATTTGGGGAAGAAGATAAGATGGAGTGAAGAGAGGTGAAGAATTTTTGGTGTATTTCCCTTTTAAAGAAAGGCAAAGAGGTGTTTATATAGTTAGGGAAAATTTTGGGATGAATTAGGGTGCGAAAGGACACATTTGCCCTTCAAAATGGCTTGAAAACCAACCCTTCACTGTGCTGGCAATGGAAGATCGCCCCCAAGTTGGCGGGGGCGACCAGCTAGAGGGCGAACTTCATTGGAATTTTCTAGCCTTGCGCACCATTACAGAAATACACTTCTCTCTCTAGAAAACCCGCAATTGTATTCCGTAAAAACCATTAGAACATAGACTTCCGGGGCTTTCCAAAATATATAGTAAGAAACTCAGTTCAATATGAGAAGGGAGATATGGACCCCTAGAAATATGTATGTTCTACATGAGCATTTGCAATGTCAGCCCATTAACCTTTGGAAAACAGAGTTGACCAGTGCCGCGGTCTTAATGTCGCATTCTAGCTCAACGGCGAATCCACCATCTAACAATGGTTTTGCTTGCCGTGGTTGACCATGAATCACGTTGCGGTTTGGGTCAATGGCGAGGCCACAACAACTCTACATGGCTTCCATTCTTGACTTCTTTTTGCTCATTTTGGCTTCCCAAACTTAACTTTAAGCTCAAAACCTTATTGTAGGGAATATGTACCTACACAAGGCTCAACAAACACATTATATACAAAAATATGCTCGAAAACGAGAACAGATGATAGGAAATGGGGACCTTAAATAGGTATATAAATCGTTCGATCACTCTTCCAGCCCTCCCACTAACTCCCCAACAGTTTTAAGGCCACAAGATCCATTTAACTAATATTTAGAGCATTCCCCTACACCTTTATTCACAAGAATCCTCCCACCAAAGTTTTCATCAAAAGAACTTGATTCTGAAGTACTGCTCTAATTAAACCGTCCTATCCTGATATCCCCAATCCCCCCTTAATACCACCATTACAAACCGGAAACCAGAGGGGTTTCGATTTTAAATTACAAATCCGACGACCTTTACCTTTATCCACCCTAACACTTTTCTTGCTCAAGGCCATTTCTTTCTGATTTTGGATCCTAGGAAGTGGTAATCTGATAGACTTATCTCTATTTCCTTCTGAGTCTTTCCTACAAAAAAGAGAGATTATTTTTTGAAAACCCTTTGTAGCTTCTTTTCTCCTACCACCGCAAAAGTCTTCCTTACTGCTAGCCAATCTGTCAACTCTTTCCTAACATCATTCCACCAACCCCACTCTCTAACACCACTCGCCCTAGGGGACTCCACAACCTCAAGGATTGTAGCCTCTCCAAATTTCAAATCAAGAGTTTGAATCACCCACTCACTTGAAACCATCATCGGCAATTCCTCCAATATGATTGAAAAAACTTTGTGACCGACCTTGACCTAGACTACATCAGAAATCTTCTTGTCGAGAGGAGCAAGGATTAGAATCCTTCCTTTATCCGGTCTGTTCTTCTTTATCGTATCCTCATCTACCCATATAGTCTCACCCACCTGGCCTCCTGTCTTCTTGAAGAAAGTTTTACACCAGCAGTTCAATGTCATACCTATCACATCTGCCCATATTAGCCGAACTAAATTAGACATATTATCCTTCCACTCAATCATTGAAGAGAAACAAGATTTCTAGAAAAAAAGGTTAGCGATGAAACCGTCTCTATCACAACTAGACTCGAAAGTCTAGACAGTGCTTTTCCCTCCGATATATGTAGAAGAAAAAACATATCCTCTATCTTCCAATATCTTATTAACCTGGGCTACACTTGTGAGCTCTTTAATTCTCCTATTGCACTTCAAGCTAACCAATCTTCAACCTCCTTGTCCACAATCCATGACATATAGAGAGATTTCTCCCTCTGTTTGCTTCTGTTCTTGATGCGACTTTATTTGTGACGGGTTCACAAGATATGTGTGTGGTTGTCTTTCCGCAAGTGCACGGATTGTTACGATCACGTAGCAACAAGTACGGTTCGTTCCACAGGGAGATGGAATCCGTTAACTGTATCTAGTTCTAGTGTTTATTAAAGCATGTAAATGGATGCATGTGGTGAGAATGGTGTGTGTGAGTTGTGGACATGCAAAACTAAAACTAAAGCTATGATAACTAAAGATAGAAATGTAGCCGGGTGTCTTGGCTATCTAATTAATCTACTCCTAATTACGTTATTCTACCCCTAAAGGCAAGACACCCTAGCTACGAAAACAATGGTGGCTAGGAGATAAGCAATGTGAGACACACATGGGGCATCGGTTTACCAAACACAATATGCAATTTATGTCGATTGGTTAACATGTGAATCCAATTAATTCAGTAAAGGCTTCGTTCTCTTGATTAGGGAATTAATGAAATCATGTCATCACTCTCCAAGTCAGAAGAGTGATTGTGTCTTTAGTCTAGACCCATTAAGAACAAGAACATATGAACCAAAGCTATCATGGCATAGTTATGCACGACAAGCTAATTCCATTCTATAGAGCTAATAGCTAAGCTCGTACCCGGAATGGTAATCCAAACACGAACCTAACTCTCAATCACTCTAATCATTCCAAACATAGCATGTTAAGTCTTTTACCAACATGCATACATAGATGAGATATTTGATTAGAGTTACTCCTACATCATTAGTTAATCTACTCCTAATCTCATCCATACATACATATTAATATAACTCTTTCATGCTCATGAATATCATAAGAAGAGATTAACAGTGATAGCAATAGAATAGAACAATACTAGAATCAAATCAAATGAACAATACATACATACATTAGCATAAGTGTTGGTTACAAATATTCCCACATGAAGTTACACATCAATAGATGACAAAGTGATGAGAAGTAAAGAAATCACCCTTGAAGACAAGCCTTTAAAAGCTCTTCCTATCTAATGAACTCCTATGGCTCGGTTTTGACACATGACCCCTCCTATCTCTGTATATCTACTCTCCATGGAAGGCTTTCCATGGAGGAAAATCCCCCATGGAAGCTTGGAGTTGCTCTATCTCTTTTGTTGTGTTCAATCCAAGAAGGGGTTTCTTGGAGCAAGGGGTTGTAGTGTACTCTTAAAAGAAGCTACAGAGGTGTATATATAGTTGGGCAAGCATTGGGCATGAATGGGGTGTGAAAAGACCAAAATACCCCTGCAAAATATTGGCTAGTCTCTTTAGAGACACTCGCAATAGGACGAGGTTGGAGAGTAGCACAATAATAAGTAAAGTTCGTTCCCACAGGGATCGAGTGATCGATTACCGAAATTGACTAGCCTATTTGTTATTTAAACAATCATAAATGAGGGTTTTCAAATTAAGCAAATTAAACTAAACTAAAATAATGCTAAATGCTATTGCGGAAGATAAATAACAAAAAATAAACACAAGTGTAATAATGGAGAGAAATATGCTAGGATTTGACTACACCCCACCCTATATTGACTTCCGTTTTAGACTCAATTATTCACCCAAAACATGCTCATGTAATTAATAGATTCATACACCCTAATATTAACCTACAATTTCGGTCAAGTAAAGTAGATTACACCCAAAATCATACCTAAGCCTATCTTTCGATTACTCAAAATATATGAATTAATGAGTTCGTTAAGGACATTGGTACACTAAATGAATCCTATACACTAACCTAAGTAAGGTCTACTTTTCTAGACATGCATATAGGGCATTTTATCGAACACGTGGTGTGCGTCTCCGGTCAGTACATAACACACCACAAAATTCATTCAAAAGGATCAATCAATTGAAAGCTTTAAGCACACTAAAATACCCATACAAAACACACTTGCACAAAATGAATAAACAAAGGTCAATACATATAGATATTCAAGGGTAGGGTTTCATCAAATTCTAACAATAAATATTTAGCTCATCATATTACAAAAAAAGAGTTTAGAAAAAACTAAATGGAGAGCTTCCACTCTTTCTTTGAATCTTCATCTCATTATATCCTTCTTCAACTCTCTTTTGCCCAAAAGATAGAGTGATGGTGGATGAGGTAGAATGGAAATGGTGGATGTGGTAGTGTGGGAAGAGATGGAGAAAAGAAAGGGTTTTTAGATGATGTGGGTTATGATTTTCGGATCTCCTCCCTTTGTGATAAGAACAAGAGAAGTATATATATGGGCTCAAAATAGGGCTAAAAACTCGTCCAAAATGACCATAAGATGGATTACCATGGTTGGGGTTTGTTACGGCTGTCAGAAGCAACATCTGAACCGTTGCAAGCTTGGAAAATTACTGTTGCGAGGGTGCCGCGGTTGGATGACCGCAACACGTCAACCACGGCACATTACTATCGTTAAAGGTGTTGCTTGCATGCCGCGGTTGGGAGATACGAAGCTTGGAAGCCATGGAAGTTGGGAGAATTGGAGGTGAGAGAAAACGTTGCATGGAGGCCAGAAAGGGTGCCAAACGGACGGGGAGGACGCCGGCCATCGATCTGAGTGGAGAAATGCCAGAAAACACGTCGAAAATAGTTTGAAAAGGACCGGGTCAGACGTCGGGTCATGATCGGGTCGAGTCGACCCGGTCGAGTCTGCAACGTGAGCGCTGAAGGTTGAAGACGACGCTGACGTCACCATGATGTCAGCATGACGCAAGCAACAGTGCCCAAAAAGCTACATTTCATTAATGACGTGGCGCGCTGCTGCTTTGCCTTGCGAATTACAATAAGTACCCCTCAACTCTCTCTCTAATCATAGAATCTTCAATAATTTCTCCATATTTGCATTTTGACCCATAATTCTCTAAAATTACGCCATTGCCCCTGAACTCCATAAATACATGAAACACTTATTTTAACATATTAAATACCTGGTTTTACCCAATAAATGAACTCAAAATGAAACGAAATGGGGCTACACTTTTGTAGAATTGAAGCAATCAAATATCATCATTTCAGCTTAGACAGGGGTCTAGCTGGTTTAGCCCGCATGTTCATTCCCGCGGTGGTATTCCCACGTGGGTTTCTCGCAGGTTTGTTCCCGCAGACTGAAGTAGCAGGATCATCTGATAAAGCCTCATGGGTTTTGTTCCTGTTGCCCCGCGGCTTCTTTCCCACTGAGGTATTCCTACATGGGATTCCCGTGGGTTCATTCTTTCTGGTCCGTGGGTTCTTTCCAGTTGACTAGGAGGCTTGAACTAACTAGTCTTCTCTGCGGCTTCATGCTCCCCTGTTCCAGCAACTTTTTTCCAGCAGGGGTATTCCTGCGTGGGATTTCCAGCATGGTTCTTCTGCGGCTTTATACCTTCTGGTCCGCGGTGGTCTTCTTCACACTAATTGCCCTATTTTGCCCACATTTGGTACAAGCACTTTCTTTGTGGGATATTTACCTACATAGCTAAAACCACATTATCTACACAAAAATGCTCGGAAACAAACACAAAAGATAGGAATAGGGAGCGCTAAATGTGAAAATTTGTAGCGCGATCAGTTCCCTGCATTTCTTGACATATCTTCCTTAACAACTTCAACAAATGAACGTGTCTCCTACATCATTGTATGTCTAGGATGCTCCTCTTTCATGATATCCCTTCCCTCCCTCTCAAAAACCTTTATTCCATAGGGATGCTCTGTCTCTCCCTTTGCTCTGCTTGTAGTGATCCTGCAATTGTTCCATCCAAACTCTGCTAACTTTGCCAATATTGGCCATCCATAAATATGCATACCATTAACCATCTTAGCCACCTTGCTAGCTTCCTCCCTAGAACCAAAACGAATAAACGCATAACAGCTGCATCTGGACTCCTCCTTAGTTGAGAGAAGACATCCCTAACTTTGCCAAAAGGCTTAAACATTCCCCATAATCCAGCAGCATCCACAACTGGATTTAGATTATTCACAAAGATAGAACAAATTCTCTCGAAAATATTTCCCCTACCGTGACCATGCAAAAAGTTTGAGTTTTCTCTCATCATTTCACTCTTTATCAATGTGATTGAAAAGGGGAATTCATATCTTTTTACTAAAATATCCTCACTTAATTTAAAAATATATATAAATAATTATATAATATACACACACACTTCACGGTTCTCACTCTTTTTTTTTTTTTTTTTTTTCATCTTCACTAGTTCACACGCACACTTATAATATAGACTTACACAGTTCACTCTTTTTTTTTTTATTTTTTTTTTTTCATACTTCACTCTTCTTTTTACTATATATATATAGAACTGTGAATTATAAAAAAATTGAAAAAAAAAAAAAAACTATACTGTTGCAAAAACCAAATTGTGAAAAAAAAACTTTTTATTTATTTATTATTAGCTATACTCATACATCTCTTATAGTATAAGGGTTGGTTGTGTGTTGTTTTTCTTGGCCTTGATGGCCTTTTTTAATAAAGTTTAGCTGTTCAAAAAAAAAAAAAAGTAATATACTGCTATTTTGTATATGTAAGGGTATTTTTGTAATCAACTTTGTATAAATTTGATTCCATTTTTAATTCTAAAAAAGTTAGTAGACACTGTAATTGAATTTGCAACTTAATTCTGATTCCCTTTCATTCCCTTTCCAGTGGATCTTGATTCCGTCACTCATTCCCGATTAGTAAACATGCCATTAGAGAGATTTGAAATAAGTCAATTCCACATTATGAGTTCAAATTTGAGTATTAGTGTAGGTTGGAGTGAATGAAATAGATATATACATGAAGCTCTATAATAAATTGCTTGAATTTTAGAGTTCATTAATGAGTTCAAATTTGAGTATTAGGTAGGTTGCAATTCCGATTTGTTTTAATATTGGTGAAGAAGATGTTACGGTGTCATTTTTTTTATTATGTTTGTAGGTCACTATATATTGATTCTAAATTTTGGTATTAGAATAGTAGATACATATATCAATTTGGATGATAATTTTCGGATTTTTTGGTGATATTTATCTTATGGAGTTTTTATTTATAAATCGGTTACACTTATTCAGATTTTCTCAATCATCAAAGCGACCTTGTTGTATTAAAGTAATTTTAAATTGAAATTTGGGGAGAATTTAGGTCTGATTTTTGGTAATATGGTTTTAGAGACATAATTGACTCAGTATATATATTTTAGTGAATTTTAGTGATAATATATATTTTAATTCTTTGGGTATATTTGATGTTTAAGCCATGATATTTAGGTTGACAGTCATGAGCTCTTGGTGTTGTAGGAATTTTAATTCTTAAACGGAGATAGGTAAAATTCTGATTTTCCGTATAGGGATTAAGTATTGATGTCTTAGTCTATAAATCAAATTTTGGAATTTTTCAGGATTGTTAAAATTTGATACGAAGTCTGTTGGAGGATCGAAAGTATAGAAATTCATAGGTATTTGATAAAATTCTAATATTTTGAGGGGAGTTAGTAATCCGAATTTTGGAATTATTTACTAGTTTTGCAATTTTTTGAGGCCTTTAACAATTTCAAATCAATAAAGTTTGAGCACTAGAATCTGTTTTTCTGAAATTTCTTCATGAAAATGAATAAAATGCATTTATAAAGAAGTTGTGTTAGATTTCTTTATTTGGTTGGTTTTATTGAGGGATTTTTTTTTTTTTTTTTTTGAAACTGCCATTTTATTAAAAGAGCCAAAAAGGCCAAGACACACCTTACAATCCAATACAAATTCAGGAGCAGCCAAAAACTTCAAAAGAAAGCCCCCCCAAAACCTAACAAACAGGAAACGAAAATAACAACAGCAAGCAAGCAGCAGACCACTCCTCACAACAAAACCAGAAATTTTACAACAACCAACCAAAAAAAGGCACAAAACAGAAAAACCAAAACACAGGCAGAAAACAAATAGATCAAAACCCAAACACAGGCGTGAAGACCAAGCAGAGAAAGACTAAGAAATAACACAAAATCTTCAGAGACTCCATTCCAGCCTATCTCCCTCCAAATTAGCCCCCTTTGGCTAAGCAATCTGCCAAAGAGGGATTATTACTCTATATGTTTAGGTTCCTCTCGTGAATTCCTAATATCATTAGTGAAACCTTAAACTTGCTATCATAAGAGGTAAGCAGATTTTTTTTTTTTGCATATTATGTTTTTTTTTTTTTTTTGAAACGGCTCAATTATTGAAGAGAAGCCCCGAGAGGCAAAACCAAAAATATTTATATAAACTTTTGCATAGTATGTAATTGCATAAATGTTTTACTTAAGAAACAAATTTATTTATCATATTATTATGTTCTGAAATATTTTATATACGTAATATGTTTATATATGTACATAAACTCATTTTTCTACTTAGTCTTTAATTACATATTGTTACCTAATTCTTTTTAAATGAGTTTTAACTTTACTTTATTGGAAATTTTTGTTTAAAAGCTTAAATGTTTGGTTCTTTTGTGCTTTAGTAATGTAAATGTATTATTATATACATATTTTGAAAGTAATAAGTAATGTTTTAGCTCAATGTTAGTAGTAAATGAAATGTGAAATGAAATGGTGATTACCGATGTACCAGTGATAATGTAAATGCAGCACACGCGACAAATAAAATGTTACGATTTTGGTCTTGTACCGATTTCTGAAATGTAAATGGCCGGGTCACCAAGGGTATCGGTGACACTACTTGACTTGAGCAAATTTTTATGAAATGTTATTAATCGTTATCATATACTGAAAATGTTACTTTTGTAAGTTTTACTTGTATTTGAAAATGTTACTTTTGCAAGTTTAATTGTATCTGAATATTTGAAATTTTATGTACTCTTTAAATGTTATTATAAATTTCATAAATGTTTTTGATTACGTATTATGCAATAGTTATTAAGTTGACAGCTCACCTCTTATCATTTAACATTTTGAAGGAGTTGGAAGTTATTGAGATTATATGTAATGTTTTCCTTTGTTTTGTTACTTAGAATTTGAGTTTAGGTGCTCGATATTGTTTTAATTTCCTTTAGAGTGTTTTGAACCTTGTTGTTGGAATTATTTGGAGATATTTTCAATTTAGAATGGTTTATTTGGAGTTATTCAATGATTATTATTTTCATTTGGGTGAAGTAATTAATGGTTTATGTCTTAGCATTCCATATCAAAGTGTTTAGTTACTCTTTGATTTTTGGGGTGTTACACGAAATGGCGGAGACAGTTATTTCGATTGCAGCAAAAGTTGCAGAGTTGTTGGTTGTTCCGGTTGGAAAGCACATATGTTATCCGTTCAAGTATGAGAGCAACATGGAGGAGCTAAAGCAACAAGTTGAGAAGCTAAAAAATGCAAGGGACAGGGTGCAGCATTCCGTTGACAAGGCCAAGAGACAAGGGGATGAGATCGAAAAGGATGTTGAGAAATGGCTCAATAGCGTGGATGCGTTTGCAGCCCAACCAGTCGTGAAATCCATTATTGATGGCGGAGAAGACAGAGCAAAGAAGAAGCTGTGTTCAATTGGTCTGTCCAAATTTGATTTCGCGTTACTCACTCAGCAAGAAAGCAGCCAAGATAGCAAAAGATGGGGTCGATCTCCTGGCAGAAGGAAAATTTAAGAAAGTTTCGCACTGCCTTGCTATTCAAGAACGAAATCCGATTATACCAGAGGCTATGAAGACTTTGGTTCGAGAATGCTAGTTTTCGAGAAGATTATGAAGACATTAGCTGATGAGATGTCAACTTGATTGGAGTGTACGGCATGGGAGGCGTGGGTAAAACCACGCTTGTCAAAAGAGTTGCTGCTCAAGTCTTGGAAGACAAGTTATTTGATACAGGTGTATGGCGGAGGTGACACAGACTCCCAACGTAAAAAATATCAAGGGCAAATTGCTGATGAACTAGGTCTCAAGTTTGACGAGGAGAGTTTTACGGAGAGCTGCCCGTTTACGCAACAGGCTGAAGGAAAGCAACCAGTGTTTGTAATTTTAGATAATATTGAGAAACTTAATCTGGATGATTGGGATTCCTTCTTTGGATGATGAGAGAGCAAGTATCACACAAGAGGTGGTAGACGAAGGAGGAAGAACTGCTTACAAGAGGCAACGCAAACTATTGTTGACTGTAGAGATCGGATGTATTAAATAATGATATGATACTCGGAAGAATTTCTGGTGACGTGTTATCTGATATCGAAGCAATTAATTTATTTTGGAAGATTGTCGGTCATTCAAGAGAAAAGCCAGATTCGACCGTATTGCAGTTGAGATGGTTAGAAAATGTGCTGGCTTACGATTGCAATTACCAACAATTGCAAATGCCTTGAAAAATGAAGATCTTCTGATTGGAAGAATGCCTTGCAATGGCTAAGAAGGTCTAATCCAAAGCCCATCAAAGGAATGGAGGCAAGTGTTACTCTACCATAGAATTGAGTTACAATATTTGGGGTCTGAAGAACAATCATTTTTCCTGCTTTGTTGTCAAAATACATCAGGTCGTGATTTACTTACTAATGACTTATTCAAATACAGTATGGGTTGGGTTATTTAAAGATGTTGATACGATGGAGAAGCAAGGAATAGAACTGCATTCATGATCGGTAACCTCAAAGCTTCATGTTTGTTGTTGGATGGTGATAATGCTAAGCCTTGTGGCTTCATGTTTGTGTTGCATGGTAATAATGCTAAGGAACAGTGTTAAAATGCAGACATCATTCAAGCTGTTGGAGTTTCAATTGCATCCTCCCAAGGATAAGCTCATGTTTAATATCCAAAATGTTACTAGCTTATTGTTTCAAAAAAAAAAAATGTTACTAGCAAAAGAAATGCTGGAAGAAAAATTGCAAAAGATTCAATTGCTGGTGTTCTTCCGTACGGAGATATTGATGAGCTTCCTGAAAGATTGGAATTTCGAAACTTGAGTTACTTCAGTTGGGTTAGATAGTAAGCCTTTTTACAAATTCCAGATGCCTTTTTGACGGGGTTTTAAAGAACTCAAAGTTTTAGATTTGACTAGATTTCATTGTTGTCATTACCTTTTCGCTTTGCAGGCTAACAAACCTTCAAACCTTATGTTGGATCAATGCTGATTGGAGATATCACGATTATTGGAGAGCTAAAGAAATTAGAAATTTGAGCTTCTTGAAATGGAAATTGCGCAATTGCCGGAGAAATTGGACAATTGACTCGTTAAGGTTGTTAGATTAAGCGATTGTCCAAACTTAAAGAATCACACAAATGTGTTATCAAGCTTGTCACGGTTAGAAGAACTTATATGGGTAACGGATTTGTTCAGTGGGATGCTAAGGACAAGGTAATGCAAGTCTTGCTGAGTTGAAGCAATTGTCTAATTGACAACTTTAGAAATACATGTTTTTGATGCTCAGATTATGCCTTAAGACTTGTTCTTTCGGAAGGGAAAGATAGAATATTTATTGGAGAGTATGGATGGTCCGGTAAATGTGAAACTTTGAGGACGTTGAAACTCAAATTGAACAATAGCTTTTTTCTGAGTGATGGGATTAAATTTTTGCTGAATAGAGTTGAAGATCTCTATCTGGATGAACCGAAAGGCAGTAAGAATGTTCTTCACGAACTTATTGGGGAAGGTTTCCAACAATTGAAGATCTTCATATACAAAATGCTTCCAGTACAATATCTTATCAACTCGGTTGGATGGGGACTATGCAGTATCTTCTCCCAGAGGTTAGAGTCATTAGTCCTTCAAATTTGATCAATTTGGAGAACATATATCATGGCCAATACAGCAGAGTCTTTCAGCAATTAAAAGTCATAAAAGTCGGGAAAATGTGATAAATTGAAGTATCTCTCATTGCCCTATGGGCAGAAACCTTTCGAAGCTTCAAGAAATCGAAGTGAATCATTGCAGGAAACTAGAACAGATTGTCTCATGGAAAGCAAGCAAGTCCACAAAAATGAACACATTAGTAATATTGAGTTCACTCAACTGCGCACCTTGACACTACAATGGCTACCACGTCTCACCAGATTGGCTTCAACGCGCTAACCTGATATGAGACTCCAAGAAATCTTGCTGAAGATGATCGGACAGTTTCATCCTTTTTTCAGTCAAAATGTATGTTTTCTTGTATTACCTTGTACCTATAGACCTACTTCTTGTAGTGGGCTGATGCAGTAAATTCTGTGTTCAATTTATTAAGAAAGTTCGTTCACTGGGATCGGCGATTTATCAGTTAAAACCAATTAATCTAGCAAAGGTGACTCTAAATGCGAAAACTAAATTGCATAATGCTTTTCTTTGGAAAGATTGTTTAACTCTAGGATTAATCTAAATTATGACTATTGAACTAAAAATCAAATCAACTAATAAACAAATCAAGAATGAATATATGGGGAGAAACTAGGGAATCGATGCACCTCTCTTAGACACTCAATGCTCTCAATTAGTCTCAATAAACACTTCAATAAAGTTTAGGGCTTGTTTTGATAAACAATTAAGAACGAATCTCCTTCCCACCACTCGCACAAAGGCCATGTGTCAAGTGATAGTAATGAAATCCCTATGAACAAAACTCTAAGCCAAATCAATGCCACAAGGCCATGCAAACATTAATTTTCAAGTCTATTAAGCTTATGATTGTGATTCAAATGGAAAGGCCATTCACATCCAAACCCTAATCTCAAAGATAAACTAAATCACAAACTCATATCAATTGAGGCCACAAAATAATATGAATCAATAATATAGAGCAATTAATTCAATAGACAAGACTAAAACCCAATTGATTAACAAAAAGATAGACTAATTGATTACATAGAGTTGTCCAAAATTGGTTACATCAATCCCCTAATAAAGGTTTAGTTACACATCAATGGAGAGAACAAAAATATAGAAGAGATGAAGATAGAACCCATTATGGTGTGATGTTTCTGACTTGCGATCTCCGTCGTCTTCCTGCTCCAAGTAATCTCCTCTGATGGAATGAATGAAAAGAATCAAAGAATGGTGGTCTTAAAAACTCTCTCTGTCTGTCTATATGTCGAACCCTTATTTTCTCTTATTCCCTTCTTTTTATAGGTCTTCTGCAGTGACGAGAAGACGAGGAGGCGGTCCACCGCTCAACGTGCCGCTGGGTAGGCACTTGCATGGGCAGCGGAAAAAGTTACCTCCACACTGGAATGGCTCGCTTGGCGTGCCGCTGAGTAGGCACTTGCCTCTTGAGCGGCATGGCCAGCGGAAAAGGCAATATCACTGGCGCCTGTTGCACCGCCGGCGGTGCACCTGCCTGATGGGCGGCATGGGCCGCGGAAAATGGGAGAAAATGCCCTTTCTGCATCATTTGACTCTATCATCTCCAGAATACGATCCGATCAACATTTCTATGGTAAGAGACCTGCAAAGACTTAACAAACACATCAACCCACCAAAAAGACCCAATAAACAAGCATAAACATAAGCAAAAAGGGCAAAATATAAGCATAGAAATAGACTGATCAAATACCCCCAAACCTATCTTTTGCTAGTCCTCGAGCAAAACCAAACATTCCTAAACTGAAAAACTAAATCCTAATAAAGCCACTTTCGCAGGGAACGCGATAGCATTGAGCATATGCTACAAGCCTTTAAACCTCTAGGTGTCCCTAGTAGGAGGAGTGTTGTCTCCTGAGGGTTCTCAGCTATGACACCCACAAACATATCCCACAAAACCAATCATTCGAGATGCAATCGATTAATGCTCAGATAGAAACAATGCATGCAGAAGCCAATAGGTAAAGACTAACATTATGTCACAAATTTGAATGCATTGCTTAGTTTTAGATGAAAAGCCCAAACTCAAGATATTCTAGCATCAAGAACACTTTGCCGAACGCCATAGATGTAATTCGCCTTGACTCTAAACCTCACCAGATATCGCTCATATTTCTCACAGAACCTAGGCAAATAAACTCATCAAGCATATGCGAAAGAAGTTATGCACAAGAAATTTCAAATTATAATCGCATATGAATATGTCATTGAAAGAACGCTTGATTTGAATGCAAAGATCTCATGAAAAGAATCGAATCATTATGAGCAAGATAAACACACATACACTTCTACTTTCATAGCAAGGATAACCAGCGGATCAATTTAGACTTTTCATTAGGTTGTAATGGGGCTATTGGGTGAAGGTTAGCAAGGAACGGGATGTAGGAGTTCAAAACCCTAGGATCATTCAGTGAGAGTCTTCAATTACCTTTACGGCTTGGCACAAGCTCTTAGGTCTTCATTGACTTCCTTTGCAAGTGGAATAATGCCACTTACCATTCATTGCTGTCCCCTTAATTCACCATTCACTTTTGCCCACTCCTTCGAGAGTAGATACAACACTTAAGTCCTTTGACATGTTGTGTTCCTTAGATTCTTTTTCTGGCATACACAACTCACCATTCATTTTGGTGGAACAACTTTCTTTTTTCTTTTTTTTTTTTTTTTTTTTTTTTTTAACAAAAAGAAAACTACAACCTTGCCTCTTACATTTGGATTGAATGCAGCTCATTCTTCATTTGATTCGTATCACTTTCGCACAAATTCTTATGCGAACTCTTCAACCTTCTTCACCATCTCAAAGCATGATCCCAAGTTAACAGGTATGGCTATAATATGGCTTACATGGGTTACAGTAAATGTGGTAAGAAAGAAAAGGCAATCAGTGTTTGGCTTCAAACAGGGCTATGGAGCACACACATAGGTAGGAAATATTACAGGCCTTTTAATTAGTTCATGCACACATAGTCTAACATCACTTCCACTGGTTCGACTTACTCAAGATCAAAGATTACATGTGAAAATCTTTTATGATGAATGCTCTATAATGCTCAATGTTCAACCTATAGAGATCAAATCTAATGCTAAGAACCTATTGAGTGTTTAAAGAGTAGAAACAAAATAATCCCTCATATATGTCATTTATGTACGCACTTTGGCTTAGTGAACTCACAGGGTAGTCTCCACTATTAATCATGGCAATCCAACTAGGCATCCTATCCACTATCACATCCAGAGCATGTCATAAATTTTGAAAATGCAATGCAATACTCTAAGTGGCAAGATGTTAGTTTAAACCCAGTGATTTAAGCATATCATTTCAAAGTCAAATACCAAAATATCTCATCAAGGTTATTGCAGGAACGACAGACTCTAAAACACTGAAAAACATGACCCAAGACTCAACATACCCCCAAACCTAAACTCAACAGTGTCCTCAATGTTGACGAGCAAGAAAAGACAGGCAAGAAAAACAAAAGGAAAACAAAAGCAAATAAAAGTTCAAAAAGAAAAAGAAAAAAAAAATCATAGCCTGCTAATCTCCTCCATCCTCATCGGAGAGCTGTAAGATCTCGGTTCCCTGATCGGAGTCTATCGTGTCATCCTGCATCTGCTGCTCATCATCAAAGTTCACAATCGGGGTCCGCTGGTCAAAATCCTGCGGCTCGATACCTGATCCACCGGCTGCAAAAGGATCCTGGTCAGGCATAGGGGGCTGAAATGGCACTCCACTCCCACTAGCCACAGAAAACCGGCTAGTCAGCATCCCACGCAGCTCCTCTATGTTAGCCTCGATAGTGTCAAATCGAGTATCGAATCGACCCTCCAACTGCGTGAAGCGCAAATCCATATGCGTCTGCATAGCCTGCAAAAGAGTGGTAAATGGATCACCTCCTGGCTGAGCTCCGCCTATCTGAGGGGCCTGTGGTGCCCTTGAGGCTGGTCTTGTAAAAGTGCAGCTGCCTCAGCCTCTCTTGCCTCTCGCTCCTCTCTGCGACGTCTTCTCTCCCCATAATTCCCAATAGGAGGAAGGCCCCTCAGGACTAACTGCTGGTTCCAGTTCGTCAAGTTCATCATACTCGGGTCATGGTTCTCTAACCCTGCACTCACATCAATACCTGCCTGTCTACAGAAAGCAGTGATCAAACACGGAAAAACCATGGACTGGTCATCGTGTGCACTGGCGTCTTGAATGGCATTGAAAATCACCCGTCCAATATTGATAGGGCCACCTGACCTCAAACGTAGCAACACACGGGCCTGGTCATAAAAAATCTCAGAACGGTGCTGGGATGGCATCAGTGAGTATGTCAGGAAAAGGTTCCAAAAGGCAACATCGGCATGCGTGTCGCGCTGGTACAGCTTCACTAACGTACCCCATTCCGCCTGTCCATCCATCCTAAGGCCTGCAGCCACTCGTCCTCTATAGGGGTCAAGATCTGCAATATACTCTATCCCTCGACCGTTACTGATAGCCACCTCCGGAGCGTCAAATACTGATTAATAGCCTCCGGAGTTATATGAACCTCAACACCCTGCACTAAAACTGGTTCTCCAACCAACAGTCTCCCTGGTACAGCACTAGCATAATACTCTGTAACAATCCCCCTGTTCGGCCTTGGTGGGCGTGCAACATATCCACCCCATCCGCGGTCTGTAACCATCTGTGGAACAGGTGTCTGTGCCAAACTCTCAACATCAATTCCCCTCTCAATAATCCAAGGTCGCCTGAGGAAATTGCTGAACCGGCTCTTAAAGTCCTTGTGTTGTGCTTGTTTTGGCAATGCCTTTTGTTTCCCCTTATCGGATGTACTGACCCGAGGACGCTTCCCTATAGCAGTCCTTGCCATCTGCAGATAACACAAGCCAACAATTACACACAAATTTCTACCAAAAATTCGGCAGCATTTCGTTTCAAAATTCAGTTCCCAATATTTTATAATACCATATAAATCACATGCAAGTCCAAATAACTCAAATATATTCCTTAAAATCAAGTATGGCAACCATTATTCAAGCAAAGACATTCAAACTCTCCTAAGAACAACAATTTCGGAATTCCTTATATACCAAGTGAAAATCACAACCCAATAAACTTAATCATGCTAAATAGATCAATTTGAACAAAGCCCATTGGTGATTAAGACATAGAATCCGAATTTGAGCATGCAAAACTCTCAATCTCTTCATACCACATTGTAAAATCAAAACTTCACAAGTTAATGCCATTAAAGTAAAATAGAAGAGAGAAGAGGAAGCATACCTTGTAGTCGAAATTGAGGAGAGTAGAAACTATGGAGAGCAATTGAGAGAAAAGAAAAGAAAGAGGAGGAAGAGAAAAAAAATTGCAGCCGTTTGTGGGTCAAATGAGACCCACAAAACTGCACGCCCCTTTTTATATAGTGTAGGGCAACATTTGACCAACCGCTGACGAGACACGCTGCATGGGCAGCGGTCCGGTCAGCGGTAAAGGAAAAAGAAAAAAAAATGCTTACCTGAGGTCCAAAACGCACCGTTTGCGTAAGTGACCGCCGGGCGTACCGTTGGTCAGGTACGCGCCACTTGAGCGGTCTAGGTGGCGAGCCAAAACAGTGAGTCCTTTGAATTTTGGCCGCGGCTTGTGCAGCTGTCATCTTGGGCGGTCTATTGAGCGAGCCAAACCAGTGGACTCACGCTGGTGTAACCGCTGTCCATGCATGTTCCTCTTCAGCTGTATGGGCCACGGTAAATGTTAAAAAATGTGACAGGCCCTATTCCATCGAGATCCTCTTGAGCGGTCTCCTGCACGAGCCATTCCAGTGTTGGTGAAGTTGCTCGTACCGCGGCTCGTGCATGTGCATCTTGAGCGGTCCATCCTGCGTGAAACTCCTCAAGCATCAGGTCTTTACTTACCGCCGGCCATGCACAACGCCACTTGAGCGGTCTAGGTGGCGAGCCATTCCAGTGTTGCAACATTGAGTGTACCGCGGCTCAGGCATGGCTGTCTCTTGAGCGGCATGTTGAGCGCTAATTCCCTAATTCGTGCAGTTCTACCTGTTTTGATCAAGGCAAACAACACACACATAAAACATAACTGCACACAGCTCAACACAACTGGAAATCTCGATTCCCCCAAACCTGGATTGAATAATACTCTTCACTAAACAGACGACTCACACTAATTACTGACTCAAATTAATCTAAAGAAAATAAACGAAAGAGAAAAAACAATGTTACCTAGGTGGGTTGCCTCCCACCAAGCGCTTTATTTAGCGTCTAGGCAAGACGTGTGAGAGCTCTACGGCTCTATAAGCACGGAATCCTCCAATCGCACGACAGCTCCGAGATCCTTAATGTAAGGCTTAACCCGATGCCCATTTACCTTGAACATGTTGCCATTCTTCTCGTTTTGCACTTCTACAGCTCCATGGGGAAAAACTTGTGTGACCCTGAATGGTCCAAACCATCTAGACTTCAACTTACCGGGAAACAGCTTCAGCCGGGAGTTGAACACCAGCACTTGCATACCGGACGAAGGTCTTTATGCACTATCATCTTGTCATGTATCAACTTAGTTTTTTCCTTGTATAGTTTTGCACTCTCATACGCTTCCAAGCGAAATTCCTCGAGTTCACACAGCTGAAGTTTCCTCTCCTCACCGGCCTTGTCATAATCAAAGTTCAACTTCCTGACTGCCCATAAGGCTCTATGCTCGAGTTCTACTGGAAGGTGACACGCCTTCCCAAAGACCAACCTATATGGACTCATCCCAATAGGTGTCTTGAAAGCTGTCCTGTAGGCCCACAATGCATCATCTAATTTCAACGCCCAATCCTTTCGAGTGGAATTGACAGTCTTCTCTAGGATACTCTTGATTTGTCTGTTGCTGACCTCAACCTGTCCTGAAGTCTGTGGGTGGTATGGTGTAGCAACCTTATGCCTTACACCATATTTCTTCAAAAGTGCAGCAAAGGATCTGTTGCAAAAATGCGTACGTCCATCGCTAATGATAGCTCTAGGGGTCCCGAATCTTGCAAATATCGTCTCCCTCACAAATTTCACCACAGTTTGACCATCATTATTCCTTGTGGCCTTTGCTTCTACCCATTTTGACACATAATCAACTGCTACCAAGATGTAACTATAACCACAAGATGGTGGGAATGGTCCCATGAAATCTATGCCCCAGACATCAAAAAGCTCTATTATCAAATCTCCAGATAAGGGCATCTCATTTCGCTTACTTATGCTCCCCGTACGTTGGCATCTATCGCATGCCAAACAAAACCGGACTGTATCTTTATGTAACGATTCCCAGAAGAATCCAGATTGCAACACTTTCAAAGCTGTTTTTCTTGCACCAAAATGTCCTCCACATTGCAGCTCGTGACAAAATTTTAAAACGTCTATCTGTTCTGACTCAGGAACACATCTTCTTATCACAGAATCAGGACCATGAGTGTACAAATAAGGGTCATCCCAAAAGTATTTTTTCGCTTTTGTAACGAACCTTTTTCTTCCTTGTGAGTTCAAATCCTCTGGAACTACCCCACTTACCAAATAGTTAACCAGATCAGCATACCATGGTTCACTATCCATTACAGCCAACAATTGTTCATCAGGAAACTTCTCATGCAATGGCAATATGTCTACCTCATCCGGGTTTACCTGTACTAACCTGCTTGATCAGCAACCACGTTCTCACTACCTTTCTTGTCTCGTATCTCCAAGTCAAATTCTTGTAGCAGGAGGATCCACCGAATCAATCTAGGTTTGGCATCCTTTTTCTGAAGAAGATGACGAAGGGCTGCATGGTCCGAATATACAATGACTTTGGCGCCCACCAAGTAAGTTCGGAATTTCTCCAATGCAAAAACTACTGCGAGGAGCTCCTTCTCAGTTGTTGAGTAGTTCAATTGAGCGTCATTTAAGGTTCGAGAAGCATAGTATATTGCGTGCGGAACCTTATCTACTCGCTGCCCCAAAACTGCTCCGATAGCATAATCCGAAGCGTCACACATCAATTCAAAGGGCAATTCCCAATTAGGTGGAATTATTACTGGTGCGGTAGTCAATGCACTCTTCAAAGTGTTAAAAGCCACCATGCACTCTTCAGTCACCTCAAATTCAGTTTCTTTTTGTAGAAGCAAACATAAGGGCCTTGTTATCTTCGAAAAATCCTTTATAAATCTTCTGTAAAAACCCGCATGCCCAAGAAAAGACGGTACATCTTTCACAGATTTTGGAGGCTGTAAACTACTGATCACCTCCACCTTAGCTTTGTCCACTTCAATTCCTCTTCTTGAAATCACATGTCCCAGAACTATCCCTTGTTGTACCATGAAGTGGCACTTTTCCCAGTTCAACACCAAATTGTTCTCCTCGCATCTCTTAAGGACTAAGGTAAGGTTGTGCAAACACAAATCAAATGAATCCCCAAACACTGAGAAGTCATCCATGAATACCTCAATGATCTCTTCTAACATATCTGAAAATATTGACATCATACACCTCTGAAAAGTACCTGGTGCATTGCAGAGACCGAATGGCATCCTTCTGTATGCGAACGTCCCAAATGGACAAGTGAAAGTAGTTTTTTCTTGATCTTCTGGTGCGATAGCTATCTGATTGTAACCTGAGTACCCGTCGAGGAAACAATAGTGACTGTGCCCTGCCAATCGCTCGAGCATCTGATCTATGAATGGAAGAGGGAAGTGGTCTTTTCTAGTAGCAGTGTTCAGCTTCCTGTAATCGATACACACCCTCCATCCTGTCTGAAGCCTCTGTGGAACCAACTCATTCTGTTCATTGCGAACCACGGTAATACCTGATTTCTTAGGAACCACGTGAATCGGGCTGACCCACTTACTGTCTGATATAGGATAAATTATCCCCACTTGTAAAAGTTTCAGGACCTCTTTCTTCACTACCTCTTTCATTATCGGATTCAATCTCCTCTGGGCTTCTCTTGACAGTCTAGACTCTTCTTCGAGAAAAATCTTGTGCATGCAAACTGTTGGACTAATTCCCTTGATATCTTCAATTGACCATCCTATAGCTGACTTATGTTTCTGTAGAACCCCAATGAGCCTTTCTTCCTCAGTACCCTGCAATTCTGAAGTAACAATTACCGGGTATGTCTCATCATCACCTAGATACACATACTTCAGAGTTGTTGGTAACTCCTTGAGCTCCAACTTTGGTGGTGGATCATTGGCAAAACTGACAGTTGAAACTTGGAAGTCTGCAACTTCTTCTTCAGCTAGTTCAGAACTATCTTCAGTCATGTCGTCTTGATCATCCCAATCCCAATCTGCCAAATCCTCATCCTTGAATACTCCATCAACCCCAGGGTCTAAAACCTCGATGAATGAACAATCATCAGCTCCGGCAGGGTATGATGATGCTTCAAAAAGTTTGAACTCCACTGTCTCATCTAACACTGTCATTGACAGTTTCCCATTCTGCACATCAATAAATGTCTTTGCTGTTGCCATGAACGGTCTACCTAAAAGAACAGGTCTCATGTTAGTCTCTTTGCTCACATCCTCCATGTCTAATACCACAAAATCAGCAGGAATTATAAGTTTCCCAACTTGAACCAGAACATCTTCAACATGCCCTCTCGGATATCTTACCGAACCATCTGCTAACAGAAGTGACATTGTTGTAGGCTTCAACTCATTTAACCCTAGCTGCTTGTAAATAGAATACGGCATCAAATTAATACTGGCACCTAAATCTAGCATTGCTCTTTCAAGTTGGGTACCTCCTACCGTGATATTGATGCAGAAACTGCCCGGATCTTTCAGCTTGGGAGGAAGTTCCTTCTGTAAAACTGCACTAGCACTACCTGCTATGTATTCCTGATGATTCGGCCCAAATTTCTGTCTGTTGGTGTGAAGGCTTTTGAAAAATTTTGCATAGGCAGGCATCTTTTCTATCATCTCAAGTAGAGGCAAGTTCACATGTACCTTGGACAGAACATCAAAAATTTCTTTGAAAGCCTTGCTGAGCTTGTCCCTTTTAAGCCTCCCAGGAAAGGGAATTGGTGGAACATAAGGAGGAGGTGGAACATAAGGGTCTGATGACTTGTGTAAAACTGAGGTTTTCTTGGGTGTCTCTACCACTACCTCTTCTTCTGCGTTAGTCTCCTTCTCACTCTCCTCTTCTGATCCCCTGGTGCCCTCTTTCTGTTTCCCCCTGACAACTTCGGTGTCTAACACTCGCCCACTTCTCAACACAGTCAATGCTTTGGCTTGCTCTGATTGGCTAGGAAACCTTCCTGGTTCATTCTTGCGGACTGCGTCGACTATTTGCCCCATCTGTGTTTCTAAATTCTTAATGGATGCCTCAACGTTGTTAATTCTCTGATTTGTATCACGGGAGAAACGCTCTGTATTCTCAGCAAGGGATGTCACAATTTCTTCCAAGGACCTCTTCTTTGGCTGATAGGTGGTACTGTCTCTATTAGCTGCATTGTTCCATTGTTGAGGTTGACTATTGGAACCTTGACCTTGGTAAGTGCCTCTGTTGTACCCTCCTTGATTTGTTCCCTGAGTGTTCTGTGGAATGAGCTGATGACTATTAAGAGCAGTGTTAGGGTCAGAATAAGATAAATTTGAATGGTTACGCCATGCAGGGTTGTAGGTATTTGAGTAAGGATCGTTCCTCCCTCTTTGGTAATTGAAAGCTTGAACCTCCTCTGTCTCAAATGGTATCCCATCTCCATCTTGCACTAAGTTCACCCCTAACTGCTGTTGAGCCCTATTCGAGTTTTGGGCCATCATAGCTTGTACTTGCTTAGCTAGATTCGCCATCTGAATTTCCACCCCAGTTGTCTGGTTGACCTCATACTTACCTCCCTTTCTTACCATTGAACTTCTATGTTGGGAGTTTATAGCCAAAGTTTCATATATCTCAGCAATCTCTAAAGCAGATTTCCTGGTAATGATACCCCCACAGGCATTGTCAACAATGTTCTGTGTGAAAGGTGTCAATCCATCATAAAAAGTGCGGACTTTGTATTCCTCAGTCACCATGTGAGGGGGAATTTGATCTAACAGCTCCTTATATCGCGACCATGCTTCATGGAATGACTCACAATCTTCTTCACTGAAACTGGCTATCTTGATCCGGACTTCTTTTGCTTTAGAAGCAGGGAAAAATCTGTTGAAGAATGCAGTACACACATCAACCCATGATCGCAAAGATCCTGCCCTTACTGAATTGTACCACTTGATACCCTTGTCCTTCATACAGTACCGAAAACACCTCATCCTCAACTGCTCTTCTGTCAATCGGCCCATCGGGAAATTCCCTACTGTAGCTTGATAATCCTTCATAAACTGGAGGCAGTCTTCTGTTGCCAAACCGTGAAAAGATGGCAGCATGTTTAAATGGCTACCCCTCAACTCATAACTCCTGGCTAAGGCATCTAACACAATAGGCTGAGGTTGGTCTCCCAACATAGGCTGTCCAGACTCTCTCATTAGTCTGATCTCATCTTCTAGTGCACGTCTTGGAGGACCCGGTGGATTGTCTCGAATTTCCTGTCTATTCTGAACACCTTGTTCATCATGATCCTCTCTTTCAGCTCGAATAACCCGATCACGTTGCTCACCGTGATCACCCATATCCTCAACTAAAGGATCTAACTCTTCAAACTGTCTAGCAACTCGGCCTACTCGGTCAATCTCGTCGTTAGCAGGGATCAGAATACCTCCAAGCGAACGACGTCCGTTCATACACCTGTAAAACCTGAAACACCAAAAACACAACTACCACGAAGTAAGATGAAACAAGAGAATAACTAAAAACTAAAAATAAAATCTAATGACACACACTACCTAACCTAAACTAACTAGATCCAACTAATAGAATCTATACCAATCCCCAGCAGCGGCGCCAAAATTGATGCAGTAAATTCTGTGTTCAATTTATTAAGAAAGTTCGTTCACTGGGATCGGTGATTTTATCAGTTAAAACCAATTAATCTAGCAAAGGTGACTCTAAATGCGAAAACTAAATTGCATAATGCTTTTCTTTGGAAAGATTGTTTAACTCTAGAATTAATCTAAATTATGACTATTTGAACTAAAAATCAAATCAACTAATAAACAAATCAAAGAATGAATATATGGGGAGAAACTAGGGAATCGATGCACCTCTCTTAGACACTCAATGCTCTCAATTAGTCTCAATAAACACTTCAATAAAGTTTAGGGCTTGTTTTGATAAACAATTAAGAACGAATCTCCTTCCCACCACTCGCACAAAGGCCATGTGTCAAGTGATAGTAATGAAATCCCTATGAACAAAACTCTAAGCCAAATCAATGCCACAAGGCCATGCAAACATTAATTTTCAAGTCTATTAAGCTTATGATTGTGATTCAAATGGAAAGGCCATTCACATCCAAACCCTAATCTCAAAGATAAACTAAATCACAAACTCATATCAATTGAGGCCACAAAATAATATGAATCAATAATATAGAGCAATTAATTCAATAGACAAGACTAAAACCCAATTGATTAACAAAAAGATAGACTAATTGATTACATAGAGTTGTCCAAAATTGGTTACATCAATCCCCTAATAAAGGTTTAGTTACACATCAATGGAGAGAACAAAAATATAGAAGAGATGAAGATAGAACCCATTATGGTGTGATGTTTCTGACTTGCGATCTCCGTCGTCTTCCTGCTCCAAGTAATCTCCTCTGATGGAATGAATGAAAAGAATCAAAGAATGGTGGTCTTAAAAACTCTCTCTGTCTGTCTATATGTCCAACCCTTATTTTCTCTTATTCCCTTCTTTTTATAGGTCTTCTGCAGTGACGAGAAGACGAGGAGGCGGTCCACCGCTCAACGTGCCGCTGGGTAGGCACTTGCATGGGCAGCGGAAAAAGTTACCTCCACACACTGGAATGGCTCGCTTGGCGTGCCGCTGAGTAGGCACTTGCCTCTTGAGCGGCATGGCCAGCGGAAAAGGCAGTATCACTGGCGCCTGTTGCACCGCCGGCGGTGCACCTGCCTGATGGGCGGCATGGGCCGCGGAAAATGGGAGAAACATGCCCTTTCTGCATCATTTGACTCTATCATCTCCAGAATACGATCCGATCAACATTTCTATGGTAAGAGACCTGCAAAGACTTAACAAACACATCAACCACCAAAAAGACCCAATAAACAAGCATAAACATAAGCAAAAAGGGCAAAATCTAAGCATAGAAATAGACTGATCATGGCTCGATCAACTACCAGCTGTATCTTCTTGTTGTCAAACTTTAGCGAAGTTGACCGTGGAGGAGTGTAATAGTTTGAAATTTCTGTTTTCATATTCCATAGTTAAGAGTCTTGTGCAACTAAGAGAACTAAAGATACGGAACTGTAAGTCAATGGAAAGAATAATTAACATTGAAGAATTGGCAGAAGAGGAAAGAATAATTAATATGATATTCCCCAAATTAAATTTGCTGCTGCTTGACGGTCTTCCGGAACTCACCAGATTTGGCTCCGGAAATTCAATTGAATTCCCCTCCTTGGCTGGACTTGGGTTCTAGGATTGTCCTAGGTTGAAGATGTTCTTCTCTGATTCCACATGTGCAAACATAACAGTAAGCAAAGAACAGGAAGCAACAAGCTCTTGCGCTGATGTATATCCTCTCTTGGACAAAAAGGTAACTTTTTTTTTCCTTCTGCAAAGAGTTAGTAGAAAATCCATATGTTTATATGACTTGATGCCTAAAATTCAATTGACTTTGAACTTTGATAGATCTGATTTCATTTGTTTACTCATAAAATAAGGATTGAATCTGTAGGTTTTGTTGCCGTCATTAAGGTATTTGAAACTGATCTCTATCAGCTCTGAACTTATATGGCACAGCCAACTTCTGGCAACGTCTTCTTCCCTTCACAATTTGACATTATTGAGGATTGTCGGTTTGGGTGATTTAAAATATTTATTTTCATCTTCTATGGCTAATAGTGTAGTCCAACTCCAGTCTTGAGATAACTGACTGTAAGCATATGGAAGCGGTAATAGTTGATGAAGAAAAAGGGTCAAGTGTCGTGTTTTTTCCTAATCTACAAGATCTGACCCTCCGTAATCTTCCAAAACTCGTAAGATTCTGCTACTTCAACAGGAATTTAATTGGTCCGTCCTCCTTGTCAGAACAAAGGAGTATGAATTGCCCAGATATGGAAACATTTATCGCCAAAACTCTATGTGCAAACATGACTGCAAGCGAGGAATGTAGTGGAATGGACTCAAAGGAGAACCTCCAGGCTAACATTCCACCTCTCTTTGATGCAAAGGTGATTTGTTCCTCTTTTGCTTCACATCTTTTCTTCTTGCTTTATTTACACCATTGGATAGATATGTTTTTCTTTAATTAAAATCTAAATTAATTTTCATATTATCTCTAATTGTGTATGGTTAGTTGGGCTGTTAATAATGCAATATAATTAATTGATTTCTTTAGGTGGGACTCCCTAATATAAAGAAATTGTCATTAGAGAAGATTGATAACATAAGAAAAATATGGCACAATCAACTCTATTCGGACTCCTTCAGCAAATTAGAACAAGTCAAGGTATATGGTTCCAATAACCTATTGAATGTTTTCCCATCTAATATGCTTGGAAGACTCCAAAGACTGGAGATTTTGGAAGTACAAAATTGTGATTCGGTAGAGGAGATATTTGAATTCGAAGCTCTCGGTAGCAAGAAAAAACATGACATAGCAGCAGCTCAGCTGAGAACATTACAGATACATTTTTTGCCAAAGCTGAAGCATGTATGGAATATGGACTCCCAAGTTATTCTATCCTATCAGAATCTACATTCAATATCAGTTCAATTTTGTGATAGTTTGAAAAGCCTCTTTCCAGCTTCAGTAGCTAGAGGTCTTGTTCAACTTGAAGAGCTTAGTATACATCGTTGCATGATGGAAGAAATTACTGCCAAGGATGATGGAGTAGAAGTAGAAGCAGTCCTTAGGTTTTGGTTTCCTCAATTAACAAAGTTGGAGCTGTGGGATCTATCAAGACTCAAAAGTTTCTACCAGGGATCATATATTTCAGAATGGCCAGTTCTAAAGTCGTTAGAAGTGTGGGGTTGCTATGAAGTGGAGATACTTGCTTCACAAGTTTTGAGCCATGGGGAGAGCCGACATGAGATCCTGACTGGACAGCCCCTGTTCTTAGTTGGGAAGGTATAAACCCGAATATTTATTTATTTATTTATTTTACATTTGAAAACTTAAATTTATATAATACTTTTGGTGTATTTTCTAGGATGCATTCCCTAGCCTGAAATGGCTGGTAGTGGATTGGAATTTCATTAAGAAAGAGATGTTACATGGAAAGTTTTCAGAGTACTTGTGCAAGATAAATTACCTTGGGTTGGTAGGCCCTTTTAAGGAAACTGCTATTTGTCCATTTTGTTTTCTTCAAAAAATGCCCAACCTTGAGACACTTCGTGTTAATAAAGGTTTTTTCAAGGAATTATTGTTATGTGAAGAGCTTGGTTGTAAGGAAAAACATGCCGAGTTGCCCGGTAAATTGAGCTGCTTAGAGCTTTGGCTATTGTTTGACTTTCATATGTGGGAGGAAAGTTCTGAATCTGGCAAAAAATTTCAAAATCTGAAAAGTCTACAACTATTACTATGTGTCAACTTAACAAGTTTAATGCCATCCTCAATGACTTTCAAAAATTTGACGACTTTGGAAGTATTATCATGTGGTGGATTGATCAATTTACTGGCAACCTCGGTAGCTAAAAGTCTTGTGCAACTTACAAGAATGGATATAATTGATTGCGAAATGATAGAAGAAATCATAACACACAAGGAAGATGAAGCAGTCGATCATATCATTTTCAACCAGCTGGAATATTTGGGACTTAATGGTTTACCAAGTCTTACAATCTTCCACTCGGGGAGTTGCACTATCGAATTTCCATCCCTGAAACAAGTAGTTGTGAGACAATGCCCAAATATGAAACTATTTTCTCGAGGAGTCGTAAGCACACCGAGACTACATACACTACAAATAGCAGAAACAGAGGATGTAGGATGTTGGGAAGGCGACCTCAATACTACCATAGAACAACAATATATTGAAAAGGTACACATTGATACTCGAAATTTACTCATTCTCCTTTGCAATTTAGTTTAACTCTTGTCTCTCTATCAGACCTCAATATATGCTATGATTTATAAATTGCAGAATGCCGAGAATTCTGAACAAAATTGAGGGCGATGATCATCTTCGTATAAATGATGGAATAAGGTAAGTTTTTGTGCTTTGTGATGCATTAGGTCTCATATTCTCTAAATGAATTGTCGCTGCTACCTTCAATCTTCTGCTTTAGCTTTCCAAAATAGTCATGATGGCCCTTTGGTTTCCACTCTTGTTATGTTACACTACTCTGTCTGGATTTGCTTGATGCATTACTTGTGAAACAAAGCCTTCTAACTTTTGTTTTTCTTGTGGAATGATTTATATTAATTTTCTATAACAGAGAAGGATCTAAAAGCAGGTTTGGAAATGTTGTAATGGTTAGATTATAATGTATATAATACAATAAAGAAATGTACAATGCAGATTCTCTTGTAAAAGCATGACTTTTTTTTTTCTTCTTTCTTTTTTTGAATAAATATGTCAACTTTTACAGTTTTGGAGGGAACCAGAGATGTTACACCAACTGTGTTGAAGTCTTCAACCGGCTTAGAAGGTGCTTGTAGAATTTCCTTTTTAGCCGTTTTTTTTTTTGTTTGTTTAGAAATTGATCTAAATTCAAGACTTTTTGTTGATTAATGAAGTGTATATTTGTTGAATACCATGAATGTAATGTGTTGTCTTGTTTTTTGTGATTTTATTTTTACAATTTAGCCTCCAAACTTTCTCCGAAGAAGTGGGGGGTTTCCGGAAGCTCGAGAGTTGTGTTGGTGGGTTTTCTGGGTGGAGTATCTTTTCTTCTTTCTCGAGGGATTGATATCAGAACTAACCTTACGGTCGTGTTGGGGCTGGCATTTTTAGACTCTTATCTTTCTTGGTGGTGTCTGTTTAGCTCAAATTTCGAGTTACTGGCCTCCATATAAGCGTTGGATTCTGGTTCATGAAGCGGGACATCTTTTATTGTTTAAGTTACAGAATACAACTTTTAAATATGATCACTGCCTTGTTAAAGTTGGAGTTACCTTGTTATGTCTTCCAGAAGCGGGTGGGAGCCCCATTATCGAAATTAAAGATAGGGGTGTGGATATTTCGGATTGTGACACAAAATGTGAACCAAATTGAAAGAATCAGTCTGGTCAGAATGAAAAACCAATCCACATCGCGCTGCAAACTTTCATACGCTCTTCTGTTAGCATGAACATGAATTAGATTATATTCATCTTCTTTATTCTTAAGAGAACTCCCCCACCCGAACAATTCTTAAGACCACCAAGCCCTCTCGAATGAGCGACCAGCCTTGCCCACTTGAACAGAACAGTACTGGCTATGGAACAACTGAGATAGACGAATTAGCTCCTACTAAAGTATAGTGAGTTAGCATTTCCTGCGGGAAAGCAACTAAACAACCCTACTGAGACTGGCTTTTCTCAGATTCGGGGTCTAGCCCTGCTGGAAACCGTGATTCAGTTGTTGGGGATAGATTCAACGATATGGAATAGATTCTTACTCAATAGAAGCTGAGATTCCTTTTTCCTACTATCTAGATAGTAGAGAAAGCCGTTCTGGACCCCCTAGAATGACTTTAATATCTTGATATGGTTTTTGTTTTTGACAAAACATAAAGTAGATACTGGTAGCAATAATCCATTTGACATGGTTTTGTCAGTTTACTCATGAATCATATAAACAATAATCAGCTCATCATTGCTTGTTTTTATAAGATTCTTGTGTCCAACATCTTGTGTTTGTATCAACAGTCACACAACATAGTAAAAAAAATTCTTTGACTAGATAATCACTTCATTATGAGTGCAATTTTTTATTTTTTGCCTTTGCAAGTGTGATAATTGATTGTCAATTTGTATTTCAGCTTACCTTATGGGAAGCCCAATTCGTGGCGTGATTTTAGACCCAATTGTTGCTATGCAAGTGGGAATTCAAGGGCAGGTACTTCTATCCTGATTTGTACTTATTATGGTTCTTTTCATGTTTCCATTTGCTTATCTTTAAGTTAGACATTATATGCTGTCTTGCTCATATATAATGTGTATCAGGAACTCAATTTTGGGATGAAAAAATGAGTAATGAGCTAGCCGAAGGACGACTAAGGGGCACTGCCTTTGACAGGTGAGCAAGACTGTTAACTCCCATTAAACGTTTCTCAAGATTAGTAATTTTGCTTCCTATTAGTCACTTAATGACAGATGGTGAGCTGTTCATTTAGCACTACCATGCAACCAGAATAATTATGTTCTACCACATTATTAAACGATTACTGGTGCCTTGAATAGTTAACTTTTAATGTTATCTGGCATAATTACTGGTCAGGTACTGCATGGTGCTTTTTGCTGGCATTGCAGCTGAAGCTCTTGTCTATGGTGAGGCTGAGGGTGGAGAGAATGACGAAAATCTGTTTAGGAGTATTTGCCTTCTTTTGCAACCTCCATTGTCTATAGCTCAGGTATCTTATCAACCGTTACCTGGTTTGATGTTATTCTTGCATTAATAATAAAGTTTTGTCTCGTCTTGCTATTATCTTGATCAGATGTCTAATCAAGCAAGATGGTCAGTTGTACAGTCATACAATCTGCTTAAATGGCATAAACACGCTCATCAAGCTGCCGTTAAAGCCCTGGAAACTGGTGCCAGTCTCAGTGTTGTAATCAGGAGAATCGCGGAAGCCATGTCCTCTAGAACATGAAATGCAGAAGTTGTAAACTAATCGTTTCTTGGTCTGATTCTAAATCAACTCCGAACATGTATCACTGCTGTTTATTGCCAAGTGTTAAGATTTAACAAAAACAGAGAGATTTTTGATATTGACCATCTGTTTGATAAAAGTTCTCAAAGAGATAATAAATACATCAGATTCTAACAAACTCAACAAACTCTAACAACCCAGCTGCCACCTCAGCTGTAACTAACTTTTACACAGACTATTGACTCCGTTATGACTTTCTTTGACTGTCATCTTGAGATGTTGATCATGATGCATGTGTACCATATTCGCTGAGGATAACAGCTTTTGATCATTGCTCCTCTGCTTGCCACTTACATCTTCATTGCTGTGACTTTGTTGTATATCAGTAGTTCTCTTCACAAGGACAGAATGGACCAGAGACCTAGTGATCTGATGTACAACCGGGTTGGTTTAACAGAGACGCAGTTGACTTGGATCTTCCGAGGCTATCCCAATAAATTCCTCGATTTAAAGTTGGTCAGAACTATTGTCGTCAAGTGGTATAATTTGGTAGCAATGAATGATCATGGTTGCTGCCACAATTTGGGTAGAGGAGGAGACAACAACGGAAAGGCAGGACACTGAGAGGAAGAGAATGAAGTAGAGACGGTGCTCTGAACTAATCAAATAGTCTGGATAGATGATCGACCTGTATTGATCCCAGTTTGTATTGAATAAACAACAAATTGTATTGAAGGAAAGCTAATGTGTATAAAAGTTTCCAACAAATTGTATTGTTGCATTCTTCCTATCTTTCATATTCGGTTATGACTAAAATATTTCAAAGACTCAAAACAATTATATCATTTACCCTCTAACCCCACATCAAAACAGAAGATTTACTACCAAATTCGGGAGCTTGACATCATAATCTCATTGACATGGATGTGAGAGGGTTTATCATTGGACTGTCTCAACTTCTAATCACTTTATAATGGCAGAATTGATATGAAAATCTATTAAGAGAAGTGATAGACAATCCCACATCGGCCAAAGCAAAGCCTATTTAGCTGGTTATATACATTGCAATGCTATGTTTACATCGCTGGGCTTAGTAACGAGAGCTTGTGACCCAAGTGGTGGCTTTGAAGTGATGGAACATTGATTCAGCCCATTGGGTTGGGTTCAAAGTGGCTGTTCACTGGCTTGCCCATTCCAAGCCAAGAGCTGGGCCGTGAGTCTCCTTCGAAGGCACCTCCCCTTCTTGGCAGTGGATCCCGATTGAACTATCACTTTTGTTTTGGGTTGATCTTCAATTTTTAATAGTTCAACTTGCTGCGCTATGTTTCCATTGGAGTGGAATATATGTACATACTATTTAGAAGAAAAACTTGGGTGGTCCGGTCCATCGTGGACCAACCAAGATACATGACATGAAATTATACATGATTGATTGAATACGTCACATTGTATCATGAATAACAATCATATGTTTTCCATTGGAGTTGGAATATGTATATATACCATTTATAAGAAAATGGACCTACCAAGATCACACGTGACATGAAATTATACACTATTGATTGAATACGTCACATTGTATCCTGAATAATAGTCGTATGTTTTATGTTTTCCATCAGAGTTGGAATATGTATATACTATTTATAAGAAAAACTTGGATGGCTTGGTCTCATCATGGACTTATCGAGATGATACTTGACACAAAACACTTGATCAAATCAGGAGTCTATCGAGATCTGACAAGATAGACTCTGTAAGTACGGTCCGAAATGCATGTTTAACCAAAATGTGAACTACTTGATGTTGAAATGGTTTGATTTAAACCATCAATCCCACATCGACAAAAAAACAAAGTCTTTTCCTTATATATAAGTGATTATAGGATTACTACAATTCGAATGGCCAACATGCTTGGATTTGGGCCCAAGCTTGTTGGAGCTCCCACAAATAGATGATACATGGACTATGGGCTTTTGGGCTCAAGATGCCTTTGGGTGGTGCCTGGGCCAAGGCCCAAAGGAAATCTATTTTTGTTTTTTTTTTTAATAATTTTTTTAATTCAAAATTTAAGTTTGTTAGGAAGAAGTTGTAACTCTTTTTTCAATAAATGTTACTTTCTTTCAAAAGTTGTATTTGTTCTAAACAGACATCTCATGTCTTTAAATAGAGAAACAAGTTACTTTGAAACTCACTTTACTGTAGTTTGCCAGACTTCTGGGTTGAGTGCTTCAATACAGAAGAAAGATAGTTGAATCCTGGGGGCAGTCTCCATTCGTCCTTCAAGCACCGGAAGGGGAGAAATTCTGTTTTAGAACATTGCAAATTCGTTCTATAATTTTTTTTGGTTATGCTATTTTCTGTATATTAATTGATTGTCTGTTTCCATCACTTGAATCTTCACATAAATTGGAAATTATTTCGGTGTTAATGTACTTGACCCACCCGACCCGTAATATTATCCAGTTTCGGTGTTTCAGATAAACCTCTCTAAACCCCGAAAAGTGACACAGCTGCTTCGTTGAAGTAGCTTTGACACTCTCTATGCATTTTCTGTCTTTCTTCTTTGTCTTTCGATTCTCAAATTCTTCAATGTTGTAAACAAGAAGAAAAAAACTGTTAAAAAATGGAACTTGCAGTCCCATACAGACCGAACCCACTTCTCTCCTCTTCTTCAAAATCACTCACCAAAACCACTCTTTTGCAAGTACCAGTTATCAAGCGCAGACCCAGAATTTCCCGCCAAAGACCCGTTTTTAGAGTCTGTTCCTCTGCGAATCCAGATGGGTCAGGTGGGCTCTCGTGGCAGAGTCTGGGGCGGTCTGTTCGGGTTGGGTCAGAGCGGCTCTGTTCCAAAATGGGCGAGTCGGTCAAGAAGGAAACTGGGTTCGATTTCGATGAAGCTAATGTGAAGGTGACTGAGTTGGTGGGGCGAGTCAAGGGTGAGCTGAAGAAGGGTGAATCTGAGTTGACTCGATTCAGGACTGAGTTGGTGCCGGCTTTTGTGGAGTGGAACCGGTGGGAACTTTGGAAGGTAACTTTTTTAAATTTTTGTTTAAATTGTGACCCTTTTGTTTGAATTCGTGTTTGGTTGATAAGAAAGTGTAGGAAAAGTAGAAAAGAACAGAATTTTTTCAAGTACATGAAAAACTTTGTGGTTGACATTCTAAATATCTTCAAATGACAACTACTTGTTGTTGAAGATACTATATGATGTTAAAAATAAATAAAAAAACAATGCCATATTGAATTGAGAGTATGAGTTATATTATTATGTGCAGGATGTCAAGAATTGGGAGCCTAAACGGATTGGCATGTACGTTCTGTATGTTTTTGCTGTGATTTTATCTTGTCAAAGAATATATGTAGTGATTCGGGCTTCTTACTTAAATCGTCAAAGAAAAGAGTTAACTGAAGCTTATATGGAGGCATTGATTCCTGAGCCATCCCCTAGTAATATCAGAAAGTAAGTGCGTGGATAGCTTCTCATACTATTTGCAAATTCAAGTCTACCAATTGTTTATACAATGTAAAAGTTAACACAAAATAGGAGCTGTTATGTTTGTACACTAACATCTTAGTTAGATAATTTATTTGTTTAATTCAAACTTTAATCTTTTGAAGCCTCTAAAATAGGAAAAGAGAATACGAGAAACAACATTATTAAGTGTAGAAAATTGTTTGTTAAAAAAACAAACCTTAAGAATAAGAGAGGACAAAATGCCATTTATGGTTGCACCCGATTAAGGTGAAGAATGAGCCATAGATGAAGATGTACCTCAGGGCTTAAACGAAGGCTTTTGAGTGCTAAATGTGCTCTGTGCTTCCAGGTTTAAGAAGAGTGTATGGAGGAAGACAGGACCAAAAGGCCTGAAATTGAAGAAGTTTATTGAAGGACCTGATGGAACACTTATTCACAACAGTTCCTATGTTGGAGAAGATGCATGGGTTGATGATCCAGAGCCTCCACAAGATAGTGTGAAACAAGTTATTGACAACAATGAAAGATTAAGTGCAGAAGAAAAGAAAAAGCTAACGGAAGACTTGGGAATTTCAGGTTAGTTTCTATTTGTGTGCATGCATATACATAAAAAATTATGCTTGCTTTATCATGATACCGTATTAAGTAATCATTTTTCTGGACTTGATATTATTATTATTATTATTATTATTATTTTATCATTTTGCATTCAGTGTAGTTTCCATTTTAAATGGAACATTGGAAATTCTATGGTTGAGAGAATATTCTTACAAAATTTCATCTTTTTGGAATTTTTGTAGCATAATTCACGATCCGTTAACAAGTTGGAAAACATTATGCTGGATCAGAAAGGCATACGAGCCTTCTGTTGGCTACTTGGCTTTATGATTTGCAAATAAACTATATTGTATTACATCTGCATTTGGCAGTGTGGTGGGAAATTTGGCATGTCTTAAACTGTATAAACTGCTTTGATACTCTGTGCTCTTGATTTCTAATTGCCAATTGTTTTTACCATGCTTGCCTAGCAGGTAAGGTTCAAGAAAATAATGGACATTGGTGTGAAAGACTTTGTGCTTGGAAGGAAATCATCAGAAGGGAAAATTTATCTGAGGAATTAGATTCTAGAAATGCCAAATATGTAGTTGAATTTAACATGAAAGAGGTTGAAAATAGTCTTCGCAAGGATGTGGTGGGGAAAGTATCAGAGACACAGGGAACTAGGGCTTTATGGATAGCTAAGAGATGGTGGCGCTATCATCCTAAGCTTCCTTACACTTACTTTCTTGACAAGCTAGATTCATCTGAGGTAGAGTTCTCTTGTCCATTGTTTTGTTTTCACTCCCTTTGCTGATAAAATTCTGAGTGTTCTCTTGCAGTGCAGTGCATTGCATAAATTTTGGTTTTTATTTATTTAGTTCAATCTTTTATAAATATATTGGTATTTGTGTGACAATTTATAAAACCTGAAAGTCATATGTGACTATGCATATTGCATAAATGTATTTTTATTTTGCTTCCATTGTCTGTCAATGCTAAATTAGTGTAGAATGAAATTGATAGTAAGACAAAAGGAGATAGACAATTATGCACAAAATTATCTCTGGAATTAGTGAGCAAGTTGTACAAGCATTAAAAATGAAATGATCTGGACGTCTACCAAAATTCTGAGTGATAATAGACAAGTTCCAATAGCTATACCATGTGTGGTCCAAACCTTTATTACATTTTCATGTTTGTTGAGCATCCTTGAGAGTTGAGAATTAGATAACATTTCAATTTTATGGGTTCTTTCAACAGGTTGCTGCTGTTGTGTTTACAGAGGACCTGAAAAGATTGTACATAACAATGAAAGAAGGTTTTCCCTTAGAATATGTTGTACGTTCAACGTCTCATTTTTTCTACAGCAGTAGTTTCATATATATCATCTCTGTAAAATTTCTTGATGTAATTACTTATTCTGTAGGTTGCCGTTCCCCTTGATCCCCATTTGTTTGAGATTATCTCAAGTTCTGGGGTTTAAGTAGATCTCCTCCAGAAGCGGCAGATCCATTACTTTCTAAAAGTTGTGATTGCATTACTCCCTGGAATACTGATTCTGTGGCTTATAAGGGAGTCTGTTATGCTTCTCCACATCACATCTAGTCGTTTTCCTTACAAAAAGTATAATCAACTGTTTGATATGGCTTATGCAGAAAATTTCATCTTGGTAAAACTTTAATTCTCCATACTCTCTTCCTATCAATTAACATTCTCAAATTCTCATTACATACTGTACTCCTCCAGCCAGTTGGAGATGTTGGTGAAACAAAATCTATGCATAAAGAAGTGGTGTTAGGGGGGTGATGTTTGGGATCTGCTTGATGAGTTGATGATATATATGGGAAACCCCATGCAATATTATGAAAGAGGTGTGCAGTTTGTTCGGGTAATCTTTTCAACTTCAGTTAAAGATAAAAACAGCCCTTTTGTTCCCACTATATTTAAGAGAGGTATACAAGAAACATAATCAGTAATTTTCTCATGACAGGGTGTCCTTCTCTCTGGAACTCCTGGAACAGGAAAAACACTTTTTGCAAGGACACTTGCAAAAGAAAGTGGGCCGCCCTTTGTTTTTGCTTCTGGTGCAGAGTTTACTGATAGTGAGAAAAGTGGTGTAGCAAGGATCAATGAGATGTTCTCAATTGCAAGGAGAAACGTAAGGATCTCCTGCTTTCAATTTTGTAAAGGAAAATCACTTACAAGTTGCAAGTAAATGAGCTTCTTGAAAAAAAAAAAAAAAATCATTTTGCTGGATGTTGGTGCTTGTTATGAATCTGCTATGATGGTGCTCTATAGATTTGTTGTGCTTGCATCACTATTTGTGGCTTTGTGCGTGTCATCCTTGCGCAGAGCCACATCAGAGTTATCATTATTGTTCTGATATTATCATGTCTCGAAAGGGGCATGTGCAGGATATTGTGCTTGTGTGTGTCATCCAAAATCATTGGATTACTTATTCTGTTCAATATACAAATAGAGTATTAGTGTTGCTAAGATCAAATACGTTATAAGTATTATTTTAACAGTCATTTCTTTTAAATTCATATTTTGATTTCTCGCTCTAGATGCTCTATATATTTGCTCCTCTATATTATGCATATAATAATTTTGTAGTACTGTAACTCTGTAAATACCCAACAAAGTTATATATACACGAATCTTCTTTGTAGGCTCCTGCTTTTATATTTGTGGATGAAATTGATGCTATTGCTGGAAGGCAAACAATAAAGGATCCTTGAAGAAGGGCGACATTTGAGGCTCTAATTGCACAACTTGATGGTGAGTAAGTGTATCAGTTTAAACTGAATTAAATGCAAATAATGTTTTTATCTGGACCATAGATCTAATTTGAATATTGTGGAAGTTCTCATGGAAATCCTTGTTAAACAGGAATGCTAGTAGCCTAGTAGGTTTTTGACAAATGATGTTGAATTGGAGAAATTGTGTTGTGGACATTCCTTTTGTCAAAAATCTACCATCATAAACCTACTTCCAAAAACCTTTTGTCAAAAACCTACTATCATAAACCTACTTCCAAAGATTTACTAGCTAATTTTTGAATACTCATTTGGTACCAACCTAGTTTAGATGCTTTCAAGATCAACCTATTTCTCAATTAAAAATGCTAGTTAGTAGTTTGTAGTTGTTAATTGCCTCTATCATAAAAGAAATTGCATTTTTAACTTTATTTTTGGTCCCCTTTAAACATGCATTTAACTTTAGAAATTCTATGATTTAACTTTACAAATCAACCTTTTTCTGATGCTCCATAATTTGGTCCATCTAACTTTAAAAATTATATGATTTTGCATTTATATGAAGCAAATGCATTTGGGCTTTCTTCTCTAGTTGATGGATTTTCATATCAACGCTAGCACATGTAGGAAGGAAAAAACGGGCATTGACCGGTTTTCTCTCAGACAAGCTGTGATATTGATTTGTGCCACCAATAGGCCAGATGAATTGGACCTTGAGTTTGTCCGAACTGGACACATAGATCGTCGTTTGTACATTGGTTTGCCTGATGCCAAACAACGGGTGCAAATATTTGGTGTGCACAGTGCAGGAAAGCAACTTTCAGAAGATGTAAACTTTGAAGAGGTAAGTGGTTAGTTTGGTCGCATGCTTTTTTTGGATGCATTTATGCCCATTTTATCTTGCAATTGGTATATCTATTTCTTCTCACTTCACTATACAGGTTGTATTCCGTACTGTTGGTTTTTCCGGGGCAGATATTCGAAATCTTGTGAATGAAGCAGCAATAATGTCGGTGAGTTAGCCATCATATTCTTTTCTTAAAAAGGAATAAAAATATTCCTTGTGCTTAACATCACGTGACATCGATGGTTTAAGACTTTAAGTCAACTCTTATCATAAGCTTCATGTTCTTCAATTACAGTTTTTCTGACATGCACATGTCTTTTTACTGCTTTTACCTTTCAATGTGAATATTTATTTTGCATTATTTATGTAGTTTTACTTTTGATTATTGAATTTTTACATCAATGACAGATTGGTCTTTCTGCATTTTAGTTAAAAGTTTGTCATACATTACATTATAGATTGCCTTGTGATGTACATTAAAAGCTCCGGTTGGTTTAAATACACAAAATCACAAATAGCTTAACTAAAACTTCCCTTTGATCAGCATATCGAGATTTAAATCAAATTTGTTCTTTAATGTGCAGATCTTCAATGCTAGTCGTGTGGCGAAAATGAAGTTGATGGATGAAGGGTTTTTTAATCCCAAGCCTTGGACCACCAAGGCAACCACCTTGTGGTTGCATGTACACTCTAGGGGGCATTGGTGTCAATTACTCAAACATTTAAAATGGTGACAAATGACGTGACTTGTGTGAAATTTGTTCAAAAAAGAGAGGGGAGTTCGTTGAATGGTGGGCCCACACTCGTTGAAAAGGGAGGAAAGAGGAAAGAGGAAAGAGAGAGGAAAGAGAGAGGAAAGAGCAAAAACTCTGGTCAGGGCCCCATGGTCATGGACTACCACAATCAATTCTCATTGACTTACAATCAATTCTCATTAAACAGCAAAAACTCTGATCTTGAAAACATTTTTGAGAATTGAGAGAGATAAACAAGTATAAGTTGTTGCTCTAAAAATTTTCTCTTGTCCACCGAGAGACTTTGTTCTTCACTTGCCAGTCCAATTACTTCTTCTGTTGTTCAACTTGCTCTGAGATACAAACACTTAGAGGTGCACTTTGTTCTCAGCTTTTAACAACTTTCTTCTTTTAATCAATATGTTCTTAGCTTTGCTCTGCAATTTGTTAGCTTTACTCCGCAGTTAAAACACTGATCAATAGTTTTTTTTTCTTCCCTTTTTTTGTTACTGTTTGTTCTTCAGTTTGTTAGCTTTGATCTGCAGTTTGCATCCACTTTCACATAAAAAAAAAAAAAAAAATTCACATCAAAAAAAAAAAAAAAAAAAACCATCAATTTTGCTTTTTTATTTGTTGGTCTAGCTTCGTCGATTTATTTGTATTGGTAGTCCGTTTTGAATCATTCAGCGATTGCTGCTTTTTCAAGAGTGAGTATCTCCATAAAAAACAATTAAAAAAAATATATATTGCTCTGTTTGTTATTAAAAAAGACAAGAGAGAAGAGAGAAAAAAAAAAGAAAAAAGACAGAGATAAAAGAAAGCAAGGAGTGATAAGAAACAGGAAATGGCAGAGATAGTTATTTCCATTGCAGCAAAAGTTGCAGAGTTGTCGGTTGTTCCAATTGGAAAGCACATATGTTATCCGTTCAAGTACGAGAGCAACATGGAGGAGCTAAAGCAACAAGTTGAGAAGCTGATAAATGCAAGGGACAGGGTGCAGCATTCCGTTGACATGGCCAAGAGACAAGGGGATGAGATCGAAAAGGATGTTGAGAAATGGCTCAATAGCGTGGATGAGTTTGCAGCCCAACTAGTCGTGAAATCCATTATTGACGGCGAAGAAGACAGAGCAAAGAAGAAGCTGTGTTCAATTGGCTTCTGTCCTAATCTGATTTCGAGTTACTCGCTCAGCAAGAAAGCAGCCAAGACAGCAAAGGATGGGGTCGGCCTATTGGCAGAAGGAAAATTTAAGGATGTTTCGCACCGCCTTGCCATTCGAAGAACGAAATCTGTCTATACCAGAGGCTATGAAGACTTTGGTTCAAGAATGCCGGTTTTAGAGAAGATTATCAAGGCATTAGCTGATGAAGATGTCAAGTTGATTGGAGTGTACGGCATGGGAGGTGTGGGTAAAACCACGCTTGTCAAAAGAGTTGCTGCTCAAGTCTTGGAAGACAAGTTATTTGATATGGTAATTATGGCTGAGGTAACACAGACTCTTGACATCAAAAATATTCAAGAGCAAATTGCTGATGAATTAGGTCTCGAGTTTCAAGAGAAGAGTTTATCTGGAAGAGCTTCCCGATTACGCGACAGGTTAAAGAAAGAAACCAATGTTCTTGTAATTTTAGATAACATTTGGGAGAAACTTAATCTGGATGATGTTGGGATTCCTTCTTTGGATGATGAGAGAGCAAGTGTCACTCAAGAGGCAGACAAAAGAGGAAGAAATGCTTATAAGAGGCAGTGCAAACTGTTGTTGACTTGTAGAGATCTGGATGTATTACATAATGATATGAATACTCAGGCGAATTTCTTGGTTGAGGTCTTATCTGATATAGAAGCAATGAATTTATTTTGGAAGATTGCCGGCCATTCAAGAGAAAAACAAGATTTCAACCGTATTGCAGTTGAGATAGTTAGAAAATGTTCTGGCTTACCGATTGCAATTACAACAATTGCAAACGCCTTGAAAAATAAAGATGCTTCTGATTGGAAGGATGCCTTGCAATGGCTAAGAAGGTCTAATCCAAAGCCCATCAAAGGAATGGAGGCAAGTGTTTACTCTACCATAGAATTGAGTTACAATATTTTGGGGTATGAGGAACAATCATTTTTCTTGCTTTGTTGTCTATGTAATTCAGGTTTTGGTTTACATATTAGTGACTTATTCAAACATAGTATGGGTTTGGGTTTGTTTAAAGATGTTGATACGATGGAAGAAGCAAGGAATAGAATGCATACATTGATCGGTAACCTTAAAGCTTCATGTTTGTTGTTGGATGGTAATGCTAAGGATAATGTTAAAATGCATGACATCATTCAGGCTGTTGCAGTTTCAATTGCATCCTCCAAGGATAAGCTCATGTTTAATATCCGAAATGTTACTAGCATAAAAGAAACACTGGAGGAAAAATTGCCAAAAGATTCAATTGTTGTGTCTCTTCCATACAGAGATATTGATGAGCTTCCTGAAAGGCTGGAATTTCCGAAACTTGAGTTACTTTTGTTGTTCAAAGTTGAGCTTTCTTTACAAATTCCAGATGCCTTTTTTGACGGGGTTAAAGAACTCAAAGTTTTAGATTTGACTAGATTTGATTTGTTGTCATTACCTTCGTCGCTTTGCAGGCTAACAAACCTTCAAACCTTATGTTTGGATCAATGCTTGATTGGAGATATCACAATTATTGGAGAGCTAAAGAAATTAGAAATTTTGAGCTTTTTTAAATCTGAAATTGTGCAATTACCCGGAGTAATTAGACAACTGACTCGTTTAAGGTTGTTAGATTTAAGGGATTGTTCCAAACTTAAAGTAATCACACCAAATGTCTTATCAAGCTTGTCACGGTTAGAAGAACTCTATATGGGTAATAGTTTTGTTCAATGGGATATCGAAGGACAAAGTAATGCAAGTCTTTCTAAGTTGAAGCAATTGTCTAACCTGACTACTTTAGAAATACATGTTCTTGATGCTCAGATTATGCCTCACGACTTGTTCTTTTGGAAGTTGGAGAGATATAGAATATTCATTGGAGATGTATGGAGCTGGTCCGGTAAATATGAAACTTCGAGGACGTTGAAACTCAAATTGAACAATAGCTTTTTTCTGAGCGATGGAATTAAGTTTTTGTTGAATAGAGCTGAAGATCTCTATCTGGATGAACCGAAGGGCGGTAAGAATGTTCTTCATGAACTTAATGAAGAAGGTTTCCAACAATTGAAGCATCTTCATATACAGAATGCTCCCCAGATACAATATATTATCAACTCAGTTGGATGGGGAATATGCAATATCTTTCCCCAGAGGCTAGAGTCATTGGTGCTTCATAATTTGATCAATTTGGAGAACATTTATCATGGCCAACTTACAACAGAGTCTTTTAGCCAATTAAAAGTCATAAAAGTCGGAAAATGTGATAGATTGAAGCATCTCACATTGCCCATGGCTGGAAACCTTTCGCAGCTTCAAGAAATCGAAGTGACTCATTGCAGGAAACTAGAACAGATTATTGTTCTCATGGAAAGCAGGCAAGTCCACAAAAATGAACAGATTAGTGAGATTGAGTTCACTCAACTGCGCACCTTGACACTAAAATGCCTACCACGTCTCACTAAATTTGGCTTCAACACGCTTACACCAAATACGGGACTCCAAGAAATCCTTGCTGAAGATGATACGGACAGTTTCATCCCTTTTTTCAGTGAAAATGTATGTTTTCTTGTACTTCTTGTGCCTATAGACCTTACTTTTAAACCTTACTTTTAAACCTTTTAATTAAAAGAAAATTTGTGTTATCAGGTTCTGCTCCCAAGGTTGGAGAACTTGGAATTGTGCTCAATTAATATTCAGTGCAGATGGCTAGATCAACTACCAGCTGTATCTTCTTGTTGTCAAACTTTAGCGAAGTTGACTGTGGGGGAGTGTGATAGTTTGAAATTTCTGTTTTCATCTTCCATGGTTAAAAGTCTTGTGCAACTAAAACAACTTGTGATACGGAACTGTAAGTCAATGGAAAGAATTATTAACACTGAAGAATCGGCAGAAGAAGAAAGAATAATTAATATGGTATTCCCCAAATTAAATTTGCTGCTGCTCGGAGGTCTTCCGAAACTCACCGGATTTGGCTCCGGGAATTCAATTGAATTCCCCTCCTTGGACGCACTTGGGATTCTGGATTGTCCTAGGTTGAAGATGTTCTTCTCTGGTTCCACATGTGCAAACATAACAGTAAGCAAAGAACAAGAAGCAACAAACTCTTGTGCTGACATATATCCTCTCTTGGACAAAAAGGTGACTTTTTTTTTTTCGTTGTGTACAGTTAGTAGAAAATCCATATGTTTATATGACTTGATACCTCAAATTCAAATGACTTGGATAAAATAATAGTGCAAGTGAAAGTCTTTGAACAGGTTACTCATAAAATAAGGATTTAATCTGTAGGTTTTGTTGCCGTCATTAAGCAATTTGATACTGACCTCTATCAGCTCTCAAGTGATATGGCATAGCCAACTTCTGGCAACGTCTTCTTCCTTTCACAATTTGACATCCTTGAGGATTTTCGGTTTGGGTGATTTAAAATATGTATTTTCATCATCTATGGCTAATAGTGTAGTCCAACTCAAAATTCTTGAGATAATTGATTGCAAGCTTATGGAAGTGGTAATAGTTGAAGAAGAAAAAGGGTCAAGTGCTGTGCTGTTTCCTAATCTACAAGATCTGACCCTCCGTAATCTTCCAAAACTCGCCAGATTCTGCTACTTCAACAGGAATTTAATTGATCCGCGCTCCTTGTCGGAACAAAGGAGTATGAATCGCCCAGATATGGAAACATTTATCCCCAAAACTCTATGTGCAAACATGACTGCAAGCGAGGAATGTAGTGGAATGGACTCAAAGGAGAACCTCCAGGCTAACATTCAACCTCTCTTTGATGAAAAGGTGATTTGTTCCTCTTTTTGCTTCACATCTTTTCTTCTTTCTTTGTTCACACCATTGGATAGGTTTGTTTTTCTTTAATTAAAATCTATATTAATTTCCATCTTGTCTCTAATTATGTATGGTTAGTTGGGTTTTTAATAATGCAATATAATTAATTGATTTCTTTAGGTGGGACTCCTTAATATAAAGAAATTGTTAATAGAGGGGATGGATGATTTAAGAAAAATATGGCACAATCAACTGTATTCGGATTCCTTCAGCAAATTAGAACAAGTCAAGGTAAATGGTTCCAATAACCTATTGAATGTTTTCCCATCTAATATGCTTGGAAGACTCCAAAGACTGGAGATTTTGGAAGTACAAAATTGTGATTCAGTAGAGGAGATATTTGAACTCGAAGCTCTCGGTAGCAAGAAAACACATGCTATAGCAGCAGCTCAGCTGAGAACATTACAGATACATTATTTGCCAAAGCTGAAGCATGTATGGAATGTGGACTCCCAAGTTATTCTATCCTATCAGAATCTACATTCAATATCAGTTCAATTTTGTGATAGTTTGAAAAACCTCTTTCCTGCTTCAGTAGCTAGAGGTCTTGTTCAACTTGAAGAGCTTACTATACGTCATTGCATGATGGAAGAAATTACTGCCGAGGATGATGGAGTAGAAGCAGAAGCAGTCCTTCGGTTTTTGTTTCCTCTATTAAGAAAGTTGGAGCTGTGGAATCTATCGAGACTCAAAAGTTTCTATCAGGGATCATATATTTCAGAATGGCCAGTTCTAAAGTCCTTAGAAGTGTGCGATTGTGATGAAGTGGAGATACTAGTTTCACAAGTTTTGAGCCATGGGGAGAGCCGACATGAGATCCCAACTGGACAGCCCCTGTTCTTAGTTGGGAAGGTATGAACCCTAACAATTTATTTTTTTTACATTTGAAAACTTAAATTTAATTAATACTTTTGTGTATTTTCTAGGATGCATTTCCTAGCCTGGAATGTCTATCAGTGAATTGGAATTGCATTAAGAGAGAGACGTTACGTGGAAAGTTTCCACAGTACTTGCGCAAGCTAAATTACCTTGCGTTGGCAGGCCCTTTTAAGGAAACTGTTATTTGTCCATCTTGTTTTCTTCACAAAATGCCCAACCTTGAGACACTTCGTGTTAATAAAGGTTTTTCAAAGGAATTATTGTTATGTGAAGGGCTTGGCTGTAAGGAAAAACATGCCGAGTTGCCTGGTAAATTGAGCTGCTTAGAGCTTTGGCTATTGCCTGACCTTCATATGTGGGAGGAAAGTTCTGAATCTGGCAAAAAATTTCAAAATCTGAAAAGTCTAAAACTATCACTGTGTGGCAACTTAATAAGTTTAATGCCATCCTCAATGACTTTCAAAAATTTGATGACTTTGGAAGTAGCAGCATGTGGTGGATTGCTCAATTTAATGGCACCCTTAGTAGCTAAAAGTCTCGTGCAACTTACAAGAATGGATATAACGTTTTGTGAAATGATAGAAGAAATCATAACAGATGAAGAAGATGAAGCAATCCATCTGATCATTTTCAACCAACTTGAATATTTGGGACTTAATGGTTTACCAAGTCTTACAATCTTCCACTCGGGGAGTTGCACTATCGAATTTCCGTCCCTACAACAAGTAGTTGTGAGACTATGCCCAAATATGAAATTATTTTCTCGAGGAGTCGTAAGCACACCAAGACTACATACACTACAAATAGCAGAAACAGAAGATGTAGGATGTTGGGAAGGCGACCTCAATACTACCATAGAACAAAGATATATAGAAAAGGTACGCATTGATACTTGAAATACTCCTTTTTTTCTCCCTATCAGACCTCAATATATGCTATGATTTGTAAATTGCAGAATGCCAAGAATTCTGAACAAAATTGAGAATGATGATCATCTTCGTATAACTGTGAGAGCAGAATTGTCATCGTTTAAGTTTATTACTAGAAGAGCTGGATCAGAAAGCTGCAGCATTGCATTCTTTTAAATCCTAGTCTCTGAGACTTTCTTCTCGTCATCGGTTTAAATCAGGACAAGCCTCAATTTTGCTTGCAACTGATGTTGCCAGTCGTGGTTTGGACATTCCTACGGTTGATCTTATCATAAACTATGATATTCCAATGTAATTTTCTGAAGTTTCTTTATAAAAAATAAAAATAAAAATTAAAAAATTAAAAAAATAAAACCTTTGTATGGTAGAATCTAACTGTCCCTGCTTCAGGAATCCGAGCGACTATGTTCATCATGTGGGGCGTACTGCAAGAGCAGGGCAGAGGTGGGCTGTCTGTGAGCTTCGTTTCCCAAGTAAGTTGAAGAAATAATGAAATATACTAGGGACTATATCTGAAGTTGTGGATATCTTTCTTCAGGCCTCTTTGCAGTGTCATTTGATTTTTAAATAATCTTAGAAAGTTATTAAACTAAAAACTCTGTTGTCTTTGTTTGATCTTTACTTGGTTTAGGTAAAGTTTAAGATTCTTGATTTGTATGATTAAACAATCCTAGTCACATAGGATCATTAACTTGTCTATTGAAATGGATGTTGATATCGAATTTCAATTAAAGATGTTATATTTTGTAATTATGTTATACATTATGCTAATATTGTTTACTTAACGGACATTGACTTTTTCAAGAATGATGTTGTTCTCCTTCATACAATCGAAGCTGATCTTGGAACGCAACTAGAAAAATTCGAATGTAAAGAGCAAAATGTGCTCTCTGACCTTACGAGGGTAAGATCTCTTGGGATACAATTAAGTATTTGAGTGACTTATCCGGTTTTAGCTTAATTTTGTCTTAGAGACCAATCGAACCTCAAACACTGACTTTAGCTCTGTCTTAGAGGCAGTTCAGCTCGAAAAATTCAGTGGTTCTTCCGACACCAACTCTAGCTCCACCGCCAGTTTTGCCGACATCGGGCTCGCCAAATGGACGGTGCAGACGTGCAAGGAGCAGGGGATGAAGAGGCCGACGGCGGTGCTCCCATGATTTTGGAGGTCCGCGACGTACTCGGGCTGGCACAGACTGGTGGCGGCAAGACGGCGGCTTTCGCGCTGCCGATACTGCAGCGGCTGGCGGAGGACCTGTACGAAGTACTGGCGTTGGTGGTGATGCCGACGAGGGAGCTGGCGTTCCAGCTGGCAGAGCAGTTCAGGGCTCTCGGGTCGTGTCTCCACTTGAGGTGCGAGGTGGTGGTTGGAGGCATGGACAAGTTGAGTCAAGCTAGAAATTTGGTGGGTAGGCCTCACGTGGTTATTGCTACTCCTGGTCGGATTAAGTTCGCATTGATGTCCATTTTATCTTGCAATTGTTATTTACCGGTTTTCACTCAGACAAGCTGTGATATTAATTTGTGCCACCAATAGGCCAGATGAATCGGACCTTGAGTTTGTCTGCACTGGACGCATAGATTGTCATTTGTACATTGGTTTGCCTGATGCCAAACAACGGGTGCAAATATTTGGTGTGCACAGTGCAGGAAAGCAACTTGCAGAAGATGTAAACTTTGAAGAGGTAAGTGGTTAGTTTAGTCGCATGCCTTTTTTGGATGCATTGATGTCCATTTTATCTTGCAATTGGTATATCTATTTCTTCTCTCACTTCATTATACAGGTTGTATTCGGTACTGTTGGTTTTTCCAGGGCAGATATTCGAAATCTTGTGAATGAATCAGCAATAATGTCGGTGAGTTACCCATCATAAGCTTCATGTTCTTCGATTACAGTTTTTCTGACATGGTAAAATGTTTTCCGGTGAACTCCTGCTTTTTCACTAATAATCTTATTAATTTAAATCTATGACTTGGTGCTTTGTCAATAATGTGGGCACGCTAATGCACGTCTTTTTACTGCTTTTACATTTCAATGTGAATATTCATTTTGCATTATTTATGTCTGTTATATGATATTCAAAAAGAGAAAGTTATATGGTCTAGATTATTATATATAGATATAGTTATAATTGGAGTATTTTATTCCAAGTCGACCTCAATGTAAGTTTCTGTCCTGTTCGGATGGTAGTGGCCAGGTGCACGATGATGAGAGTACTGCTTGTCTGCTTCCTGTTTCACTGCAATGATAAATTTTTAAGTGAGCTGAACCACTAATCACTTACTTACAAGATCAATTAATCATAGGCCGGTGTTTTTGTAATGTCAGCCTTATAGATTGGGGAGAACATATTTATCTTCAAAGAATTGTTAGTCAGTCGGACTTTGATCTGCCACTATGAGATAAATTATGCCATCTTTGTACTTTAGTTTGTGAATATCTTGCTCTGGTTTCAAGTTTAACATCTCTTAATTCACGTGTAGTGATCTTATGCATTTCACCGGAAGTTATTTTGAAGAGTTTTCTATGTTCTCTTGCTTTTCCTATATGTATAATATCATTGGTTGCAGGTGAGGAAAGGACATTCCAAGATCTACCAGCAAGATATTGTTGATGTATTAGATAAACAGTTGCTTGAGGGCATGGGAGTGCTTCTGACAGAGGAAGAACAACAAAAAATCGAACAAACTGTATGTGCCTGCCTATATTGTTTCATAGAACAAAGTGAAAATGGTGCTAATTGTTTTTCTTCATCTTTTTTTTTTCTTATATATTTTTATTTTTGATATAATAGGTGTTTTTTGAAAAGAAGAGGCTGCTGGCAGTACATGAAGCTGGTTACGTATTATTAGCTCACTTCTTCCCTCGATTTGATTGGCATGCATTTTCTCAGCTCCTGCCTGGTGGCAAGGTACCTTTTGTACTCAATAGGATAGGATTTTTCTTTTTTCATTTTTCATGATGCTTGTTAATGCCTTCTTATATAGTCTTTTTTCTTTCCCATAACACTTTGTAGGAAACTGCAATATCTGTGTTCTTCCCCCGTGAAGACATGGTAGACCAAGGTTATACAACCTTTAGATACATGAAAATGCAAATGGTGGTGGCTTATGGTGGGCGTTGTGCTGAACGTGTTGTCTTAGGAGATGATGTAACTGATGGAGGAAAAGATGATCTAGAAAAGATAACAAAGGTAACGGAGAAACATTGTGATAAATACAACTTTTGTTACGTTAGTTTTTTTTATTCACCATTTCTATGAGTTTAACTCTACCTTGACCGACCTCATACCTAATTTACATTGTTCCTCTAGCAATATACTCTTTCCTCACTGCTACCACCTTTACCACTGTACTGCCTGAGCCATGGCCCTCATATACACCTTACAGCTAACCAAGTTAACTTAAGCAGTATTTTTTAAACTGTCTTAACCATATCAATCTCACTTGTAGATTGTTGGTTGTTTTTGTTACTTAATTTCCCTGTGAATGATAGATTATTATCATTGTTTTGTTGTTAAATTTATTCTTTATTGCTAGGTCTAGTTTTGCAATCATCTTGAATTTTTTTTGTCAAATTCCTGCTCATTACCTTACTTGAGTTGTCTCTTCAGATTGCCAGAGAGATGGTGATCAGTCCTCAAAATGCAAGGTTGGGTCTTGCTGCTTTAACAAAAAGAGTTGGACTTTTGGATCGACTAGATAATTCTAATGGTGAATTGATAAAATATAGGGTATATTCTTCAAAATCCTGAGTTACAAATTAACATAAAATATGTAATGCCTTCTTCAGCTTCATATTTTTGATCAGCTGGTTTTTCTTTTGCTTCTTTGTGCTGCCAGTGGGACAATCCTCATGTCATTCCTGCCAATATGACACTTGAATTGTCTGAGCTATTTTCTCTGAGAGTTGACAAGGGTATGAATCTGCTTCTTTCATTCTCAGAATTGTATACTATGTGTAATGAGTGTTGATGCCTGCATATTGGAAGCTAGGTTCCACTTGAAGAGCTGTTATTCCAGACTAACAGCATCTGAGATTTTTAAATTTGTCCAGAAGCAGTTGTGGTTTCAATAAATGTGATTCTCTTAGTAACATGTACCGATAATCTTTAGAATCCAAATCTTGCTTTGTCTCTTGCTATATGTGTTTTCCTCTTGACAAACCCTAATTCATTGAAAATTGGTTTATTCCATTACACCATTGTGGTTCTAATATGAGAACTGCTGCCTCCAAAGCAATTACATTTAAAAGTTGAGTTCTGCTACTCACCACTTCGGCCATACTGGACTTTTATTTCTACTTCCAAATTACAGCCCAATCCCCTAATTATTTTAGTTTCTCGTATACCAAAAAATTAAAATAAAAAAATATTTAATAAAAGAAGAAAAACCTGATTACACCACATCACTTGCTTGATCACAGAAAATCACTCTCTCACGGTGTTTTCTTCACTCAAATCAGAGTATACATAATTGTGGTATTTATATGGGAGCACTAGGGTTGGCCAAATCCTAATCGGATTCTATTTCCTTTTCCTCTTTCTTTTCTATGCAAGATTTCCTATTCTCACTTGAATCTGCCAAACCGTTGTCAATACCGTTGTTGAAGCCACATGGTTTCCCACAGTGGAATCTAATGGAATTGAACCGCTGTCAATACCACTATCGAAATTACACAGCACTTCGCAAAGCACTTTCCACTGGACACGACTGCTGTCCACACCAATGTGAAAGACACAGTGCAACACATGGCGATCTCCTCTGATTGGTGGACCGATGTCCTTTTGACAACTGTCCAAATTTCTGCTATCCCATATATCAAAGCATCATCAGCTTCTTTTGTTGACTTGAGGTGTTCACCAAACTCTCTCTCTCTCTCGCACACACATACATACATATATATATATATATATATATATATATATAAATATATACAGAAATTATCCTATCAGTGCATCCTTAGAGATTTTTTATTTTAATTTCAGTAAGGACCTCGATGAAAATATACCGATTTTAATGAATTTGATTTGATTGTTTTTATAGATGATAAGTTTATTAAAATCTACCTATGAACAAGAATTTTTCAAATACTAGAACTATGTTTCTTGAATTTTCCTATATTTCGTCTATTTTCTAATACTTTCATATTTAAAAAAATTTGGATAAGTAGTTTTAGCGCTCTGAAAATTCTCAAATTTTGTTCATATGTAGATTTCATTGAACTCATCATCCACACAAAAATTCAGATTAAAATTTATTAAAATCGATGTGTTTTCATCATGGTCCTTACCGAAATTAAAATAAGGGATCTCCTATGAGAGACTTACTCTATGTATATATGTATATATGTATATATATATATATATATATTTATACACACACTTGCTTTTCATATATTTTGCTTGAAAATGATAATTTCATTAAATATAAAATGATATCATAGAAAAAATACATTTGTTATGATAAACAAATTTCTCATAAGTCATAACTCATAAACAAAATTTGACAAGAAATACCAAACATATATTTCAAAGGCAAGTTTGAAAGTAAGATATTAAATACATTTTACTCGTATTTAAGTCAAGTTTTTTCCCTTAAAAAAGTCAAGTTTTCTACTTTTAAATATTTCAAATCACTTGAAAAAAAAAAAAAAAAACATTTGAATGAATTTCTTATTAGACTATTAAGACTTAAGATTAAAAAACAAAAAAAAAAATGGTTTCATTTTCATATCGGGCCAATATAAAAAACTGAGAAATTAGACCCAACCATTTATAAAGGCAAAATTTTGGTTTGGATAATAAAGGAGTTAGAGTCCGTTTAGGAGAGCTTTTAAGTAGATTTTTTTGTAGTAGATCTTTTTGAAGTAGAGCTTCCATAAGTAGAGCTTTCAGGGAGTTGATGTTGATCGTTTGGTTGTCAATTAAAAAAACTCTTTTCAACCATAGACCGTTTGGTGAAAGAAAATTTAAAAGCTTTTTTAAATGATAGAATTACCAAAAATGATATATAAAAGAATTTAACACTTCTCCAAACAAATATAAGATTATGAGCACATATCATTTTTTTTTTTTTTTTATGTTTTTGGAAAAAAAAAAAAAAACTGTATTATAAAATAAATTTATAAACAATACAAGTTCAATTATCCAAATAGAAAAAGAAACATAAGAGTTGAAGAATATAAAATTTTAGTTTTTTATTTTTAGCACAATTTATATTGCTTTGTTTGCTCATTGCTCTTTTTTAGTCCAAATCGAATTTCTAATCTTAAATAATTAAATGAAATTGCAAAATATTATAAAGGAGTACGAGAATATAAGTTCGAAATAAATTACTAAAAATTCAAAACATAACAATAATAAAATATTTCAATAACATAAAATCAAAATCAAAATAAATAACCTAAACTAATTAGAAAGATGTAACATAAATTAAATTTTACTAAAGAAAAAAAAAATGAAAGGAGAGATCTTAAAACTTACAGGTTAATGATGAATCTTTAAAACTTTGAAGTGAAACAGAAGCCAAAGTGAAACGATATTGTTGAGAAGTAGTGTTTAACGTGTAAAAAAAAAAAAAAAATTGATTAGGGTTTTAAAAAGATACTGTGTAATCAATAAAATATAATAAGGTTATATTAAACATTTAATGTTTTTTAAAAAAGCTCAAAAAGGTTTACTTGGAAAAGCCTTAAATTTGAGCTTCTGTAAATAGATGTTAAACAACTTTTTTAATCGTCGAAAGCTTTACTGGAGTGTCAACCAAACGACACGAAAAAAATTGAAAAGAGCTTTTTTAATTAAAAAAATTCTAGTATGAATCGGATTTGAAATCGAGAGTACTATATATTGTACAACGACAAATAATTTTACTACATAAGCTAGCTAGTATTAACACAGAAACATGGCATCTTGTACTCTTTGCTTGCCGGAGCTTTATCTTCTCGAAGGCGTTGTAATCTATAGAAAGAAAGAAAAAAAAAAAATCTAGGGAAGAAAGGCAAATTACTCTCTTTTGGAGCTATGTTTTGGTAATTTTATGGTAAAAAAGTTAAAAATATGATTTTTATAGGGTTATTTTAGTAATTTTACTTTCCACGATTTTCTCTAAGATTTTTTTTCCTAGATTTCAAGTTTTTTTTTTTTTTTTTTTTTTTTTTTTTTTTTTTTTTTTCACTTTTGTAATTTAAAAGCCAAGTTGCACTGTTGCAGGGTTATTTTTATAATTTTGGATATATACTTAAATTTTTTTTTAGAAAATTGTTATTAACAGTTAAACTTTCATATGTGGTCACAAATAAATTTTTTATATTGTATGTTGTCATTTTTAACATATTCCACATCAAGAAAACAAAACAACAAAATTAATTATAAACAACTAAAAACAAAACCCAAACATAAAAAATAAAAAAATAAAAAAATAAAATAAAAAAAAAACTACTAAAAACAAAACCCAAACATAAAAAAAAAAAAAAAACAAAAAAAAATAATAATAATAAAAAAACAACTAAAAAAGTAAAAAATACTGAAGAAGAGAGAAAAAAAATTACGATGACAATGGGATAGGGGACTGCAAGTATGAAGGACATGAGGTCACTGCAACCTAAGAACATAGTTACGAAGATGACATGGCCATGTTCAATCTATCTTGGAGGCCACAACGATTATTTTTTGTTTTTATTTGTTATTTTAATGTATATTTATTTTATTTAATAATTTATCAGTTTTAAATATGGGTATTAAAGTAGTTTCACCACTTCAGTCAAGGTCGACAGCCTAAATTAACTATTTATAAGGGCCGATTGGTATTTTCAAAAAGTTGGGGACCGATTTGGCACTTGTAAATGAAGTAAATCGGTTGTAATTTTTTTATTTTTTTTATTTTTTTTATTTTTTATTTTCTTAAGTTGGAAACTTATTTAGTAATTGACTTCTTAAAAAAAACATAATAATTTTTTTTTCAACAGAAATGATTCTACTATTCTAGTCAACTACTCAAGTAATCATGGTGATTGGTTGATTGGTAGTTGGTACCTCTAGTGTCTGGTAACGAGTAGTGAGTGATAGGTAATTGGCTCTGACTTTTTATTTTCTAAATAGAGGAGTGCTTGTTATTGGTACTGGACTAGTTGGTAGAGTACTAGGGTGTACTGGAGATGGGTCGAATCATGACCGGTTCGGCATGCCACGTTACCCGAAACCCGGTCAAGACCCGACTCATGCTCCAAAAGGGTTTTTGATTTCCACTATATATCCCAACCTATTTGAGGCGGAGTGACTCATATCCGACTCAAAGTGACATGATTCATTTAACAAAAAAGAATGTTCAAACCATTAGATAAACTATATAATTGAATTTGGAATCAAGAGCTTAAATTTTAACATTCAATTAAATTTAAATATATGCTTAAATTGACAAATATATTTAAATATAAATTTAAATATAAACTACAAATAAATATTGTCATTTTTCCTAAGCAACATTAGGAGATGCGAGGCAGTGTGATTAATATATATATATATATATATATATATATATACAGATTTTTTATTTTCAGTTCGAACTGACAATAAATATATCAGGACGAAGAATATAGACCACTAGATTTACATACTTTGACTCAAAGTGTATATGCACTTGTCAAAACTTCTCCATAATCTGTGGTCCATATTCTTCGTCCTAATATATTTATTGTCAGTTCGAACTGATAATAGAAAGACTATATATATATATATACTTTTGATATAGTGTGATTAATATTGTTGTTGACCTTATTTTCTTAGAAAACATTTGATTCGTAGATAAGGAACATTGAACAAGTGGACTGCAAAAAAAAAAAAAATCATATATGTACCACCTTTGTTTAAAGTAGTTTTTTTTATTCGTTAATTAATTATTGATTTTTTTTAATGGTTTTAATAAATGAATTAATAAGTTATATAAGTTGTTAATGTGTATATATAATTATAGGGTTATTATAACTAAAGTCCCTACTTTTTAATGAATTGTCATCTTTTAGTCCTTCTAGTTTCAATAATAGCTTGTTAACCCCTAAATAAAATTAAAACGCCTCCATCAGGGTTCGAACCATCAACCTTAAGCCCTTAAGGTTAAAAGGTTCAATCTTTAACTAGCTGAGCTACTCTAACTCATTGTTGAAGATTTGTTGATTTAAATGTATATATAGTTATATAATTTATTTAAACTAATTTACATCTATTTGTATAATTTAAAATAAACTCATATTTAATAATAATATATAAAAACATATTTATGAAAATGAAAAAGAAAATAACAAAACAAAATGAAACCAGAAAATCAAAGCCCGTAATTTTTTTTTCCTTTCTTTTTTTGGATTTTTTTCTTTTCAAAAAAATATATTATTTCAATTTGATAAAATAACCTAGAAAATTAGATCTCATAAATTGAAATTTCCTTTTTTTTTTTTCCTTTTTTTTTTTCCTTTTGTTTTGTTATTTTCTTTTTCATTTTCATAAATATGTTTTTATATATTATTATTATATATGAGTTTATTTTAAATTATATAAATATGAGTTTATTTTATTTTATTTTTGTTGATTTTTTTCCCTTTTCAATTTATGAGATTTGATTTTTTATTTATCAAATTGAAATAATATATTTTTTGAAAAGTAAAAAAATCCAAAAAAAGAAAGAAAGAAAAAAAATTACTGGCTTTGATTTTTTGATTTTCATTTTGTTTTGTTATTTTCTTTTTCATTTTCATAAATATTTTTTTATCTATTATTATTAAATATGAGTTTATTTTAAATTATATAAACAGATTTAAATTAGTTTAAATAATTTATATAATTATATATACATTTAAATTAACAAACCTTCAACAATAAGCTACAGTAGCTCTGCTGGTTAAAGGTTGAGGCTTTTAACCTTAAGGTTGATAGTTCGAACCCACCAAATTTGGGTAATATAACATTACTCTTTAAAAAAATAAGGGACTAAAGTGACTAATATAGTAAAAACATTTAATAAGGTGACAATTCATGAAAAAGTAGGGACTTTAGTGATAATACCCTATAATTGTATATAATGATTAGGAGGTGCAGTGGCTTAGTGGGACTAGGACAATGAAGTCCTGATTATGTTAATGGGTTTCACTTTACTACAAGTCAAATCAAAATCAATTCAAACTTTAAGACAAAAAAAACCAACTCAAAATTATTTCAAATAACGTGTCAGCTCTGATTTGTTAGAATTAAATCCAAAGCATAAAACTAAAAGAACAAGATCATTGGATTAATTTATCGATTCAACTGAATTAACCGAACCTAGCTACTAAAGTTGGATTAATTCAGTTAAATCTATATAACTTTGAAACTTAAATGAAATTTGAATATTGTACACTGTTTGAACTTAATTATTTACACTATAATTAGAAAAAAAAAAAAAAAATACAAAAAATGAACGATTTAAAGTAGAAAATAGCTGAGCTGGCTGATTTCAGTTATTAAATAGGTTCGTGATCCAAATAACTGAAACCGCTGAGATTGGATTAATTTAGTAAAAAGAATTCAATTTATTGATATATATTTACAATTTTTAATTATATTATCCATGATAAATTTAATATTATTCTAATAACATTTTCATTTTATTTTATGTTTTAAATGTATGTTATTATTTATTTATTTTTTGAAATGATTTTTTTATTAATATTAAATATAATATAAAAATATAAGGTATTTTTGGTGATAAAATGTAAAATAAAAATACAAAATAAAAAAAATATATATATATATTTTTTATTCTCTTTGGTCCTTGGCCAATAGCGGATTGTTTGTGAGAAAATCTTACATGCACCGGGTGCAATGCACCATTGCACCTGTCCAATAAATGCATGCCATGTGGAAAGAAATCCAATCAAATGAGTTCTCCATACCACCGGTTGTATGGAAGATTTTCTCATTTGTTTCATGCATGTAAGTTACCTTTTCAAGCGCCCGCCAATCTGGACTGCAAAAATGGTTATATGTTTTTTTGTTTTATTTATTTATTTATTTATTTATTATTTTATTTTTTTTTAACTCACCTACTGGTCCTACTCCCCATAGCAACTGAACCTCTCTCACCGCCTTAACTATGCTATAAAAAATAATGGAACTGTATGTCAGATCCCTAGCTAGCATACAATTTTCTTGATTTCTCCGATCTTGTACGTTGTTTGTCGATCTTTTTTCTTCTTCTTCTCCGATTGTCTTTTTTTCATATTATTTTTCAACAATTTTCTTCTTCTTCTCTTTTGACCCATATTTTATTGATCTGTTTTTGGTTTTGCTTTCTTTTCAGGTTGCTAAAAAACGCTGTTGAAAAAAAGATGGTTAAGAAGTGTGTCCTTGACTTGAAGGAACATGAATTGAAGCGAAAGAGAGTGCTCATGAGATTCGATCTGGGTCAGCTTTTGGATGAGAACCTGATCATGATCGTCAATCCCATCAAGGTCTTCAATGTTGTCATGAATATCAAGTACTTGATCGCGCATGACGCCAAAGTGATCATTCTCTGCGGTCACTTGGTAAACAAGTTTTCTTTTATCTATGCATGCTTAATTTTTTGCTTGTTTACAGGGTTGTTTAGACTCCAATCTAATCTAATTCAATAGAATTCAATGGATCCAATCTAATCCATTAGGTTTGATTGGAATGAATAATATATTTTAAACTTTTTAAACTTTAAAGTTTCCAATTATGTATTTTTTTTTTGTTAATTTTATTTGAAGTATCAAATGAACTAATTATTTAATTTTGTTAATTTTAGAAATATTTTAACTTTTATATATTGTCATTGTTGTTAAAAATGGGAATTTGAGCTTTTGTTTAGATGTAATTGGAAAAAAAAAAAAAAAAAAAATTCTCTGTTGCTTTTGGTATTCTCGCTTTTTTTGCGGTAATCCATAGTTGTTAGGGTTTCATCTTGCGGGTGGTGTTACTTTTTGTACCTATTAATTGTTTGTCTTTGATTTTTAGGGACGCCCTGAGGGTTTCAACTCCAAGTACAGCTTGAAGCCTATTGCGGGAATGCTATCTGAAATCCTTGGAGTCGAGGTTTGCGGGTTTATTTATTTATTGAAATAGTGATTCTTATTATTTTTTCTACTCTTGTCTTTATATATTTTTGATGCTCATCTTTAATTTCTTACTCTGCTGCAATATATATAAATATAGGTCAAAATGGCAAAGGACTGTATTGGTGAAGGGGTTGAGAAATTGGTCGCTGAAATCTCAGTTGGAGGTGTCTTGCTCCTAGAAAACTTGAGGTTCCGCAAGGGGGAAGAAAAGAATGACCCTGAATTTGCCAAGAAGCTAGCTTCACTTGCAGATGTCTTCGTAAATGAGGCATTTGGCATTGCAGATAGAGTCTATGCTTCTACTGTAGGAGTGACTAAGTACTTGAAGCTTTCTGTTGGTGGTTTTGACATGCAGCGAGTATGGATCTATTTGATTTTAGTGTTGTAATTTCCTTGAGCAATTAAAGAATATAGTTGCCTTTAGGCTTAAAATGATTTACTGTTGACATGTTGAGTTTGTTTTCTGATTTTAGGAAGTTGAGTTCTATTCTGAGAATGTGAACAATCCCAACGAGTCAGTAGTTTATGCAATTGTTGGTGGGACCTTACCAGCCAAGGCTGAGGTTATAGAAACCTTGATTAAGAATGGTTACAATCTAGTGCTGGGTGGAGAAATGATGTATACTTTGTTCAAGGCCAAGGGATACGAAGTTGGTGCCCACATTGTCGAGGAATGCGAGATTGCCATGGCAAAATCAATCATTGAGATGGCAGAGGCCAAAGGGGTGACTATTCTGATCCCTTCCGATGTTGTCATTATTGACAGGTACTGCACCGAAGCTAATCCATCTATGCCATACTCAATATATGTCTATATATATATATATATATATATATATATCACATTAATTACCTAACACAGAGTACATTTGTACATACTAGAAAGAAGTTTTTGCAGGTGGTTCCAGCAGATCGAATTCCAGATGGATCAATGGTGGTGTGTATCGGTCCTGATACCATCGAGGCATTCAAGGAAGCATGTGGAACAGCCAAAACCATCATCTGGAATGGACCTATTAGCATTAATTCGGAGTTTGATAAGAATGGCCCTATTAGCATTTTGGAGTTCGATAAGTTTTCCCCCACAGACGATGTATTAATTGTTTTTGTGCATACATATATATTATCCTAATAACAAAAACTTTACCAAACTATTAAATGCAGGTAATTTCCAATGTGCTTGCGGATCTCAGCGCCAAGGGAGTGACCACGATCATCGGAGGAGATGACACAATTGCTGCCGTGGAGAATGTTGGAGTTGCGAAACGGATGAGCCACATCTCAACCGGATTTGACGCAGGCTTAGAGATTCTTGCTGGGAAACAGCTCCCTTCAGTCTGTGCTCTTGATGACAAATATACTCCTATTCCATTCGAGTTTTCTAAACTGCTCGCAGAGATCTCAGGGTGGGTTGCAAACCAGATGAGCCACGTCTCAACCGAATTTGGCACAGGCTTAGAGATTCTTGCGGGGGAACAGCTCCATGCAGTACTCTGTGCTCTTGATGATGACTATACTCCTATTCTATCCAAGTTTTCTAAACTGCTCGCAGATATGTCAGGGTGGTTTGCAGCAGCCAATAGTGCATAGTAGTCACGGGTTTTGTCGATATTTATAATGTTTTCTCATTAGCCATAGCTTTGAATGCCTTTGCATTGGAACCACGTTGGAATATTATTAATAATGGCCCAATTACATGAGAGGCAGTTTTTCTTTCAAGTCATGCATATTCTTGGTTTGATTTCGAGCATGATCATTAGTTTTTCAAATGTCAATGTTTTGGATCCTCTACTGATCTAATATTTTTTCTCGTCTTTAATATTTTTTCTCGTCTTTTTAAAGCATGTGATTGGTTGTTGATAAAATGGTTATAGAAGTCAATCAAATCTTAATCACATATTCGTTGCAATGTTTATGTGTCATGAAATTAGATGAGGTCAGAAAAAAGATCATATAAGTAGAGGATTCAAAATTTTATTATTGTTATTATTATTATTATTATTATTATTTTACGGATTTGGATGCTGATATGATCTTTTTTTTTTTTTTTTTTTTTTAAGCATATGATTGGTTGTCGATAGAGTGGTTATATAAACCAATCACATTTTAACCACACATTCATTGCAATGTTTATATGTCATAGATTAGGCGAAAAAAGATTAAAGGATCCAAATTCTTTTTTTACACTTACTAGTGTTATTTTCGGAAGTTCTTTTAATTATTTTTTTCTTGAAATAAAAAGCATTCTTACTGTAGAATCTAACTGTTCTACTTCAGGAAACCGAGATATTTTGTTCATCGAATGGGGCGTACTGCAACTCTGCAAGAGCATTATCCAGGTAAGTTGTATAAATATACTATATTTGAGCTTCATTAGTGCTGTCTATTAATTCTTGTAATCAATAAATGAATTTGAGAGTATACAAGTCTTTTTATGTGTATATTACAAGGATTAATTAGGAGGTGCAGGTAATTCAAAAAAAAAAGGAAAATTAGGAGGTTTAGTGGGATTAGGACAATGGAATCCTAATTAGATTCAATTTAAGACAAGCACCTCTAACCAATAAAGTAAATATGAATAATATTTTCCATAGATCCCCTTTATTTTTCATTTTTTTTGGGTATCACTGAATATATACTAAAATGGTTATATACTAAATTACATAGGAGGACATAATTGTAGTGTTAAAAACTCATTGTTACTCTTTCCACCCATATGCTACATCTTAAACTCTAGATCGAATTTGATTCAAAAACAAAATCACTTTCTTAATCAAATTAATCGAGGTGTTCCATTTCAATCAACAAAATCAAATTATTTCTTTCTACCGGACCTTTATCAAAGTTATATGGGTTCTTCAATTTTCAATGAAACAATGAGAAACTGGGTTTGTTCGGTTAAAATAATATTGGTTCTAAGAGAGATTTTTTTTTTAATCAAAGTAACTTACCTTCAGGCAAGCTAGTTTTGGTATTAAAATTTTTAAGATATGTGTAGAGAATAAATGGACATGTGTTATACTTAGAAAACTCTCGGAACTCGCCCGAATTGTCTCCACAAGAGAGCATTGTAGCACTAAAATCCTTCCGCAGAATCCAAATTCTTGGGTTGTTTGGCCAATTTTTTTACTCATTCTGATTCTTTATTTTTTATAATTTTTTTGGTGGTGTTAATTTATCCAAAAGTTACTGTTTGTGTGCGTGTATCTGCTTTGATTTTGATCAAGCTTTCCAGAAATCTGTTATCCTCATCATGGACTTAAGAACAATATCCTTCTACGTGGTTATTATAACTAGATTGGATCAATATGGATCAGGTGAGCGAGAAAACTGATCGCGAGGGAGCCTACGGTAATGTGTACAAATAAAGCTCGGGACTGCATCAGCAGTGAGACGGTAGCTTTGAAAACGATCAGCATGGATGTTGAAAAGGTGGGCATGCCTAGCACTGCAATATAACTTGAAAGTAATGCAGCATCCGAACATTGTTAGGTAGATAAGTATGCGCACCGCAGATCGTATATATGATTGACATATTCTCTCTAGCTTCATTAATCTGAAGTGTGCTAATGGTTATCCAATTGTCAGTTTGCAGGAACAGTACATCGAGAAGTATGTGTGTTTGGATTTCGATTATCTGGACATGGATTCCTGCACAGATTTTGAAAAGAATCCACATACAATAAAAGTGAGAACTGATCAAACCAAATTATGATGGTGGTCGTGATTTAATCTTTTTAACATTTGTAACATCTTGGCTGCAGACATTCCTTCATCAGATTCTACACGGTGTTGTCTACTGTCATTCTCATAGGGTTCTTCATCGAGACTTGAAACCGCAAAACTTGCTGATATAAAACATATTTGTTTATCTTAAACAGTTTTTTATTAAATTGCCCAAGAAGGTGAGGATGTTTATCTTGTGTACATGTTACCTAAAAAGGAAATTATAGGTATTCTCTCTGCCATAATATTTGTCTCCACATTCAGGTATCAATTCTTTCAATCAATGTAGCTTGAGCTTTGTGTAATGTATAGCCGTATAGGCTTACTTGTTATATTGAAAATACTTGTTATATTTTCCAATATCCGCATGAGTATTGATTCTAACACATTCCATTGATCTTTACCTATGAGAGCAGAAATTGTCATCATTTAAGTTTATTACTGGAAGAGCTGGATCAGAAAGCTGCAGCTTTGCATTCTTTTAAATCCTAGTATCTGAGACTTTCTTCTCTTCATCAGTTTAAATCAAGATAAGCCTCAATATTGCTTGCAACTGATGTCGTCGGTCGTGGTTTGGACATTCCTACGCTTGATCTCGTCATAAACTATGATATTCCAATGTAATTTTCTGAATGTGACATGATTGTAAGATTTCCAAACCTGAAGGATGGTTCACAAAAGCTAGGGTCTTGAAGGGAGGGCTAGTTGGCTTGTCAGTCAGAGGAACAAAATCATATTCTAGATTACTGAGAGAAAATTTGCGCAAAAGAAGGCTTGAGACTAAGTAGGCATCAGGGTAGACGCGGCGACAAAAGTGAGCACCGGAAATCAGAGAGTGCCACTGTCTAGATGCAGATTTGAATCTGAGAATAGATTTCAAGGGTAAACGAACCAAGATTTCTGTCAAGATATCATCATTAGCTGCTATGGAATTCAATTTCTTGTTACTATTGACACATGACATACTTTGAGAATTAGCCTTTCCGGCTTGGAGGGCAACAGTGCAGAGGACGGTGGTGTGGAGAGCAGCGACTTGGTGCCGTGAACGGAGAAGAGCAGAACGAAATCGATGGAAATGAGAGAGCGACAGTGTGAACTAAGTGGTGGAAATTAGATTTTGGGTTTCTTTGTTTTTTTTTTTTTTTTTTTTATATATATATAACTAAGATCGGAAATCAATCATGTCATAAACTATGATCTCGTCATAAGAGTTGTTAGTTTGTTGCCAGTCTGTATGAGATTGTGCACAAAATGATATTGCTAATCTGCTCCTACTTTCTAGTTGTTAGTTGTCAGGTTGTAAGCCTATAAAGGGCCAAGTTGCTATGAAATAAAGTATCGAATTGCAAAACAAATACATATTCTCCCTGTTTTCTTCTTCATTCTCCTTCTTCTCTGCTGAAACTAAATTCTATCTTATCAGGGGCATACTGCAAGAGCAGACAGAGGTGGGCTGTCTGTGAGCTTCGTTTCCCAAGTAAGTTGAAGAAATAATGAAATATACTATAGACTATATCTGAAGCTGTCTATTAAACGACGGTGTTTTGACAGAAAACAAGTGTTCGATGAAATGCCTCTAAGAGAAATGAATGAACAGTACTAGTGAAGTGAAGTAGAGCAAGAAACAATCATTGAAAAATGAATAAGTGGATACTTAACAGTGTCACTTGAAGGTATTTTTGTCGAAACAATCATTGAAAGATGGTTTGAATTATTTTCATGTGTCGTTCATGTGTACTAGACTGGATACAAACATCTCCGATTTGAATCTTAATATATGCAAAGACAGGACAAGTAGTTTATATGTAGATAATCTGCAAAAGCAAATAAGCTTACTAACCAGAATCACAAGCAAGGTACAGAGCAGCCATAGCAATATCCTACTTATCCCCTAGTTTATACAACAGCATGTACTCTCGAGCTTTGTTATCAATTTCATCAGGAGCAAGTTTACTCATGCTTGGGGTACCACTAATGGGGCCCGGGGCAATTCCATTGACTCGAATATCGTAGTCGGTTCCCCATTCCAGAGCCAAATTTCTAGTAACACTATCAATGGCAAATGGCAGCCTGTTCCGAAGAAACAAAGTACAGATGTTTACTATAAAGGTTATTTATTTGTCACAGCTAGTAAAATAGCAACAAATGTGGCGAACCTTGGCAGCAGATACATGTATTTGATACCATGAAGCTGTATAGTGTAAAGTAGCACTTATATTCAAAATTGTTCCACCACTAGATGAACCTCTTCCGGGTCCTCCCTTTTTGAGATATTTAAGTGCTTCGTAGCACATTGTGAATGTTCCGACAGAATCAATATCCATAACTGCAGGGGTGATTCAAAGAAACACATTTAGCTAAATAACTACAGCAGCCTATGGTAGATAAGTGAGTTTACATGGCCATCCATTTTCCTTTTATAAAAAGTTAATCTATTAAAAGAAACCGGTGTTTACATAATTACATTAATCCAATGTTTTATAATCACAATTCAAACATAGAACCTGTTTTAAAGCCATTAGGGGACAAATCTTCAGCTGGTACAAGAAAATTACCAGCTGCAGCATTCACAAGAATGTCTAGCCGTCCAAAATGCTTGAAAGTTGATTCCACAACTCTTTTCGCATCTTCCTGTTTACGAACATCCCCCACGAAGTCAACAGCCTTCAGAGCAACACCATAAGTTATGAATCGCTAGCACATACTATCAACTGAAAACCTCAAATATCATATAAAATCATAGCATTCAAATAATTTAATTATAAAAAAAAACTCAGATTAACATCAGTGGAGTAACACCAAGCATCCTCCACGAATAAACAAATAGCTGAACCAAGTTAATTGCATAGCTTCAAACTCCGAACCATTCTTCATAAGCTGCCTAGCAATTGAATGGCAATCAATGAAAGAATGTGAAAAAGCATGAAACAAACAGCACAAATTCAAAGAAGCATAAGAATCAAAACCCCATGAAAAGGATTCAACCAATCAAACTAACAGAGTTTCCTTCATTTTTCTTCGTTTTTGCAAGGTAAGGAATTCTAGTCTTGATCAATTAAATTGTGAAAAGATAAAAATAAAATCAAAGAGAATATTCCCATCAACCTGAATCAGTAACATAAGAATCAAAATCCCATGAAAAGGATTCAACATATAAAACTAACAGATTTCCTAAACTTTTCTTCGTTTTCGCAAGGAAAGGAATTCTAATCATGATCAATCAAATAGTAAAAAGATAAAAAAGAAATAAAACAGTAGATTCCCATCAACCAGAATCACAGCCATATTTGAGAAAATCCTAGACTTTAACATGAAATTTAACAACTTTAACAGGTCTGTTTTCCTAGCTAATCAATCTAAATAAAATGCAATAACACATAGAAAAATACCATCACCAACCAACAACTGAAAAACTGGAAATTTACACATGATTGATAAAAAACAGAAAAAAATTGAAGGACCCCAGATAAGAAAAAGACAATAACTAACAGAAAACACAATAAAAATCAGACCTTGATCCCAAGAGATTGAAGAGCAGAGACAGCAGAGTCAAGCACTTGCTTTCGACGACCCATGATAGCAATCGAAGCTCCATGTTGACCAAATTGTGTACATATCTCTAATCCACTTCCAGACCCACCTCCTGTTATCAAAGCAATTGATTTCTTCTTCTTCAACAACAATTGATATCTTCATATATCTTCATATCTTCCTTGAACGGTGACTCCATCACAATTGATTTCTTCTTCTTCAACAACATCCACCACCACCACCGCTCTCTCTCTCTCTCCCCCTCTGCTACTGATTTCTGTTATGTCTTTGTTTTTGTTTTTGGTTTTTGGTTTTTTTTTTTTTTTTTTTTTTTTTTAATATACAATTCTAAAAGATGAAAACCCGAAAATAGATCTTAAAAGAGTCCACACGTCAACTGATGATTTGGTGGAATATAATCGGATATGGGCCAAGTGGGCCGTTATAACCCGAATTAACTAAACGGATCCAAGTCGGTTTAGTGTCTGTTATGGTGGTTGGGTTAGATTATTCACTTTGATTTTCAGTGAAACCAAAACGAAGCAAAATTAAAAAAAACAATGGAGGAAGAAACCCTAATCGACGAGAATTTTCCTCTCTTCGGGAAATCAAAACGAAAATCTATACCAATCGAACCTCAAAACACTGACTTTAGCTCTGTCTTAGAGACAACTCAGCTCGAGAAATTCAGTGGTTCTTCCGACACCAACTCTAGCTCCGCCGCCAGTTTCGCCGACATCGGGCTCGCCGAATGGGCGGTGCAGACGTGCAAGGAGCTGGGGATGAAGAAGCCGACGGCGGTGCAGTCCCACTGCATTCCCAAGATTCTGGAGGGCCGCGACGGGTTTGATGAGAAAGCGAAAGAACGGAAAAAGCAGAAAATGAAAACGCTAGCAAAGAAAGGATTATTGAAGAAAAGGAATGAAAAGAGAAAAATATCTGTCGATTAGTTTGCAATTATAAATTAATTATTTCCAAATTTTTAGTTTTGTGTGAATTGAAGATGCATTTTGTATCAGCAGCTTACCAAAAATTTTATAGTCAAATCAAAATCATAAGATTATTTATTCATCGTGAGATACTCTTTGTTGATAAAAATGGATGATTGTTATACATAAAATATGATTGAATTATAAGTTAGGTTAAATTGTAAAAATTTATTAAGTTAGAGGGTAAAATAGTACTTTTAAATCATTTGCTTCAGATTAAGGGTAAATTGGTCAATTTACTGTTTCTGTTAGGATTAACCGTTAAAATCAATGGATTTTAAAAAACAGTGGTTCTCTCATAAGGGATCCCTTATTTTAATTTCGGTAAGGACCACCATGAAATCATATCGATTTGAATGAATTTTAATTTGAATTTTTTTGTGGATGATAAGTTCGTTGAAATCTACCTATGAATAAAATTTGAGAATTTTTCAAGCACGAAAACTATTTTTCTTGAATTTCCTATATTTCGCCTATTTTTCTAATGCCTTCATATTTAAAAAAATCGGTAAAAATGGTTTAAGTACTTGAAAAAATTTGAAATTTTATTCATACGTAGATTTCAATGAACTTATCATCCACAAAAAAATTCAAATTAAAATTCATTCAAATCGATATGATTTCATGGTGGTCCTTATCGAAATTAAAATAAGGGATCCCTTATGAGAGAACCACTATTTAAAAAATATAAAAGACCTTTTAAATATATGTGGATATCCATATTTCTATAAAAGACCTTTTATATATATGTGGATATCCATAATTTGATTAATTTCTATAAAATATCTTAGTACCCCATGGTCATTGACTACCACAGGTTCACAGCCAATTCTCATTGACTTAAATCTTGGTTAAACAGCAAAAACTCTGATCTTGAAAACATTTTTGAGAATTGAGAGAGATAATCAAGTACTAGTTGTTGCTCTAAATCTTTCAAAAATTTCTCTCATTCGTGTGTGCCGTGCGACTTTAGTAATCTCTACCTTCCACATTTTGTTTATTTGTGAAATTTGTTAAAAAAATGAGACAGGCGGGCCCGTGATTGACAAGGAGAGAGAAAAGAGAGGGGAGTTGTTGAATGGTGGGCCCGCATTCGTTGAAAAGAGAGGAAAGAGGAGTTCACTTTTCTATAAAATATCTTTGTCATTGACTACAAGTCTACCCCAGCCAATTCTCATTGACTTACAATCTTCATTAAACAGCAAAAACTCTGATCTTGAAAACATTTTTTAGAATTGAGAGAGATAATCAAGTACTAGTTGTTGCTCTAAATCTTTCAGAAATTTCTCTTGTCCAGTGATTATTGCTCGAAACCAGCGAGAGACATTGTTCTTCACTTGCCAGTCCAATTACTTCTTCTGTTGTTCAACTTGCTCTGAGATACAAGAGGTGCACTTTGCTCTTCTTCTTTGTTGGTCTTGTTTTTTAGATTTTATCTGTATCAGTGATTTATTTTCCTAGGAAAATCATCAGAAAAAAAAAAAAAAAAGTATTTGTAACAAATAATTGAAAATCATCAGGAAAAAAAAAAAAAAAAAAAAAAAACAACTATCAATTTTGCTTCTTTTTTTGTTGGTCTAGCTTCTTCGATTTATTTGTATCAGTAGTCCGTTTTGAATCATTCAGCTTTTAGAACTTTCTTCTAGATTTTTGCTTTTTCAAGAGTGAGTATCTCCATAAAAAACAATTAAAAAAAAAAAAGTTGTTGCTCTGTTTGTTATTAAAAAAGACAAGAGAGAAGAGAAAGAAAAAAAAAAGACAGAGAGATAAAAGAAAGCAAGGAGTGATAAGAAACAGGAAATGGCAGAGATAGTTATTTCCATTGCAGCAAAAGTTGCAGAGTTGTTGGTTGTTCCGGTTGGAAAGCACATATGTTATCCGTTCAAGTACGAGAGCAACATGGAGGAGCTAAAGCAACAAGCTGAGAAGCTGATAAATGCAAGGGACAGAGTGCAGAATTCCGTTGACACGGCCAAGAGACAAGGGGATGAGATCGAAAAGGATGTTGAGAAATGGCTCAATAGCGTGGATGCGTTTGCAGCCCAACTACTCGTGAAATCCATTATCGATGGAGAAGAAGACAGAGCAAAGAAGAAGCTGTGTTCAATTGGCTTCTGTCCTAATCTGATTTCGCGTTACTCACTCAGCAAGAAAGCAGCCAAGATAGCAAAGGATGGGGTCGACCTCTTGGCAGAAGGAAACTTTAAGGATGTTTCACACCGTCTTGCCATTCGAAGAACGAAATCCGTCTATACAAGAGGCCATGAAGACTTTGGTTCAAGAATGCTGGTTTTCGAGAAGATTATGAAGGCATTAGCTGATGAAGATGTCAACTTGATTGGAGTGTACGGCATGGGAGGTGTGGGTAAAACCACACTTGTCAAAAGAGTTGCTGCTCAAGTCATGGAAAACAAGTTATTTGATGTTGTAGTTATGGCCGAGGTGACACAGACTCTCGACATCAAAAATATTCAAAAGCAAATTGCTGATGAACTAGGTCTCAAGTTTGAAGAGAAGAGTTTATCCGGAAGAGCTGCCCGTTTACGTGACAGGTTGAAGAAAGAAACCAATGTTCTTGTTATTTTAGATAACATTTGGGAGAAACTTAATCTTGATGATGTTGGGATTCCTTCTTTGGATGATGAGAGAGCAAGTGTCACTCAAGAGGTAGAAGAACGAGGAAGAAATGCTTACAAGAGGCAATGCAAACTATTGTTGACTTGTAGAGATCTGTATGTATTGAATAATGATATGAATACTCAGAAGAATTTCTTGGTTGAGGTCTTATCTGATATAGAAGCAATGGATTTATTTTGGAAGATTGCCGGTCATTCAAGAGAAAAACCAGATTTCAACCGTACTGCAGTTGAGATAGTTAGTAAATGTGCTGGCTTACCGATTGCAATTACAACAATTGCAAATGCCTTGAAAAATAAAGATGTTTCTGATTGGAAGGATGCCTTGCGATGGCTAAGAAGGTCTAATCCAAAGCCCATCAAAGGAATGGAGAAAAGTGTTTACTCTACCATAGAATTGAGTTACAATATTTTGGGGTCTGAAGAACAATCGTTTTTCCTGCTTTGTAGTCTAAATACATCAGGTATTGATTTACATACTGGTGACTTATTCAAATACAGTATGGGTTTGGGTTTGTTTAAAGATGTTCATACGCTGGAAGAAGCAAGGAATAGAATGTATACATTGATCGGTAACCTCAGAGCTTCATGTTTGTTGTTGGATGGTAATAATGATAAGCCTTGTGCTTCATGTTTGTTGTTTCATGATAATAATCCTAATGATTATGTTAAAATGCATGACATCATTCAAGCTGTTGCAGTTTCAATTGCATCCTCCAAGGATAAGCTCATGTTTAATATCCAAAATGTTACTAGCATAAAAGAAACACTGGAGGAAAAATTGCCAAAAGATTCAATTGCTGTGTCTCATCCGTATGGAGATATTGATGAGCTTCCTGAAAGGCTGGAATTTCCGAAACTTGAGTTACTTCTTTTGCAGAAAGTTGAGATTTCCTTACAAATTCCAGATGCCTTTTTTGACGGGGTTAAAGAACTCAAAGTTTTAGATTTGACTGGATTTCATTTGTTGTCATTACCTTCATCACTTTGCAGGCTAACAAACCTTCAAACCTTATGTTTGGATCATTGCTTGATTGGAGATATCACAACTATTGGAGAGCTAAAGAAATTAGAAATTCTAAGCTTTATTGCTTCTGAAATTGAGCAATTGCCCGGAGAAATTAGACAATTGACTCGTTTAAGGTTGTTAGATTTAAGCCATTGTTCCAAACTTAAAGTAATCACACCAAATGTCTTATCAAGCTTGTCACGGTTAGAAGAACTCTACATGGGTAACGGTTTTGTTCAATGGGATGCTGAAGGACAAGGTAATGCAAGTCTTGCTGAGTTGAAGCAATTGTCTAACTTGACAAATTTAGAAATACATGTTTTTGATGCTCAGATTTTGCCTCATGACTTGTTCTTTTGGAAGTTGGAAAAATATAGAATATTTATTGGAGATGAATGGAACTGGTCTGGTAAACATGATAATACCTCAAGGACATTGAAACTCAAATTGAACAATAGCTTTTTTCTGAGTGATGGGATTAAATTTTTGATGAATAGAGCTGAAGATCTCTATCTGGATGAACCGAAAGGCGGTAAGAATGTTCTTCATGAACTTAATGGGGAAGGTTTCCAACAATTGAAGCATCTTCATATACAGAATGCTTCCCAGATACAGTATATTATCAACTCAGTTGGATGGGGACTATGCAGTATCTTTCCCCAGAGGCTAGAGTCATTAGTCCTTCATAATTTGATCAATTTGGAGAACATATATCATGGCCAAGTTACAGAAGAGTCTTTCAGCCAATTAAAAGTCATAGAAGTCGGAAAATGTGATAAATTGAAGTATCTCACATTGCCCATGGCCGGAAACCTTTCACAGCTTCAAGAAATCAAAGTGACTCATTGCAGGAAACTAGAACAGATCGTTCTCATGGAAAGCAGGCAAGTCCACAAAAATGAACAGATTAGTAAGATTGAGTTCACTCAACTGCGCACCTTGACACTACAATGGCTACCACGTCTCTCCAGATTTGGCTTCAACGTGCTTACACCTGATATGAGACTCCAAGAAATCCTTGCTGAAGATGATCCGGACAGTTTCATCCCTTTTTTCAGTCAAAATGTAAGTTTTCTTGTACTTCTTGTACAGATAGACCTTACTTTTAAACCCTTTAATAAAAACTAAAAAGTAAAATTGTGTTTGCAGGTTGAACTCCCAAGGTTGGAGAATTTGAAATTGTGCTCAATTAACATTGAGTGCAGATGGCTCGATCAACTACCAGCTGTATCTTCTTGTTGTCAAACTTTAGTGAAGTTGACTGTGGAGGAGTGTAATAGTTTGAAATTTCTGTTTTCGTATTCCATGGTTAAGAGTCTTGTGCAACTACAAGAACTAAGGATACTGAACTGTAAGTCAATGGAAAGAATAATTAACATTGAAGAATCGGCAGAAGAAGAAAGAATAATTAATATGATATTCCTCAAATTAAGTGAACTGCATCTCGAAGGTCTTCCGAAACTCACCGGATTTGGCTCCGGAAATTCAATTGAATTCCCCTCCTTGAACGCAGTTTGGATTCTGGATTGTCCTAGGTTGAAGATGTTCTTCCCTGGTTCCACATGTGCAAACATAACAGTAAGCAAAGAACAGGAAGCAACAAGTTCTTGCGCTGACGTATATCCTCTCTTTGACAAAAAGGTGACTTTTTTTTTTTTTTTTTTTCATTCTGTACAGAGTTAATAGAAAATCCATATGTTTATATGACTTGATGCCTCAAATTCAATTGACTTTGAACTTTGATAGATCTGATTTCATTTGTTAAACAATCGTGCAAGAGTCAAATGCAAGTGAAAGTCCTTGAACAGGTTACTCATAAAATAAGGACTGATTTCATTTGTTAAACAATCCATATGTAGGTTTTGTTGCCATCCTTAAGGCAGTTGGAACTGAACTCTATCAGCTCTCAAGTGATATGGCACAGCCAACTTCTGGCAACGTCTTCTTCCCTTCACAGTTTGACATTCTTGACGATTTTCGGTTTGGGTGATTTAAAATATTTATTTTCATCTTCTATGGCTAATAGTGTAGTCCAACTCAACATTCTTGAGATAATTGATTGTAAGCTTATGGAAGTGGTAATAGTTGAAGAAGAAAAAGGGTCAAGTGTGCTGCTGTTTCCTAATCTACAAGATCTGACCCTCCGTAATCTTCCGAAACTCGCAAGATTCTGCTACTTCAACAGGAATTTAATTGATCGGTGCTCCTCATTGGAACAAAACATGACTGCAAGCGAGGAATGTAGTGGAATGGACTCAAAGGAGAACCTCCAGGCTAACATTCAACCTCTCTTTGATGAAAAGGTGATTTGTTCTTTTTTTTGCTTCACATCTTTTCTTCTTGCTTTATTCACATCATTGGATAGAATTGTTTTTCTTTAATTAAAATCTAAATTAATTTTCATATTATCTCTTATAGTGTATGGTTAGTTGGGCTGTTAATAATGCAATATAATTAATTGATTTCTTTAGGTGGGACTCCTTAATATAAAGAAATTGTCATTAGAGGAGATGGATAACTTAAGAAAAATATGGCACAATCAACTCTATTCGGACAAATTAGAACAAGTCAAGGTATATGGTTGCAATAACCTATTGAATGTTTTCCCATCTAATATGCTTGGAAGACTCCAAAGACTGGAGATTTTAGAAGTACGAAATTGTGATTCGGTAGAGGAGATATTTGAACTTGAAGCTCTCGGTAGCAAGAAAACACATGCTATAGCAGCAGCTCAGCTGAGAACATTAAAGATACATTATTTGCCAAAGCTGAAGCATGTATGGAATGTGGACTCCCAAGTTATTCTATCCTACCAGAATCTACATTCAATATCAGTTCAAAATTGTGATAGTTTGAAAAGCCTCTTTCCAGCTTCAGTAGCTAGAGGTCTTGTTCAACTTGAAGAGCTTACTATACAACACTGCCTGATGGAAGAAATTACTGCCAAGGATGACACAGTAGAAGTTGAAGCAGTCCTAAGCTTTTTCTTTCCTCAATTAACAAAGTTGAATCTGTGGTATCTACCAAGACTCAAAAGTTTCTATCAAGGATCATATATTTCAGAATGGCCAGTTCTAAAGACGTTAGAAGTGTGGGGCTGCGATGAAGTGGAGATACTTTCTTCACAAGTTTTGAGCCATGGGGAGAGCCAACATGAGATCCCAACTGAACAGCCCCTGTTCTTAGTTAAGAAGGTATGAACCGTAACAATTTATTTTTTTACATTTGAAAACTTAAATTTATTTAATACTTTGGTGTATTTTCTAGGATGCATTCCCTAGCTTGGAATGTCTGTCAGTGGATTGGAATTGCATTAAGAAAGAGATGTTACATGGAAAATTTCCAGAGTACTTGTGCAAGCTAAATTACCTTGAGTTGGACGGCCCTTTTAAGGAAACTGCTATTTCTCCATCTTGTTTTCTTCACAAATTGCCCAATCTTGAGACGCTCTCTGTTTATTTTGGTTTTCTCAAGGAATTCCTGTCATGTGAAGAGCTTGGCTGTAAGGAAAAACATAGCGAGTCACCCCATAAATTGAGCTACTTAAAGCTTTGTCAATTATCTGACCTGCATATGTGCGAGGAAAGTTCTGAATTTGGCAAAGTTTTTCAAAATCTGAAAAGACTGAGAGTAGAACTATGTGGCAACTTAACAAGTTTAATGCCGTCCTCAATGACTTTCGAAAATTTGACAACTTTGGAAGTAGACAAATGTGGTGGATTGCTCAATTTAATGGCACCCTCGGTAGCTAAAAGTCTTGTGCAACTTACAAGAATGGATATAACTAATTGCGAAATGATAGAAGAAATCATAAAACATAAAGAAGATGAAGCAGTAGATCAGATCATTTTCAACCAGCTGGAATATTTGGGACTCAATTGTTTACCAAGTCTTACAGTCTTCTACTCAGGGAGTCGGACTATCGAATTTCCATCCCTGCAAAAAGTAGTTGTGAAGCAATGCCCAAATATGAAATTATTTTCTCGGGGAGAGTTGAGCACACCGAGACTACATACACTACAAATAGCAGAAACAGAGGGTGGAGGATGTTGGGAAGGAGACCTCAATACTACCATAGAACAACAATATATTGAAAAGGTACACATTGATACTTGAAATACTCAATTTTTTTCTCCCTATCAGACCTCAATATATGCTATGATTTATAAATTGCAGAATGCTGAGAATTCTGAACAAAATTGAGGATGATGATCATCTTCGTATAACTGTGAGAGCAGAATTGTCACCGTTTACGTTTATTACTAGAAGAGCTGGATCAGAAAGCTGCAGCTTTGGATTCTTTTAAATCCCAGTCTCTGGGACTTTCTTCTCTTCTTTGGTTTAAATCAGGCAAGCCTCAATATTGCTTGCAACTGATGTCGCCAGTCATGATTCGGACATTCCTAATGTTGATCTTGTCATAAACTATGATATTCCAAGGTGATTTTCTGAAATTCTTAGTGTATGTGTGTGTATATATACATATATATTTGAAATAGAAAACCTTTGTAAGGTAAAATCTAACTGTCCTTCAGGAATCCGAGAGATTATGTTCATCGTGTGGGGAGTACTGCAAGAGCAGACAGAGGTGGGTTGTCTGTGAGCTTCGTTTCCCAAGTAAGTTGAAGAAATATTTTACTAGAGACTATATATGAAGCTGTAGATATCTTTCTTCATGCCTCTTTACAGTGTCATTACAGAAGTGTCTTGAACCTATTGACAATATTTTAGATATTAGTTTCCACATATTTGGTTGGGTGCATTTGTATTTAATGCAAAAAAATTCCAGACCATTGAAGATTATAACAGAATAAATCTTACTTGTCCAAGTAATACAAATTCCAGACAATTATAAATTTTTACCTGTCCTCTACGAAACATCGCTGATTTTTTAAAGATTAATCTTCGTATATAAGCATATACATGACCATGACCAGACTCTCTTCTGTCTACATACTCTAACCTACAATCAAGAGAAAAAAACAAATAATTTATAACAGAATCAATTTAAAAAAAATGGTAAAAGCCTTCAAACTTAAGAGTTCTTTGAATAGCTGCCTCTTCCATACAAGGAAAGCATTTAATAATGTAAAATGACATCGACTAATGTTGCGAAATGGAGTCATATTAGAATAATCTGTTTCATTAAACATAGAAAAATGAAAATCTTACCGTGAAGGTGGTCTTACCTTCAAATAGGTAGAATAAGATCTATCATCTTCACCAACTTCAATGTCCAAGTGAGAATCTTGTTGAATCTCAGCATGTACAAGTAAAGACCTTTTATAGCTGGCCAATACAAATAATCATTCCTAGAAAAACAAAATTTCAAAATAAGAGACTGAAATTAAAACTGTAATTTTAATGTAATGTAAAGTTGGAATCGACAAAAATGAACAAACCTTTAATATGACTATAATTTGTCTTAAGAAAGTAGTTGATCACCGAAGAACACATATAAGACTACAAAAAAGAAAAAAGGAAAAGAGTTAGATATATAAAAATTCATTGATACTCTATGATACGCAAATACAAAGGAGAAAAAAATATATTAAAATCACTCCTTATATAATTACTTACCTTCAAACCACCCTTATATAATTACTTACCTTCAAACCAAGAGCACCAACACTGAGAATGTTAGAAGTTAAACATAATTTTATAGATAAATATGTTCATGAATCTTGGAGGATTTAATTGCACATTCATCTAGGGGCTTGTGTTCATTCATCTGGAGAATTCATGTATTTAGATTATCTATGTATGTGTGAGTTCATTGTATTGTATTTATGAGAGTGATCTAGAACTCTCTCATGAGTCCTATAAATACCTATTTGTTTGTAGCATTTGAGCAAGAGTGAGGAAAATTGAAAACATTAAATGGTTAGAAATAGAAGTACTTAATAAAATCGGTTTGCTAAGGAAAATTTCAAGAGCATATCAACATCAATGTAGATTCTCTTCTCTGCAGCCGCAAGATTAATATAGTAAAAGTGTTTTGACTTCATACCTTGAGTTTCAGAGTCTCTATAGAAATAGTAGAGGGGTAGGAGCTGTTCAGGGGCATGTCAATTAGTGTAGAAACACATTAATGTCATGGTTAGCATGTACATATGAACAGGGAAAATATCAATGCCAAAAAAAAACATTTTCGTTGTCATTCAAAGGTTTATAGGATCAGAATAACGGAGGCAAGAATTTACCACCGCCAGCTGCTTTAGTCCCAGAAGGAAATCCCTCTCACTCAGTTCTTCCCGAATCATCAAGATGTGCTTGCCTGCCATTGACATAATCAGATTCATATAAAAAGAATTGTAATTATATCATAATAGCATGATTGAGACAATCTATTGCCAAGCAAAATCCAAAAATTTGAAAGTTATTAAGTTTTTGATGCTTATGGAAAATGTAAATTGAAACTCAGATTTCAAAATTTTCCTACCGTTCCCATCAAACATATTCTACATCACCTACACTCCCACATAAACCAAGTTTGAATAAGAGCTTTTTATAGTGCCTCTTCTCAGTTTCATGTTTTGCTTTTCTATCAAGCCAAGTTATTGATATCCTTCCATCAACCAACCAAATCTATCAAACCAAAGCCAGTAGAAGTTTACATAAACCTGTATGAATCTTTCATTTTTTTTTTAACAATAACTTATAGAGAACAAAGTATAATTTAATGACACACAAAACTAGTTTTACCTTCCTGATTCAACGCTCCATCCATTGCCTCCCATCCATCGCCACTGCCTGGTATTGTCCCACAATCTCTCCCTGTTCCAGCTCTGCCTTGGTCTAGCCCTAGCATTTTGGTTTATTGGTGCAAGCACTAAAACCACTAACACTTAATCTCTGCAATTCTTGCCTTTGGATCTCTACCACATGATCTCCAATCACATGCCGGTCCTCCAATCCAAATTCTGATCCAGACAAATGTGTTATTAAGAAATTTCATGCTAAAACAAAACATTCCTAAATTTCATGCTAAAACAAAACATTCCTAAATTCCTAAATTTCGAGGATATTGAATATTTATCTAGTGAAAACAATAACAAAACTTACTGAATTGATAGATGAGATAAGAGATTGAGATAGATAGAGATCTAACTCGAAGCAATTCGTTTTGACTCTCTGATTGCTGTCGTTTTCGAGAAAACCCTAGAGTTGGTGAAGCCATTCGTTTTGACTCTCCGATTGTTGCTGTTTTCCAGAAAACCCTAGAGGTGCTAAGCACGATCAAGAAAAATCGGAAGTAAGAAGTTACTACAATGGCGACAACACATCGAAGAGAGAAGAGCAGACAATTTAGGATTTTTTTTGGGTTAATATTAAAAACCTCCCCTCACCTTTGAACTATTATTGGATGTATAGTTACAAATGTTATTATTTTAGAAACCTCCCCTATAAACTAACACCGTTAGTATTCCGTTTGTATTGACTGAGTTTGACTATTAAGAAGTCTAAAATAATTAAAAAATTATAAATGAACCAAAAGCATTAAAAATGAGTATTTGCTTGGATTTTAAAAAAAAAATACATAAATAATTACATATTCTGGTTTATTTTCAATGTTTTTGGTTCATTTATAATTTTGTTATTTTTAGGGATAAAATTGTCCATAAAATAACTTATCCTTTGTAAGTTAATATTCCCGTCTTTGTATCATTTTATTAATTTATTTGATAAAAGTATGAGGTTATAATGATCAATTCATACAATTGATGCTTAAATAGAGACATTTTAGACTTTTTAATAGTCAAACTCAATCAATACAAATGGAATACTAACGGTGTTAGTCCATAGGGGAGGTTTTTAAAATAAAAGCATTTGTAACTGTACATCCAATGAAAGGTGAGGGGAGGTGTTTAATATTAAACCTTTTTTTTTAGTAAAAAGTGGAATAGTGAAAAGTGAGTTATTTAGAGTTTTTTTTTAATATTTTTATGAAGCAAGTACATCCGCGGCTATGCCGTGGCAAACAGGTGTTATATTTGGCACACACATGTTTTACAGTAATTTTTTACAGTAATTTTTGAGTTTACTTTTGCTCACCTACAGTTTTTGGATAAAAATACCCCTCCCCTGACACATGTCAAGTGTTGGGGAGGGGACTAATGCTCACCCCCTTGAAGGGGTGTGAGCAAAAATGGACTCGTAATTTTTTCAGTGTTTTTATATAATATTGGCCACATATGGACATCCATGATGTGCAGTAAAAGCTACATTTTTTTTTTTTAGTGATTTTGACTTTTAATTTATCTTAAAAAGTTATTCAATTAAAAATCATGTTGTACGTCTTTGTTTGATCTTTAGCTAGATTAGGTAAAGTTTAAGATTCTTAACAATCCTAGCCACATAGGATAATTAATGCTCTCTATTAATATGTTGATATCGAATTTCCGTTAAAGATGTTATGTTTTGTAATTATTGCAGAAGCTTTAAGAAAATGTAGTTATACATTATATGCTAATATTGCTTACTTAACTGCCATTGGCTTTTTTCAGAATGATGTCGTTCTTCTTCATGCAACTGAAGCAATCTGAATGTAAAGAGCAAGAGGTGCTCTCTGACATTAAGAGGGTAAGAGAATCCCCAACAAGGCTCCCTATTTTTTCCTTATATTTAGGGAGCCAGTTGTACTTTTTACAAATAATATAAGGTGTGAAAACTCCAACAAACCTCCCTAAAAATGGCTCCCTATTATTATTTATTTATTTTTAAATAAATTTAAAATATTATTATTTACAAAAAATCAATACAGAATCATGATCATACAAGAGCTGTTGCAATTTGTGTTAAAAAAAAAAAAAAAAAAAAAAAAGAATTTAGCCATGGCTAGCCTTTGGAAACAATAAAATGTAGGTAAATAGATGAATTATTTTGGTTTTAAAAAAAAGAATTTGGGTTAAATAAAAAATAGGGAGGATGAATTTGGACCATTAGATATGAATGATGTGGTCTCATCCTGACCACTCATTTCATTTGAGGAGTGATAAAAAAAAATAGGGAGGATATCTTCCCTCCCTATATTTGAGGAGCCTTTGGCCGGAATTAATTTTAGGGAGTGGGATAGGGAGCTATTGGAGCACATTCCGGTTAATCCTCCCTAAATATAGTCAAGGAGGTTCTAAAATCCGGCCTATTGGGGATGCTCTAAGATCTCTTGGGATACAATCATGTGATTTATCTAATTTTACTTTTGAATAGGATTTTTACATCGAAGATAGCACAAAATATCTTTATAGAGAAAGCATTTTCATTTAAAATTTGAAATACTATTACATTATATGATTGCCTTGCGATGTACATTAGGAGCTCCAGCTTGGTTTAAATACACGAAATAATTGCTTAACACTTCCCTTTGATTAGCATATCGAGATTGAAATCAAATTTGTTCTTTAATGTGCAGATCTTCAATGCTAGTCGTGTGGCAAAAATGAAGTTGATGGATGAAGGGTTTGATGAGAAAGCGAAAGAGCGGAAAGAGCAGAAAATGAAAACACTATCAGAGAAAGGATTATTGAAGAAAAGGAATAAAAAGAGAAAAATATATGTTGATTAGGTACCGCGTCGTCTGCTCATAAAAAAGGCCCTAAGTTCTTCTCCATTCTCCCTCCAAACAAATTTTCATAGGTAATTTTTATGTAATTTTCTTGTGATAGATTGATATTTCTGAATCTTGACTAGGTCTTGTCCATGTTTTTGTTTGTGTTACTATGTTTAAAGTTTACACCTGAGTTGTCGATTTTCTTGTCCAGTATGTTCATGATTTTGTCTTGCTCTCTTTTCCGTGGTACTTTTCGGGTTCTATGAGAATAATTCAGTAATTAAAACTGATTGCTTGTTAATTCTGAAGGAATATGATCAAAAAGCATATGACCACATTTAATAGACATGTCTCTTGCCAAGAGACATGTTACATGGTGGAAGGGTACATGATTGTCCGTACAAAGAGTTGCCATGGCAGATGATATTTGGCAATCACCATGCCAACCACCACTTGGAGGCTTATATAGGTGTGGCCATTCTTTGAGTCACTCGAACAACACTTGGAAATTACTCCAACCAAATCCCGGATTATCTCAACAAGTGAGTAGAGTGTTAGAGCGACCTTTGCATGCAACCAACAGTCCCAGGACAACATTAAAATCTTTCAGCGCAGAGTCCGACAAATTCTTGTGTTGGTTTTGCCAATTTTACTTATTTTTTATAGTTCTTTGTAGTGAATTAACTCTTTGTGTGTGTATGATTTCTTAGTGTTCTATCATGTATAATGTTGCTGACCGGTTATATTTATGTTTTGATTTTGATCAAGCTTTTCTGAAATCTGTTATATTCTTCTCGGAATTTAGAACACAATATCCATTCCATCTTCTAAGTGGTTATTATATCAAGATTGGATCAATATGGATCAGGTGATCAGTGAGAAAAATGATCGTGTTTAATTTATAGATGTTTCCGTTTCTTGCTCTAATATCTGTTATATATGCTTAATCGTTCTATGTTTTAGTATGAGAGACTTGGGAAGATTGGTGAGGGGTCCTATGGTAAGGTGTACAAGGCTCGGAACTGCATCACCAATGAGACGGTAGCTTTGAAAATGATCAGCATGGATATTGAAAAGGTGGGCGTGCCAAGCACTACAATAAGAGAAATTTCCGTCTTGAAAGAAATGCAGCATCTGAACATTGTTAGGTATGTACGGGCACAGCAGCATGTGTAGATGATTGATTCTCTAGCTCATTAATCTTAAGTGTGCTAATGGTTATCCAATTGTCAGTTTGAGAGATGTACAGTACACCGAGAAGGATATGTGTTTGGTTTTTGAGTATCTGGACATGGATCTCAAGAAGTACATGGATTCCTGTACAGATTTTACGAATAATCCACATGCGATAAAAGTGAGATCATTATAAAACCAAATTATGATGGTGGTGATGATTAAACATCTTCTAACATTTTGTTTAACATCTTTGCTGTAGACATTCCTTCGTCAGATTCCATGCGGTGTTGCCTACTGTCATTCTCATAGGGTTCTTCATCGAGACTTGAAACCGCAAAACTTGTTGATAGATTGCCGTACCAGTACTATAAAGCTTGCAGATTTTGGACTGGCTAGAGCATGTAGTGTTCCTATTAGGACATATTCACATGAGGTATATATTAATGAATGTAGTGGCTTTAATTTGTTTCGGTAGTATTTTAAAATCTCCATTATTGGATCTCTCTAGGTGGTGACACTGCATTATAGGCCGCCTGAAATTCTGCTAGGATCCCGTAATTATTCTACTTCAGTTGATGTGTGGTCAATTGGGTGTATATTTGCTGAAATGGTAAACCAGAAACCGCTTTTTCCGGGGATGTCTGAAATTGATCAATTGCACAAGATCTTCAGGTTTTTTTATGCATGATTTCCCTTATACAATTAAATATCTAAATATCATTAGCAAAACATTTTAACAAGCACTTCCTTTTCTATGAAGCATCATGGGAACTCCAGATGAAGACACCTGGCCTGGAGTTTTTTCTTTGCCGGATTTTAGACCTTTTTTCCCTCTACGGTTTCCTAAGGTAATAAAAAATTAGCTTCAGTTTAATGAGTATTTTTTATCGTTAACACGATCGTGATTCTATATGGTGCACACCATTAATTACTCGCAGGATCTGGTAACCTTTGTTCCAAATCTTGATCCAGTTGGCGTTGATCTTCTTTCTGTAAGTTTATACAAAACCAGCATGTATATAGGTTTGTGTTTCCATTTCAAATACTGATGAGGTTGTGTATTGGATTTTTGTAATACCAGAAAATGCTGTGCATGGACCCAAAAAAAAGAATCACTGCCAAAAGTGCACTAGAGCATGAATACTTCAAGATTGATGAATCTGTTGATGTAGAACTTCCTAAGAAGATACGCGCAATGAGTAGGAAGAGAAGATTAGATTGGGGAGATACGCAACATATGTATACAGTGCAATGATAAGACAATCCTAGCAGCTTGAATTTTATAGAAATGCTATAAACATATATATATATATATATATATTTAAGTTTAATTCACAGATAATTAATTAAAATAAGCATTTGATTGTCCAAAAGTGATGAAAAATAAAAAGATATATCATCACCCTGCCTGGTCGAGGTGTTTCATGTCGGTTTCATTCTCCACTTAAGTAACTCAATTGGGCCAATTGTAAGTGGGCCTCAGAAAGTGAAAGATTCAATTGGGTCAGGGTGAGAATTGCCTTAAAGGAGTTAAAGGAATTAGTGTGGGTCAAGAGCCCAACTATTTGGAAGTGGCCAAGGCTTTCTTCAACAAGGTCCAGTTGGGTTCTATTGTGAAAGGTCTTGGAGGTATTAAGGATGCAAGGTTGGGCTGTAGGAATGAGGAAGGCCCGCCTATTCAGTGTTTTTTGAAGAAGTTGGATCTTCAGCCCAAAAGTCTGGATGTGGGCAGCTTAACTTCCATAGAAAGTGGTCCAGGGTGTAAAGAGAAGTACAGTGGTCCAGGGTGTAAAGAAGCATCTAGTCTCTAATTCTACCACAATCCTGGAGATATGGGCCTTTAACAAGAAAGTCATCACTGAGTCACTAGCGGTTAAGGGCCACGGTTTGAAGACAATGAGCTCTAAGTTTAAGATGCCTTTAATCCTTGAGGAGGAGTTTTTTAAGACTATTGACATGGGTAAAGCTTTGGGGTTTGATTACAAGGACAAGGAAGTGGGTAAAGCTTTGGGTTGATAAGGACAAGGAAGTAAGGTTGGTCGATGTCAAAAACGTTTATGAAATTGAAGGGAGATAGGCTAAATATGGCAAAGAAACAGTGATTAGGTTTGGTTTTGTTTTTATGGGCTGGCATTGTTTAGGTGGACATTTTCTTTAGGGGCGGGCTGTTGGGTCTTCTTTTGGTGGGTTTTTGGTTGTCTCTTAGCCAATTGGGTCTTTCTAGCTTGCTTGGCAAATGGAATTGGAATATATATTAATATACGGTAATAAATGGAAAAATGAATGAAGTTAACAAATTGTAAATAAAAGTAAATATCAAATATACAACCAAATTTTTTTTTTTTTTTTTTTTAATATTACGATAATTCGAGGCTTGGGAGAGAGACTCAAACTCACAACCTTGTGGTGTAGGTCTGGGGAGACATACCACCGAACACCGAGCCCAATGAAGTAAAAAAGTATGCATGATGATTAGGTTGAAACTGAAAGGACTATGTGCATGACTAGAAATGCTGTCATATAAATTAAAGCGGTACATAATTAACAGCTGATTTTTTAAATTATTATTATAATTACTTTTTGAATTATTACGGATTTTGGGGAGGAAGCGAGGGACAAGACTCAAACCGACAACCTCTTGATGTAGGTGTGATGGATATAACCACCGGGTCAAACCTCATTGTGTCAAATAACAGCTGATTAAGCCAACTAATCAATTCATTATTAAACTATGTTCCGTGGGGAACAGTGATATTTACTTTCGATGAATGTGTTCGGATATTAAAAATTCACTAATACTAGTCGATTCAAAAATTTAATAAAAAAAAAAAAAAAAAAAACCCAAATGATGTGGTAAATGATTTGTCATTAGCATATCATTCACAACATCACTTCATAATTTGTGTGGTGATGACAACTCATTTACCACATCACTTGGGTTGAATTTTGGGTTAATTTTTTTGATTGTACAGTATTAATTACTCTTAAAAATTTATTTACAATTGAATTAATAGTAGTTGGCACCAGCTTATTGCCGGTGACATGTATCTCAATTTTCAACAATCGTGTCTTATTGATCTTGCAATTGTTGGTATGTGTAAGTGGATTTGATTTTGGTATTTGAATAATATGTCGAACTCTTTTTTCTTTTTTATCCTCTGTTGTGTTCCAATCAATCATAAAAAGAAGAGAATTAGAAGAAATTAATCACGCAATTTATTTATCGAAATTCAAATTAATGACAACGAATAAGATATTCTAAATCTAAACATTACTCCTTATTGGTCAGAAGTCAGAACAGTCTGATTTTAATTTTGAAATTAAAACAAAGCTCGTAAAGCAGACATGAAGCTCATATTGGTGACTCTCCTTTCAATTATTTTGGATGGCTTCTTCATGGAGCAGATTCAAGTTGATTCAATTGCTGATTACAAAATAAGGAAAAAAAAAAGGGGTGTGAATTAATTATAAATTAATTATTTCCAATTTTTTAGTTTTGTGTGAATTGAAGCTGCATTTTTATTAGCGGCTTACCAAAATTGTTATAGTTAAATCAAAATCATGAGATTATTTGTTCATTGTGAGATACTCTTTGTTGATAAAAATGGATGATAGTTATACATAAAATATGATTGAATTACAAGTTAGGTTAAATTGTAAAAATTGACAAAGTTAGAGGGTAAAATAGTACTTTCAAATCATTTGCTTTAAGTTAAGGGTAAAATGGTCAATTTACTATTTCTGTTAGGGTTGACCGTAAAAATCTTGTTAGAGGGATCAAATTGATGGATTTTTGAAATTATAGGGATCACGCAAATGATAAATGAAAAGACGGTTAAAAAGTCATCAAACACGGACTAAAATAATAAAATCCTTTAAAAAAAAAAAATTTATTGTGTCAGGAATTGGGTGGTCCCAATCTAACTACATTTGTCTGGCTTGGGGAAAGACCTTGTAGAGTATCTCCGATGCAACTGTGGTTTGCATTTAAAAAAATGGTGACAAGTCAACATTGTCAAGACACTTGCTTTCTACGTGGTATATAACTAAACTTGACAGACAACCAAATGAAAAATTGGTCTCCACTCTCCAACGCATTGGATATCCATAATTTCTATGAAAGATCTTTTAAATATATGTGGATATCTATATTCCTATAAAAGACCTCTTTTTTTTGAAAGATTCCCAAAAAAGGGAGCCACAAGGCAAACGACCAAAGACAGGCAAAAGGAGAACAAAGAAGGCAAACAACCAGGCCAAACGAGAAAATAAAGCCAACCAACAAACAAAGTCAAAAGGCCAAACAAAAAAGCAAGGCAACACGCCAACCACCCAAAATTAGAGCCTCAAATCATCTGATGCATAATTTCACATGTATTTGAAAATGGCACATCCTCCATCCAAAAGACATCCACATGTATTTAAAAGACCTTTTAAATACATGTGGATATCCATAATTTCTATAAAATATCGGTCATTGACTTCCACAGACTTACAATCTTTATTAAACAGAAAAAACTCTGATCTTGGAAACATTTTTGAGAATTGAGAGAGATAATCAAGTACAAGTTGTTGCTCTAAATCTTTCTTCTTGGCCAGTGATTATTGCTCGAAGCCACCGAGAGACTTTGTTCTTCACTTGCCACTTTGCCAGTCCAGTTACTTCTTCTGTTGTTCAACTTGCTCGGAGATACAAACAGTTAGAGGTGCACTTTGCTCTCAACTTTTAACCACTTTCTTCTTTCAATCAATAGTTTCTTAGCTTTGCTCTGCAGTTTAATCAATAGTTTCTTCTTTTAAAACACTGATCAATAGTTTTTTAGCTTCACTCTGCAGTTTGTTAGCTTTACTCTGCAGTTTAATCAATCGTTTCTTCTTTTAAAAGTTAAAACACTGATCAATATTTTTTTTTCCCTTTTTTTGTCACTGTTTGTTCTTCAGTTTATTAGCTTTGATCTGCAGTTTGCACATAGAAACCAATTGCTCCATTTGTATTGGTAGACATCGTATACCAATACAAATAGACAAGATTCGAGGATTAGTTTTCTATTTGTATTTTCTATTTCTATTTGTCACTGGTTTATCAGTTTATAAGATATGTATTATTGGTTTTTCTACTAGCTTTCACATCAAAAAAAAAAAAAAGAAAAAAAAAAAAAAAAAAAACATCAAACCATCAATTTATTTGTATTGGTAGTCCGTTTTGAATCATTCAGCTTATAGAACTTTCTTCTAGATTAATTCTGCTTTTTCAAGAGTGAGTATCTCCATAAAAAAAAAAAATTCTTTTATTAAAAAAGACAAGAGAGGAGAAAAAAAAAACAGAGAGATAAAAGAAAGCAAGGAGTGATAAGAAACAGGAAATGGCGGAGATTGTTATTTCCATTGCAGCAAAAGTTTCAGAGTTGTTGGTTGTTCTGATTGGAAAGCACATATGTTATCCGTTCAAGTATGAGAGCAACATGGAGGATCTAAAGCGACAAGTTGAGAAGCTGATAAATGCAAGGGACAGGGTGCAGCATTCCGTTGACACAGCCAAGGGACAAGGGGATGAGATCGAAAAGGATGTTGAGAAATGGCTCAATAGCGTGGATGCGTTTGCAGACCAACCAGTCGTGAAATCCATTATTGATGGCGAAGAAGACAGAGCAAAGAAGAAGCTGTGTTCAATTGGCTTCTGTCCTAATATGATTTCGCGTTACTCACTCAGCAAGAAAGCAGCCAAGACAGCAAAGGATGGGGTTGACCTCTTGGCAGAAGGACAATTTAAGGAAGTTTCGCACCGCCTTGCCATTCGAAGAATGAAATCCGTCTATACCAGAGGCTATGAAGACTTTGGTTCGAGAATGCCAGTTTTCGAGAAGATTATGAAGGCATTAGCTGATGAAGAAGTCAACTTGATTGGAGTGTACGGCATGGGAGGTGTGGGTAAAACCACACTTGTCAAAAGAGTTGCTGCTCAAGTCTTGGAAGACAAGTTCTTTGATGTTGTAGTTATGGCCGAGGTTACACAGACTCTCAACATCAAAAATATTCAAGGGCAAATTGCTGATGTGCTAGGTCTTGAATTTCATGAGGAGAGTTTATCCGGAAGAGCTAACCGATTATGTGAGAGGTTGAAGAAAGAAACCAATGTTCTTATTATTTTAGATAACATTTGGGAGAAACTTAATCTGGATGATGTTGGGATTCCTTCTTTGGATGATGAGATCTGTAGAGATCTCACACAAGAGGTAGTAGACGAACGAGGAAGAAATGCTTACAAGAGGCAATGCAAACTATTGTTGACTTGTAGAGATCTGGATGTATTACATAATGATATGAATACCCAGAAGAATTTCTTGATTGATGTGTTATCTGATATCGAAGCAATGAATTTATTTTGGAAGATTGCCGGTCAATCAAGAAAAAAACCAGATTTCGACCTTATTGCAGTTGAGATAGTTAGAAAATGTGCTGGCTTACCGATTGCAATTAAAACAATTGCAAATGCCTTGAAAAATAAAGACATTTCTGTTTGGAAGAATGCCTTGCAATGGCTAAGAAGGTCTAATCCAAAGCTCATCAAAGGAATGGAGGCAACTGTTTACTCCACCTTAGAATTGAGTTACAATATTTTGGGGTCTGAGGAACAATCATTTTTCCTGCTTTGTTGTCTATGTATTTCAGGTTCTGGTTTTCATACTAATGACTTATTCAAATATAGTATGGGTTTGGGTTTGTTTAAAGATGTCGATACGATGGAAGAAGCAAGGAATAGAATGCAAACATTGATCGGTAACCTCAAAGCTTCATGTTTGTTGTTGGATGGTAATGCTAAGGACATTGTTAAAATGCATGACATAATTCAAGCTGTTGGAGTTTCAATTGCATCCTCCAAGGAGAAGCTCATGTTTAATATCCAAAATGTTACTAGCATAAAAGAAGCGCTGGAAGAAAAATTGCCAAAAGATTCAATTGTTGTGTGTCTTCCGGAAAGAGATTTTAATGAGCTTCCTGAAAGATTGGAATTTCCGAAACTTGAGTTACTTTATTTGTGCAAAGATGAGGTTCCTTTACAAATTCCAGATGTCAAACTTGAGTTACTTTATTTGTACAAAGATGAGGTTTCTTTACAAATTCCAGATGCCTTTTTTGATGGGGCTAAAGAACTCAAAGTTTTAGATTTTACCAAATTTCATTTGTTGTCATTACCTTCGTCGCTTTGCAGGCTAACAAACCTTCAAACCTTATGTTTGGATCAATGCTTGATTGGAGATATCACAATTATTGGAGAGCTAAAGAAATTAGAAATTCTAAGCTTTTCGTTTTCAGAAATTCAGCAATTGCCCGGAGAAATTAGACAATTGACTCGTTTAAGGTTGTTAGATTTAAGAAATTGTTCCAAACTTAAAGTAATCACACCAAATGTCTTATCAAGCTTGACACGGTTAGAAGAACTCTATATGGGTAACAGCTTTGTTCAATGGGATGTCAAAGGACAAAGTAATGCAAGTTTTACTGAGTTGAAGCAATTGTCTAACCTGACAACTTTAGAAATACATGTTCTTGATGCCCAGATTATGCCTCACGACTTGTTCTTTAGGAAGCTGGAAAGATTTACAATATTTATTGGAGATGTATGGAGCTGGTCTGGTAAATATGAAACCTCGAGGACGTTGAAACTCAAATTGAACAATAGCTTTTTTCTGAGCAATGGGATAAAATTTTTGCTGAATAGAGCTGAAGATCTCTATTTGGATGAACCGAAAGGCGGGAAGAATGTTCTTCACGAGCTTAATGGGGAAGGTTTCCAACAATTGAAGCATCTTCATATACAAAATGCTTCCCAGATACAGTATATTATCAACTCAGTTGGATGGGGACTATGCAGTATCTTTCCCCAGAGGCTAGAGTCATTAGTCCTTCATAATTTGATCAATTTGGAGAATATATATCATGGCCAACTTACGGCAGAGTCTTTCAGCCAATTAAAAGTCATAAAAGTCAGAAAATGTGATAAATTGAAGTATCTCACATTGCCCATGGCCGGAAACCTTTCGCAGCTTCATGAAATCGAAGTGACTAATTGTAGGAAGCTAGAACAGATCGTTCTCATGGAAAGCAGGCAAGTCCACAGAAATGAACAGATTTGTAAGATTGAGTTCACTCAACTGCACACTTTGACACTACAATGCCTACCACATCTCACTAGATTTGGCTTCAACGTGCTTACACCTAATATGAGACTCCAAGAAATCCTTGCTGAAGATGATCCGGACAATTTCATCCCGTTTTTCAGTCAAAATGTATGTTTTCTTGTACTTCTTATACCTGTAGACCTTACTTTTAAACCCTTTAATAAAAACTAAACAGTAAAATTGTGTTTGCAGGTTGAAATCCCAAGGTTGGAGAACTTGAAATTGTGCTCAATTAACATTGAGTGCAGATGGCTCGATCAACTACCAGCTGTATCTTCTAGTTGTCAAACTTTAGCAAAGTTGATCGTGGAGGAGTGTAATGGTTTGAATTTTCTGTTTTCGTATTCCATAGTTAAGAGTCTTGTGCAACTACAAGAACTAAAGATAAGGAACTGTAACTCAATGGAAAAAATAATTAACATTGAAGAACCGGCAGAAGAAGAAAGAATAATTGATATGATATTCCCCAAATTAAATTTTCTGGTGCTGGAAGGTCTTCCGAAACTCACCGGATTTGGCTCTGGAAATTCAATTGAATTCCCCTCCTTGAACGCACTTTGGATTCTGGATTGTCCTAGGTTGAAGATGTTCTTCTTTGATTCCAGATGTGCAAACATAACAGTAAGCAAAGAACAGGAAGCAACAAGCTCTTGCGCTGACGTATATCCTCTCTTGGACAAAAAGGTGACTTTTTTTTTTCCTTCTGCACAGAGTTAGTAGAAAATCCATATGTTTATATGACTTGATGCCTCAAATTCAATTGACTTTGAACTTTGATAGATCTGATTTCATTTGTTTACTCATAAAATAAGGATTTAACTGTAGGTTTTGTTGCCATCATTAAGGAATTTGAAACTGAACTCTATCAGCTCTGAAGTGATATGGCACGGCCAACTTCTGGCAACGTCTTCTTCCCTTCACAATTTGACATTCTTGAGGATTTTCGGTTTGGGTGATTTAAAATATTTATTTTCATCTTCTATGGCTAATAGTGTAGTCCAACTCAAAATTCTTGAGATAATTGATTGTAAGCTTATGGAAGCGGTGATAGTTGAAGAAGAAAAAGGTTCAAGTGTGCAGCTGTTTCCTAATCTACAATATCTGACCCTCCGTAATCTTCCAAAACTCGCAAGATTCTGCTACGTCAACAGGAATTTAATTGATCCGTGCTCCTCATTGGAACAAAACATGACTGCAAGCGAGGAATGTAGTGGAATGGACTCAAGGGAGAACCTCCAGGCTAACATTCAACCTCTCTTTGATGAAAAGGTGATTTGTTCCTCTTTTTGTTTCACATCTTTTCTTCTTGCTTTATTCACACCATTGGATAGATTTGTTTTTCTTTAATTAAAATCTAAATTAATTTCCATATTATCTCTAATTTTGTATGGTTAGTTGGGTTTTTAATAATGCAATATAATTAATTGAATTCTTTAGGTGGGACTCCTTAATATAAAGAAATTGTTAATAGAGGAGATGGATAACTTAAGAAAAATATGGCACAATCAACTCTATTTGGATTCCTTCAGCAAATTAGAACAAGTCAAGGTATATGGTTGCAATAACCTCTTGAATGTTTTCCCATCTAATATGCTTGGCAGACTCCAAAGACTGGAGCTTTTGGAAGTACAAAATTGTGATTCGGTAGAGGAGATATTTGAACTCGAAGCTCTCAGTAGCAAGAAAACACATGCTATAGCAGCAGCTCAATTGAGAACATTACAGATACATTATTTGCCAAAGCTGAAGCATGTATGGAATGTGGACTCCCAAGTTATTCTATCCTATCAGAATCTACATTCAATATCAGTTCAATTTTGTGATAGTTTGAAAAGCCTCTTTCCTGCTTCAGTAGCTAGAGGTCTTGTTCAACTTGAAGAGCTTACTATACGTCATTGCATGATGGAAGATATTACTGCCAAGGATGACGGAGTAGAAGCAGAAGCAGTCCTTAGGTTTTGGTTTCCTCTATTAAGAAAGTTGGAGCTGTGGAATCTATCGAAACTCAAAAGTTTCTATCTGGGATCATATATTTCAGAATGGCCAGTTCTCAAGACGTTAGAAGTGTGGGGTTGTGATGAAGTGGAAATACTTGCTTTACAAGTTTTGAGCCATGGGGAGAGCCGACATGAGATCCCAACTGGACAGCCCCTGTTCTTAGTTGGGAAGGTATGAACCCGTTTGTTTGTTTTTTTTTTTTTTTTTTTTTTTTTTTACATTTGAAAACTTAAATTTATATAATACTTTTGTGTATTTCCTAGGATGCATTCCCTAGCTTGGAGTGTCTGGCAGTGGATTGGAATTGCATTAAGAAAGAGATGTTACATGGAAAGTTTTCAGAGTACTTGTGCAAGCTAAATCACCTTGGGTTGGTAGGCCCTTTTAAGGAAACTGCTATTTGTCCATCTTGTTTTCTTCACAAATTGCCCAACCTTGAGACACTCTGTGTTCATAAAGGTTTTCTCAAGGAATTGTTGTTATGTGAAGGGCTTGGCTGTAAGGAAAAACATGCCGAGTCGCCCAATAAATTGAGCTGCTTAGAGCTTTTTCAATTGTCTGACCTGCAAATGTGGGAGGAAAGTTCTGAATTTGGCAAAAAATTTCAAAATCTGAAACATCTGAAACTATTTCAATGTGGCAATTTAACAAGTTTAATGCCGTCCTCAATGACTTTCGAAAATTTGACGACTTTGGAAGTAGACAAATGTGGTGGATTGCTCAATTTAATGTCACCCTCGGTAGCTAAAAGTCTCATCCAACTAACAAGATTGGATATAACTGATTGCGAAATGATAGAAGAAATCATTATGCATAAGGAAGATGAAGCAGTCAATCAGATCATTTTCAACCAGCTGGAATATTTGGGACTCAATTGTTTACCAAGTCTTACGGTCTTCTACTCGGGGAGTTGGACTATCGAATTTCCATCCCTGCAACAAGTAGTTGTGAAGCGATGCCCAAATATGAAATTATTTTCTCGAGGAGTGTTGAGTACACCAAGACTACATACACTACAAATAGTAGAAACAGAGGATGTAGGATGTTGGGAAGGCGACCTCAATACTTCCATAGAACAACGATATGTAGAAAAGGTACGCATTGATACTTGAAATTTACTCGCTTTTGTCTCCCTATCGGACCTCAATATATGCTATGATTTATAAATTGCAGAATGCCGAGAATTCTGGACAAAATTGAGGATGATAATCAACTTCATATAACTGTAAGAGCAGAATTGTCGTGGTTTAAGTTCATTACTAGAAGAGCTGGATCAGAAAGCTGCAGCTTTGCATTCTTTTAAATCCCAGTCTCTGAGACTTTCTTCTCTTCTTCGGTTTAAATCAGGACAGGCCTCAATATTGCTTGCAACTGATATCGCCAGTCATGGTTTGGACATTCCTATGGCTGATCTCGCCATAAACTATGATATTCCAATGTAATTTTCTAAAGTTTCTTTATATATATATTTGAAATAAAAAACCTTTGTTCTGTAGAATCTAACTGTCCCTACTTCAGGAATCTGAGAGACTATGTTCATCATGTGTGGCGTACTGCCAGAGCAGGCAGAGGTGGGCTGTCTGTGAGCTTCGTTTCCCAAATCCCAAGTAAGTTGAAGAAATAATGAAATATAATAGAGACTATATCTGAAGTTGTGGATGTCTTTCTTCAGACGCAGTGTCATTTGATTATTAAATAATCTTAGAAAGTTGCTAAACTAAAAACCATGTTGTCTTTGTTTGATCTTTAGTTTGTTTAGCTAAAGTTTAAGATTCTTAATTTGTTTTATTAAACAATCCTAGTCACATAGGATCATTAATGCCGTCTATTGAAACTGATGTTGATATTGAATTTAAATTAAAGATGTTATATTTTGTAATTATGTTATACATTATGCTAATATTGCTTACTTAAATTAAACAATCCTAGTCACATAGGACATTGCCTTTTTCAAGAATGATGTTGTTCTCCTTCATGCAATCGAAGCTGATCTTGGAAAGCAACAAGAAAAATTCATATGTAAAGAGCAAGATGTGCTCTCTGACATTACGAGGGTAAGATCTCTTCGGATACAATTAGGGGTGGGCACCCAAGCCGCCAAACCGATCAACCCGCCCAAACCAAACCAATTTAAGCGGGTTGGTTTGGTTTTGTTAAATAAAATAAACCGATTGGGTTGTTTTTGAGCAACCCAATTGGTTTGGGTTGATTTGTGAGTTGTGTTTTATCAAACCGTATAACCCAACCCAAACCATTACATACTTATATATTATTATTATTATTATTATTATTATTATTATTATTAATTAAATTATCGGATAAAACAAATAAAAACTAAAAGTTAACCCAATACAACAAGAAGTGAACTTCGAAACTTCAAAGTGATTGCTTAGACGATGGTAGATATTATTAATTTAGAAACTTAAACGATTTAGTTTTATTTTATAAGTTTTAGGTGTTCTACACTTGAGTTTTTTTTTTTTTTTTTTTTTTTAACAATTATCTTTTTGCACTTGAGTTAAATTTAGTATTATAAATTAGTATTATTGTTTATCTTATTGATAATTGGTTTAACTATTTATATTGATAATTTGATATTATTAAATTTATTCAAATAAAAAATAATGTAATTATTTCTTAAACCATTAAACCAAACCGAACCAAACCGATTTTATCGGTTTGGTTTTACCTTCAAAATGGTTTGGTTTGGGTTGTAAAAAATAAAACCGATTTTATAATGGTTTGGTTTGGGTATAGTCAAACCCAACCCAAACCAACCCATGCCCACCCTTGGATACAATTGAGTGACTTGTCCAGTTTTAGCTTAAAGTTTGTCATACGTTACATTATATGATTGCCATGTGACGTACATTAAGAGCTCCAGCTTGGTTTAAATACATAAAATCACGAATAGCTTAACACTTCCATTTGATCAGCATCTCAAGATTGAAATCAAATTTGCTCTTAAAAATATATGTTGATTAGTCTGCAATCGTAAATTATTTCCAATTTTTTTTTGTTTTGTGTGAATTGAAGCTACATTTTGTATCAGCGGCTTACCAGAATTGTTATAGACTTATAGTCAAATCAAAATCATGAGATTATTTATTCAGTGTGAGATACTCTTTGTAGTGTTCAATAGTTCTTTTGAAAAAGTAATTTTTTTGATAAAAATGGATGATAGTTATACATAAAATATAGTCCCCTAAAAAAATTACATTAATCAAAGTGGAAAGTGGAAACTTAAATGCATTTGGAAACAAATTAATTAACAAACAATTTCTGAACAAAAAAAAAGCAGAATGTATACAAAATTTAATGTAGAATTAAATGGTAATTCTGTAATTTAGACAACTGTTTTGAAGAAGTAATTATGTGATTTTAATTGGGTTTTATTTAAGGGGTTCTGTAGAAATTTGAAGGTCAAAAGATACTTGATTTATGTTTGCATGTTTAATTTTGGAAGTTGAGTTGGGCTCTTTGAATTGAAGTCAGAGAGAAGATGAAGCGAAGAAACAGACATCACCAAAACTCAAAAGAAAATAAAATAATTATGAAAAGTAATTTGATTTCATTAATTTCAATGAAATAAAATATTACACGAATCTATCAATTAAAAAAAAACACAAACTAATAATTATAATAAGTTTCCCGACTCAATTTCAAACTTGATTCTACAGAACTAGCTAGCACTCTTTCTTCCTCCTCAATCGGACCATATTTCGATTTTCCGATCGGATTCTCTAAGATTTTATCGTTCTTATTCGGAACCTGATCATCGTCATCATCCAATGTTGTAATGCTCATTGAATTATCATTCAAGTCTGGAAGAGATGGTGGAATATTCATGTTGTTGTTTCAAGGCCTCTGAAGCAGTTGGTCTCTTGCTTGGATCCCAAGAACAGAGCGATTTGATCAGACTAATCGCGTTCTCACTCACGAATGGCATCAACGACGAGAGATGCACACCCGAAAACTGTAGGAATTGATAGTTCCAACTTCCAACCCTTCGCCAGAGCAAGTCCCTTGGGCCAGGTCTCCGTAGTTGGACTGCCTAAAACTCTGCACATCACAGACATTTGGTCAGACGCGTTTCTACCTGGAAACAAAGGTCGAAGCATCAACAACTCTGCCATTATCGCTCCCATTGCCCACAAGTCGACTGGGTAGCTGTAATTATGTGAGAAAAGCATCACTTCCGAAGGTCGATACCAAAGTGACATGATAAGAAAAGCACGTGGAGGGCCTGAAGTGATCTTCTTGGTAGAACCAATGTCACCGATCTTTATCAAGTCTTTCGATACCAGCAAATTCTCAGGTTTGATCTGCGCTCCCTATCGGAACAAAGGAGTATGAATTGCCCAGATATGGAAACATTTATCTCCAAAACTCTATGTGCAAACATGACTGCAAGCGAGGAATGTAGCGGAATGGACTCAAAGGAGAACCTCCAGGCTAACATTCAACCTCTCTTTGATGAAAAGGTGATTTGTTCCTCTTTTTGCTTCACATCTTTTCTTCTTCCTTTATTCACACCATTGGATAGATTTGTTTTTCTTTAATTAAAATCTAAATTAATTTCCATATTATCTCTAATTTTGTATGGTTAGTTGGGTTTTTAATAATGCAATATAATTAATTGAATTCTTTAGGTGGGACTCCTTAATATAAAGAAATTGTTAATAGAGGAGATGGATATCTTAAGAAAAATATGGCACAATCAACTCTATTTGGATTCCTTCAGCAAATTAGAACAAGTCAAGGTATATGGTTGCAATAACCTATTGGATGTTTTCCCATCTAATATGCTTGGAAGACTCCAAAGACTGGAGCTTTGGGAAGTACAAAAATGTGATTCGGTAGAGGAGATATTTGAACTCGAAGCTATCGGTAGCAAGAAAACACATGCTATAGCAGCAGCTCAGCTGAGAACATTACAGATACATTATTTGCCAAAGCTGAAGCATGTATGGAATGTGGACTCCCAAGTTATTCTATCTTATCAGAATCTACATTCAATATCAGTTCATTATTGTGATAGTTTGAAAAGCCTCTTTCCAGCTTCAGTAGCTAGAGGTCTTGTTCAACTTGAAGAGCTTACTATACATCGTTGAATGATGGAAGAAATTACTGCCAAGGATGACGGAGTAGAAGCAGAAGCAGTCCTTAAGTTTTGGTTTCGTCTATTAACAAAGTTGGAGCTGTGGGTCCTACCGAGACTCAAAAGTTTCTATCCAGGATCATATATTTTAGAATGGCCAGTTCTAAAGACGTTAGATGTGTTGGGTTGCAATGAAGTGGAGATACTTGCCTCACAAGTTTTGAGCCATGGGGAGGGCCGACATGAGATCCCAACTGGACAGCCCCTGTTCTTAGTTGAGAAGGTATGAACCCTAACAATTTTTTTTATTTTTTTTACATTTGAAAACTTAAATTTATTTAATACTTTGGTGTATATTCTAGGATGCATTCCCTAGCCTGCAATGTTTGTCAGTGAAATGGAATTGCATTAAGAGAGAGATGTTACATGGAAAGTTTCCAGAGTACCTGTGCAAGCTAAATTACCTTGTGTTGTTAGGCCCTTTTGAGGAAACTGCTATTTGTCATCTTGTTTTCTTCACAAATTGCCCAACCTTGAGACACTTCGTGTTCATTATGGTTTTATGAAGGAATTATTGTTATGTGAAGGGCTTGGCTCTAAGGAAAAACATGCTGAGTTGCCCGGTAAATTGAGCTCCTTAGAGCTTTTCCAATTGTCTGACCTGCATTTGTGGGAGGAAAGTTCTGAATTTGGCAATTTTTTTCAAAATCTGAAAAGACTAAGACTATTTCAATGTGGCAACTTAACAAGTTTAATGCCGTACTCAATGGCTTTCGAAAATTTGACGACTTTGAAAGTAGACAAATGTGGTGGATTGCTCAATTTAATGGCACCCTCGGTAGCTAAAAGTCTTGTGCAACTTACAAGAATGGATATAACTGATTGCGAAATGATAGAAGAAATCATAACGCACAAGAAAGATGAAACAGTCGATCAGATCATTTTCAACCAGCTGGAATATTTGGGACTTAATGGTTTACCATGTCTTACGGTCTTCCACTCGGGGAGTTGCACTATCGAATTTCCATCCCTGAAACAAGTAGTTATGAGACGATGCCCAAATATGAAATTATTTTCTCGAGGAATCGTAAGCACACCGAGACTACATACACTACAAATAGCAGAAACAGAGGACGTAGGATGTTGGGAAGGCAACCTCAATACTACCATAGAACGACGATATATAGAAAAGGTACGCATTGATACTTGAAATTTACTCGCTTTTTTCTCCCTATCAGACCTCAAGATATGCTATGATTTATAAATTGCAGAATGCCGAGAATTCTGAACAAAATTGAGGGTGATGATCATCTTCGTATTACTGTGAGAGCATAATCATCATCGTCTAAGTTTATTACTAGAAGAGCTGGATCAGAAAGCTACAGCGTTGCATTCTTTTAAATCCCAGTCTCTGAGACTTTCTTCTCTTCATCGATTTAAATTAGGATTCATGACAAGCCTCAATATTGCTTGCAACTGATGTCGCCAGTCATGGTTTGGACATTCCGACGGTTGATCATGTCATAAACTATGATATTCCAATGTAATTTTCTGAAGTTTCTTTATAAAAAAAATATTTGTACAGTAGAATCTAACTGTCCCTACTTCAGGAATCCAAGAGACTATGTTCATCGTGTGGGGTGTACCGCAAGAGCAGGCAGAGGTGGGCTGTAAAGAGCAACTAGAACATTCGAATGTAAAGAGCAAGAGGTTATCTCTGACATTAAGAGGGTAAGATCTCTTGGGATACAATCCAGTGATCTATCTAATATTACTTTTGATTATAGGTGTAGGATGATAGATTGGTCTTTCTTCTTAAAGAAGGGCTGTGATGTACATTAGGAGCTCTAGCTTCGTTTAATTAATACACGAAACAATAGCTTAACACTTCCCCTTGATCAACATATCGAGATATCTTCAATGCTAGTTTGTGTCGCGAAAATGAAGTTGATGGATGAAAGGTTTGATGAGAAAGCGAAAGAACTGAAAGAGCAGAAAATGAAAACACTAGCAGAGAAAGGATTATTGAAGAAAAGAATTAAAAAGAGAAAAATATCTGCTGATAAGTTTGCAATTGTAAATTATTTCCCCATTTTTTTTTTTATTTTTGTATCAGTCAAATCAAAATCAGGAGATTATTTATTCATTGTCATTGTGAGATACTCTCTGTAGTGTTGGACGTGTGAGATACTCTCTGTATGAGATCAAAATCAGGAGATTATTCAACTGAATTAATCGAATTCGCTGAAGTTGGACGTGTCAATTGATTCAACTCTCATTAAACAAGATAGTTGGCAATTTCAACCATTGAATTGAAGTCAGAGAGAAGATGAAGCGAAGAAACAGACCACCAAAACTCAAAAGAAAAAAAAATAATTATGAAAAGTAATTGGATTTCATTAATTTTAAACAAAGAAAAAGATTACATGAATCTATCAATTTTTTTTGTAGTTGATTATGATTTTTGTTTTAAATTGTTAATGGGTTTGTTGTTTGATTTTTTGTTTATTGAAGATTTTATTAAACAAGTCCACTTTTTATTTTATTTTATTTTGACTTACAATCTTTGTTAAACATCAAAAACTCTGATCTTGAAAACATTTTTGAGAATTGAGAGAGATAATCAAGTACAAGTTGTTGCTCTAAATCTTTCAAAATTTTCTCTTGTCCACCGAGAGACTTTGTTTTTCACTTGCCAGTCCAATTACTTCTTCTGTTATTCAACTTGCTCTGAGATACAAACACTAAGAGGTGCACTTTGTTCTCAACTTTTAACCATTTTCTTCTTTCAATCAATAGTTTCTTAGCTTTGCTCTGCAGTTTAATCAATAGTTTTTTTTCCCCTTTTTTTGTCACTGTTTGTTCTTTAGTTTATTAGCTTTGCTCTGCAGTTTGCATCCACTTTAAAAAAAAAAAAAAAAAAAAAACCTATTAATTCCTCTTCTTTTTTGTTGGTCTTGTTTTTTAGATTTATCTGTATTGGTAGTCCGTTTTAAATCATTCAGCTTATAGAACTTTCTTCTAGATTTCTGCTTTTTCAAGAGTGAGTATCTCCATAAAAAACAATTAAAAAAAAAAAAGTTGTTGCTCTGTTTGTTATTAAAAAAGACAAGAGAGAAGAGAAAGAAAAAAAAAAGACAGAGAGATAAAAGAAAGCAAGGAGTGATAAGAAATAGGAAATGGCAGAGATAGTTATTTCCATTGCAGCAAAAGTTGCAGAGTTGTTGGTTGTTCCCGTTGGAAAGCACATATGTTATCCGTTCAATTACGAGAGCAACATGGAGGAGCTAAAGCAACAAGTTGAGAAGCTGATAAATGCAAGAGACACAGTGCAGCTTTCCGTTGACACGGCCAAGAGACAAGGGGATGAGATCAAAAAGGATGTTGAGAAATGGCTCAATAGCGTGGATGCGTTTGCAGCCCAACCAGTCGTGAAATCCATTATCGATGGCGAAGAAGACAGAGCAAAGAAGAAGCTTTGTTCAATTGGCTTCTGTCCTAATCTGATTTCGCGTTACTCACTCAGCAAGAAAGCAGCCAAGATAGCGAAGGATGGGATCGGCCTCTTGGCAGAAGGACAATTTAAGGATGTTTCACTTTCACACAGTCCTCCTATTCGAAGAACGAAATCTGTTTATACTAGAGGCTATGAAGACTTTGGTTCGAGAATGCCTGTTTTTGGTAACATTATGAAGGCATTAGCTGATGAAGCTGTCAACTTGATTGGAGTGTACGGGATGGGAGGTGTGGGTAAAACCATGCTTGTCAAAAGAGTTGCTGCTCAAGTCTTGGAAGACAAGTTATTTGATATGGTAGTTATGGCTGAGGTGACACAGACTCTCGACATCAAAAATATTCAAGGGCAAATTGCTGATGTGCTAGGTCTTGAATTTCATGAGGAGAGTTTATCCGGAAGAGCTGCTTGTTTACACGACAGGTTGAAGAAAGAAACCAATGTTCTTGTTATTTTAGATAACATTTGGGAGAAACTTAATCTGGATGATGTTGGGATTCCTTCTTTGGATGATGAGAGAGCAAGTGTCACACAAGAAGTAGTAGACGAACGAGGAAGAAATGCTTACAGGAGGCAGTGCAAACTATTGTTGACTTGTAGAGATCTGGATGTATTACATAATGATATGAATACTCAGAGGAATTTCTTGGTTGACGTCTTATCTGATGTAGAAGCAATGAATTTATTTTGGAAGATTGCCGGTCATTCAAGAGAAAAACCAGATTTTGACCGTATTGCAGTTGAGATAGTTAGAAAATGTGCTGGCTTACCGATTGCAATTACAACAATTGCAAATGCCTTGAAAAATAAAGATGTTTCTGATTGGAAGAATGCCTTGCAAAGGATAAGAGGGTCTAATCCAAAGCCAATCAAAGGAATGGAGGCAAGTGTTTACTCTACCATAGAATTGAGTTACAATATTTTGGGGTCTGAGGAACAATCATTTTTCCTGCTTTGTTGTCTAAATAATTCAGGTTCTGGTTTTTATACTAGTGACTTATTCAAATATAGCATGGGTTTGGGTTTGTTTAAAGATGTCGATACGATGGAAGAAGCAAGAAATAGAATGCATACATGGATCGGTAACCTCAAAGCTTCATGTTTGTTGTTGGATGGTAATGATAAGGAATTTGTTAAAATGCATGACATCATTCAAGCTGTTGCAGTTTCAATTGCATCCTTCAAGCTTATGTTTAATATCCAAAACGTTTCTAGCATAAAAGAAACACTGGAGGAAAAATTGCCAAAAGATTCAATTGCTGTGTCTCTTCCGAAAAGAGATTTTAATGAGCTTCCTGAAAGATTGGAATTTCCAAAACTTGAGTTCCTTCATCTGAGTAAATATGAAATTTCTTTACAAATTCCAGATGCCTTTTTTGACGGGGTTAAAGAACTTGAAGTTTTAGATTTGACCGCATTTCATCTGTTGTCATTACCTCGGTCGCTTTTCAGGCTAACAAACCTTCAAACCTTATGTTTGGATCAATGCCTGATCGGAGATGTCACAGTTATCGGAGAGCTAAAGAAATTAGAAATTTTGAGCTTTTTGAAATCTGAAATTGAGCAATTGCCCAGAGAAATTGGACAATTGACTCGTTTAAGGTTGTTAGATTTAAGTGATTGTTCCAAACTTAAAGTAATCACACCAAATGTCTTATCAAGCTTGTCACGGTTAGAAGAACTCTATATGGGTAACAGCTTTGTTCAATGGGATGTCGAAGGACAAAGTAATGCAAGTCTTGCTGAGTTGAAGCAATTGTCTAACCTGACAACTTTAGAATTACATGTTCTTGATGCTCAGATTATGCCTCAAGACTTGTTCTTTTGGAAGTTGGAAAGATATAAAATATTTATTGGAGATGTATGGAACTGGTCTGGTAAATATGAAACCTCGAGGACGTTGAAACTCAAATTGAACAATAGCTTTTTTTTGAGTGATGGGATCAAATTTTTACTGAATAGAGCTGAAGATCTCTATCTGGATGAACCGAAAGGCGGTAAGAATGTTCTTCACGAACTTCATGGGGAAGGTTTCCAACAATTGAAGCATCTTCATATACAGAATGCTCCCCAGATGCAGTATATTATCAATTCAGTTGGATGGGGACTATGCAGTATCTTTCCCCAGAGGCTAGAGTCATTGGTCCTTCATAATTTGATCAATTTGGAGAACATTTATCATGGCCAACTTACAACAGAGTCTTTCAGCCAATTAAAAGTCATAAAAGTCGGAAAATGTGATAGATTGAAGTATCTCATATTGCCCATGGCCGGAAACCTTTCACAGCTTCAAGAAATCGAAGTGACCCATTGCAGGAAACTAGAACAGATTGTTCTCATGGAAAGCAGGCAAAAGTCAACAAAAATGAACAGATTAGTGAGATTGAGTTCACTCAACTGCGCACCTTGACACTACAATGCCTACCATGTCTCACTAGATTTGGATTCAACGGGCTTACACCTGATACGAGACTCGAAGAAATCCTTGCTGAAGATGATCTGGACAGTTTCATCTCTTTTTACAGTGAAAATGTATGTTTTCTTGTACTTCTTGTACCTATAGACCTTACTTTTAAACCCTTTAATAAAAAGCAAAATTGTGTTTGCAGGTTCTGCTCCCAAGGTTGGAGAACTTGAAGCTGTGGTCAATCAACATTGAGTGCAGATGGCTCGATCAACTACCAGCTGTAACTTCTTGTTGTCAAACTTTGGTGAAGTTGACCGTGGGGGAGTGTAATAGTTTGAAATTTCTGTTTTCATATTCCATGGTTAAAAGTCTTGTGCAACTAAAACAACTTGTGATACTGAACTGTAAGTCGGTGGAAAGAATAATTGACATAGAAGAATTAGCAGAAGAAGAAAGAATAATTAAGATGATAATCCCCAAATTAAATTCGCTGCAGCTTCAATGTCTTCCAAAACTCACCAGATTTGGCTCCGGAAATTCAATTGAATTCCCCTCCTTGTACGCACTTTGGATTCTGGATTGTCCTAGGTTGAAGATGTTCTTCTCTGGTTCCACATGTGCAAACATAACAGTAAGCAAAGAACAGGAAGCAACAAGCTCTTGCGCTGACGTATATCCTCTCTTGGACAAGAAGGTGACTTTTCCTTCCTTCTGCACAGAGTTAGTAGAAAATCGATATGTTTATATGACTTGATGCCTCAAATTCTATTGACTTTGAACTTTGGTAAACAATAGGGCAAGAGTTAAATGCAAGTGACAGATCTGATTTAACTGTAGGTATTGTTGCTGTCCTTAAGGCAGTTGGATCTGAACTCTATCAGCTCTGAAGTGATATGGCACAGGCAACTTCTGGCAACGTCTTCTTCCCTTCACAATTTGACATTCTTGAGCATTGTCGGTTTGGGTGATTTAAAATATTTATTTTCATCTTCTATGGCTAATAGTGTAGTCCAACTCAAAATTCTTGAGATAACTGATTGTAAGCTTATGGAAGCGGTAATAGTTGAAGAAGAAAAAGGGTCAAGCGTGCTGCTGTTTCCTAATCTACAAGATCTGACCCTCCATAATCTTCCAAAACTCGCTAGATTCTGCTCCTTGTCAGAACAAAGGAGTATGAATTGCCCAGATATGGAAACATTTATCTCCAAAACTCTATGTGCAAACATGACTGCAAGCGAGGAATGTAGTGGAATGGACTCAAAGGAGAACCTCCAGGCTAACATTCAACCTCTCTTTGATGAAAAGGTGATTTGTTCCTCTTTTTGCTTTACATCTTTTCTTCTTGCTTTATTCACACCATTGGATAGATTTGTTTTTCTTTAATTAAAATCTAAATTAATTTCCATATTATCTCTAATTGTGTATGGTTAGTTGGGTTTTTAATAATGCAATATAATTATTTGAATTCTTTAGGTGGGACTGCTTAATATAAAGAAATTGTCATTAGAGAATACGGATAACTTAAGAAAAATATGGCACGATCAACTCTATTCAGACTCCTTCAGCAAATTGGAACAAGTCAAGGTATATGGTTGCAATAACCTATTGAATGTTTTCCCATCTAATATGCTTGGAAGACTCCAAAGACTGGAGATTTTGGACGTACGAAATTGTGATTCGGTAGAGGAGATATTTGAACTCGAAGCTCTTGGTAGCAAGAAAACACATGCTATAGCAGCAGCTCAGCTGAGAACATTACAGATACATTATTTGCCAAAGCTGAAGCATGTATGGAATGTGGACTCCCAAGTTATTCTATCCTATCAAAATCTAAATTCAATATCAGTTCAAAATTGTGATAGTTTGAAAAGCCTCTTTCCAACTTCAGTAGCTAGAGGTCTTGTTCAACTTGAAGAGCTTACTATACATCGTTGCATGATGGATGAAACAGTAGAAGTTGAAGCAGTCCTTAGGTTTTTCTTTCCTCAATTAACAGAGTTGAAGCTGTGGAATCTATCAAGACTCAAAAGTTTCTATCAAGGATCATATATTTCAGAATGGCCAGTTCTAAAGAAGTTAGAAGTGTGGGATTGCTATGAAGTGGAGATACTTGCTTCGCAAGTTTTGAGCCATGGGGAGAGCCGACATGAGATCCCAACTGGACAGCCCCTGTTCTTAGTTGAGAAGGTATGAACCCTAACAGTTTATTTTTTTTACATTTGAAAACTTAAATTTATTTAATACTTTGGTGTATTTTCTAGGATGCATTCCCTAGCCTGGAATGTCTGTCAGTGAATTGGAATTGCATTAAGAGAGAGATGTTACATGGAAAGTTTTCAGAGTCTTGTGCAAGATAAATTACATTGGGTTGGCAGGCCCTTTTAAGGAAACTGTTATTTGTCCATCTTGTTTTCTTCACAAATTGCCCAACCTTGAGACACTTTGTGTTTATAATGGTTTTATCAACGAATTATTGTTATGTGAAGGGCTTGGCTGTAAGGAAAAACATGCCGAGTCTCCCGGTAAATTGAGCTGCTTAGAGCTTTGCCGATTATCTGATCGTCATCTGTGGGAGGAAAGTTCTGAATCTGGCAAAAATTTTCAAAATCTGAAAAGTCTAACACTATTCCTATGTGGCAACTTAACAAGTTTAATGCCGTCCTCAATGGCTTTTGAAAATTTGACAACTTTGAAAGTAGAAAAATGTGGTGAATTGCTCAATTTAATGGCACCCTTGGTAGCTAAAAGTCTTGTGCAACTTACAAGAATGGATATAACTAATTGCAAAATGATAGAAGAAATCATTACACATAAGGAAGATGAAGTAGTAAATCAGATCATTTTCAACCAGCTAGAATATTTGGGACTCAATTGTTTACCAAGTCTTACATTCTTCTACTCAGGGAGTTGGACTATCAAATTTCCATTCCTGCAACAAGTAGTTGTGAAGCAATGCCCAAATATGAAATTATTTTCTCGAGGAGTCATAAGCACACCAAGACTACATACACTACAAATAGCAGAAACAGAAGATGTAGGATGTTGGGAAGGCGACCTCAATACTACCATAGAACAACGATATATAGAAAAGGTATGCATTGATACTTGAAATACTCATTTTTTTTCATCCTATCAGACCTAAATATATGCTATGATTTATAAATTGCAGAATGCTGAGAATTCTGAACAAAATTGAGGATGATAATCATCTTCGTATAACTGTGAGAGCAGAATTGTCATCATTTAAGTTTCACTAGAAGAGCTGGATCAGAAAGCTTCAGCTTTGCATTCTTTTAAATCCCATTTTCTAGGACTTTCTTCTCTTCTTCTGTTTAAATCAGGACAAGCCTCAATATTGCTTGCAACTGATGTCGCCAGTCATGATTCGGACATTCCTAATGTTGATCTTGTCATAAACTATGATATTCCAAGGTTATTTTCTGAAATTCTTAGTGTGTGTATATATATATTTGAAATAGAAAACCTTTGTATGGTAAAATCTAACTGTCCTTCAGGAATATGAGAGATTATGTTCATCGTGTGGGGAGTACTGCAAGAGCAGACAGAGATGGGTTGTCTGTGAGCTTCGTTTCCCAAGTAAGTTGAAGAAATATTTTACTAGAATATATATGAAGCTGTAGATATCTTTCTTCATGCCTCTTTACAGTGTCATTACAGAAGTGTCTTGAACCTATTGACAATATTTTAGATATTAGTTTCCACATATTTGGTTGGGTGCATTTGTATTTAAAGCTAAAATACTACCCCAAAAAATACCAAATTCCAGAATATTGAAGATTATAACAGAATAAATCTTACTTGTCCAAGTAATCCAAATTCCAGAAAATTATAAATTTTTACCTGTACTCTACGATTCATATATAAGCATATACATGACCATGACCAGACTCTCTTCTGTCTACATACTCTTAACCTACAATCAAGGAAAAAAAAAAAAAAAAATTATAACAGAATCAATTTAAAAAAAAAATGGTAAAAGCCTTCAAACTTAAGAGTTCTTTGAATAGCTGCCTCCTCCATACGAGGAAAGCATTTAATAATGCAAAATGACATCGACTGATGTTGCGAAATGGAGTCATATTAGAATAATCTGTTTCATTAAACATAGAAAAAAGAAAAACTTACCATGAAGGTGGTCTTGCCTTCAAATAGGTAGAATAAGATCTATCATCTTTACCAACTTCAATGTCCAAGTGAGAATCTTGTTGAATCTTAGCATGTACAAGTAAAGACCTTTTGTATTTGGCCAATACAGATAATCATGAAGTAATTACTGAAAACCTACCTGAGGTTTGCCAATTGACAATCATAAACTACTTTATCATAAATTGACACTCACCTCCCCTACTATTTAAGTTTGACCAAGATTGACTGTTAACTTTGACACTTTAAGGGGTAATATCGTCTTTTTAACCTTTACTCTTAAAAAATATAAAAATATCAATTTTTTTATAAAATAGAACTTTAAAAAATTGAAATAAACTGAAGTTATAATTTTTTTTTAAAACATCAAAGAAAAAATTAAAAACAAATTTAATAATATATATATATATATCAGATTAAAAAAAAACAAATAAATATAAAATAAATAACATAAAACAAAAACAATTCACTCAAACACCCATCTTCTGATCTTCATCGGTTATCATACCCACCCACCCTCTCCCTCTGTCACGAATCCCTTTCTCCCCACCATATCGCGCGACCACCGTCGACAACCTCCAACGTGGCCGCCATAGGAGATCGGCGATCGATCTGTTTCATCAGCTCCACCACCATCTGTCTCTCTCATCTCTCGATCTCTCTCTATATCATCTCATTCTCTCGATCTCTCTCTCTATCTCATCTCAATCTCTCTCGCCGCCGTGCTCCATCAATCTCTCTCTCCCGCCGCCGCGATCCGTCGATCTCTCTCTCCTTGCTGCGACGACTTCTGTTGCTGGGTTTGATGTGGGTTTGTTGTGGGTTTGATGATGATGGTGACTGTGTTGGTGAACAAAGAACAGAGGGTGGTTGTGGGTGTTCGAAAAATCTGGGGATTTCCAGGTGGAGAAGAGATGGTTCGATTTATTTCAGTTTCAATTTCGATTTTATTTTTATTTTTTGTTAATGATGGTGTATTTGTGGGTTTGTTGTGGGTTTGATGTGGGTTTGTTGTGGGTTTGATGATGATGGTGAACAAAGAACAGAGGCTGGTTGTGGGTGTTCGAAAAATCTGGGGATTTCCAGGTGGAGAAGAGATGGTTCGATTTATTTCAGTTTCAATTTCGATTTTATTTTTATTTTTTGTTAATGATGGTGTATTTCTGGGTTTGTTGTGGGTTTGATATGGGTTTGATGATGATGGTGACTGTGTTGTTATAGAAGGTTGATGATTTTCAACTTTCCAGATCTTCAATTTTTTTTTTAATTATTTGATTTAAATTTTTAGATTGAAGGATGATGACGATGGTTGAGAGATGAGGGAGAGATGAGGTTGATGATGGCGGTGAAGAGTTGAAGATGATGATGATCTGAAGAAAATTTTTTTTTCTTTTTTTGTGATAAATCTTTTTAAAGATTTTTAATTTTATTACGTTTTCATTTTAATTTTATTTTTTTGTCAAATTACCCTCTTTTAATTATAGTTGTCAAGGGTAGTTTTGTCTTTTCAGTATTTTAAAAAAGTCAACAATAAATTATAACGGTCAAAACTAAAGGCAGGGGAGGTAAGTGTCAATATTTGATAAAGTCGTTTTTGAGTGTAAATTGGTAAACGTCAGGTAGGTAATCAGTAATTACTTCGATAATCATTCCTAGAAAAACAAAATTTCAAAATAAGAGACTGAAATTAAAACTGTAATTTTAATTTAATGTAAAGTTGGAATTGACAAAAATGAACAAACCTTTAATATGACTAGAATTTGTCATAAGAAAGTAGTTGATCCCCGAAGAACACATAAAAGACTACAAAAAAGAAAAAAGGAAAACAGTCAGATATATAAAAATTCATTGATACTCTATGATACGCAAATACAAAGGAGAAAAATATATATTAAAATCACTCCTTATATAATTACTTACCTTCAAACCAAGAGCACCAACACTGAGAATGTCAGAAGTTAAACATGATTTTATAGATAAATATGGTCATGATTTCATGCATCTGGAGAATTCATATATTTAGATTATCTATGTATTAATTAATGTGGTGCATGTATGTATGAGTTCATTGTATTGTATCTATGAGAGTGATCTAGAACTCTCTCATGAGTCCTATAAATACCTATTTGTTCGTAGCATTTGAGCAAGAGTGAGGAAAATTGAAAACATTACATGGTTGGAAATAGAAGTACTTAATAAAATCGGTTTGCTAAGGAAAATTTTATTAAGTACAAGGAAAATTTGCTAAGGAAAATTTCAAGAGCATATCAACATCAATGTAGATTCTCTTCTCTGCAGCCGCAAGATTAATATAGTAAAGTTGTTTGACTTCATAGTTCATACGTTGAGTTTCAGAGTCTCTATAGAAATAGTAGAGGGGTAGGAGCTGTTCAGGGGCATGTCAATTAGTGTAGAAACACGTTAATGTCATGGTTAGCATGTACATATGAACAGGGAAAATATCAACGCCAAGACCTCAAAAAAAAAAAAAAAAAAAAAAAAACATTTTCGTTGTCATTCAAAGGTTTATAGGATCAGAATAACAGAGGCAAGAATTTACCACCATCAGCTGCTTTAGTGCTTGTTTAGTTGAGCTTTCTACTGCCTCAAAAGATCTATTAACGTCTATTTGAGTTTTTTTAAAGTTGTTTGGTTGGGCTTTTGAGATTGTCTATTTTAAATTGAGTAGAGGCTAGTAGAGTTTAAACCTCTACTAGGCAAAAGCTCATGGGGAGGTGCTTCTGAAAATAGACATTTTTTAAAAAAAAGTCTACCAACCAAACAACTATAATTTTTTTTTTTCAAAAACTCTATTTCTAATAGATCTACTGCAAGTAGATCTTTTACCAATAGAGATTTTTCAAAAGCCCAACCAAACAAGCTCTTAGTCCCAAAAGGAAATCCCTCTCACTCATTACTTCCCGAATCATCAAGACGTGCTTGCCTGCCATTGACATAATCAGATTCATATAAGAAGAATTTTAATTATATCATAATAGCATGATTCAGACAATCTATTGCCAAGCAAAATCCAAAAATTTGAAAGTTATTAAGTTTTTGATACTATGGAAAATGTAAATTGAAACTCAGATTTCAAAATTTTCCTACCGTTCCCATCAAACATATTCTACATCACCTACACTCCCACATAAACCAAGTTTGAATAAGAGCTTTTTATAGTGCCTCTTCTCAGTTTCATGTTTTGCTTTTCTATCAAGCCAAGTTATTGATATCCTTCCATCAACCAACCAAATCTATCAAACCAAAGCCAGTAGAAGTTTACCTAAACCTGTATGAATCTTTCATTTTTTTTTTTTAACAATAACTTATAGAGAACAAAGTATGATTTAATGACACACAAAACTAGTTTTACCTTCCTGATTCAACGCTCCATCCATTGCCTCCCATCCATCGCCACTGCCTGGTATTGTCCCACAATCTCTCCCTGTTCCAGCTCGGCCTTGGTGTAGCCCTAGCATTTCGGTTTATTGGTGCAAGCACTAAAACCACTAACCCTTAATCTCTGCAATTCTTGCCTTTGGATCTCTACCACATGATCTCCAATCACATGCCGGTCCTCCGATCCAAATTCTGATCCAGACAAATGTGTTACTAAGAAATTTCATGCTAAAACAAAACATTCAAAGGTTCAATTCCTAAATTTCAAGGAAATTGAATATTTGTCTAGTGAAAACAATAACAAAACTTACTGAATTGATAGATGAGATAAGAGATTGAGATAGATAGAGATCTAACTCGAAGCAATTCGTTTTGACTGAATTTTAGGTGTTGACAGGAGGTGTTAAGGTTTTTGTAGGAACAAGAACCTGACAATAGTTGTAGAGAGCTGTAAGAGTAAGACTTTAAATTAATGTTCTTATTAGTAGTCATAACTTGAAAGTGGAAACTTAAATGGATTTGAAAACAAATTAATTAACAAACAATTTCTAATTAGGAACAAACTCTCCTTTCACATTTATTTTCAGTTAATAATTTCCAAACATAGAACAAAAAGAACAAGATGGTTGGATTTAATTTAGTTAAATCTCTGCAACTTTGAAACTTAAATGAAGTACTCTAAAATTTGAATCCTGTACATGATTTGAACCTTTTTTTTTTATTTTTTTGGACATAAACAAAACCTGGTACTAGATGATTTGAACTTATTTACACTAAATTTAACAAAAAAAATCAAAAGCAAAGAACAATTAAAGTAAAAAAAAAAGTTGAAACTTTAATTTCTATATTTTAAGCCTTCTAAAATACTTTAGATATACGATAAAAAAAGAAGAAGAATATATACAAAATTTTTAATTTAGAATTAACTGATAATTTGTAATTTAAACAATTGATTTGAAGATGTAATTATGTGATTTTAGTTTAGATTTATTTGAAGGGGCCTTAATCGAACCCAGCTGATTATTTTATTTATGGATATGATTTCTCTGATTGTGGAATTGAGCCCAAAACACATTTTGTGGGTTTGTTTAGTATACCCACCTACACACCCATTTACTCCCTACATCTACTGTAAAAAAAAAAAAACTGAATTTTAGTAATTTACATTTACAATCTCTAAAATAGTTATCCAGACACCCATTTACTACTTACACTTACCATATAAAAAAAAAAAATTAAAATTTAATAATTTATATTTACAATCACTAAAATAGTTCTCCACACACCTATTTACTCCTTACACCTACCGTAAAAAAATTTGAAATTTAACAATTTACATTTACAATCTCTAAAATAGTTCTCCACACTCCCATTTACTCCTTACACCTACTGTAAAAATAAAAAATAAAAAAAATCATTTACATTTACAGTATCTAAAATGTCAAAACTAACCATAAATATTATATTTTAATTATATTGCCCTTCAAACCCACACAAAATCAATTATGGGTGAAGGTTTTGAAGAACCCTAAATCAAACAAATTGTGTGGGTTTATTAATAACAGATGGGCCTAAATAGCACTAGACTGAATTTGTCATCAAGTTATTAATCGGGAGGAAGAAGAGTACTACTTCTGTTCCGAAGAATCAAGTTTGCATCATTGCACAAATGTGTGCAAAATACAATATAAAATACTCATAAAAAAAATTAAATTTTTTTTTAAAAAAAATACAATATAAAATACTCATTCTTACACCAACTTGGAAGGTTTGACCAAGTGCCCGCATTTAAAAATAAATAACAATTCGGGTGGTTGAAAATTAATTCAATAAAATAATTTAATAAACCACCAATTTGGGCTGGTTGAGCAAATTGCACTAAACTCCCTTAAGGTTTATCCATTTACACTAAAAAACAACTTTATCAAAAATCGACACTTATCTCACCTACCGTTAGGTTTGACCGTTACGAGTAAGGGTTGATCGTTATAAAAGTCATAAATACCCCTAAGACACCAAATATTTGTTTTTAAAAAAAATTAGAAAACAATTTAAAATGGAAAAAAGCTCAAATTGTATTTATAAATAGAAAAATTGTTGTGATATAATTGACTTTCATCATCTAGAGAATAATTCACAACAAATTCTCTTGATCTTATTTTCTATTTCATCATAGAGCAATTACCTCTCTTGATTTGATTTCCTATTTCATTGTAGAGTCAACTCTCCCTATGCCTATATATAGGTTTATTGTGTAAGCATTCTAAAAGACACAAAAATAAACTAAATAGAATTTTCTCTCATTCTTTCTCTTCGGTAGGGATGACAAAATTATCCACAGATATGGATGTTCGTAAGAGTCCGCTCCATTTAAAATATAGATGGATACTATTATTTCGGGGACGGAGCGGGGATGGATGTCATCCTAATATCCATTTTATTTTCGGGGATGGGGATGGATATCGTCTATGGATATCCATCCCCATCCAGATCCATTATAGATTTTAATAATTAAAAATATAAAATATATTATGTAATTATTAATTCTAATTATATAAGTTATTATTAATTTTTATATTTGAACTTTATAATGGGATGTATTTGTTTCTCTTTAAATAGGATAAAATGTACTGTTACATATGTTAGTTATATTTTTCTCTTGTAAACTATACAAAATTTAAAAAAAATTCATCGGATACGGATATAAACGAAGCGGGGATGGATATCTTTATCTTAATTAACAGATTATCCGAGTCCGCCCGCTCACTTTGAAATGAGGATGGATTCGGGGATGGAGATATATATCTCAAACGGATATGGGGATGGATATTGGGGTATCCATACCCAATCTAATCCATTGCCATCCCTACTTTTCGGTTAGCATTACTTTCTATGCTTTTATGCTTAGATTTATAATAAAAATATATATTTAAAAAAAATAGAATTAAAAATTTTATTTTATTTTTCTATTAAAAAATTAATGTTTTTAATAAATAGAAAAAAAATTAAAACAATTTCAAAATTTTATTTTTTCAATGGATCTCCACCTTCCATTCACTATTTTTTTCTTATAAGGAAAAAAAAAAAAAAAAATGAGCAAATTTTTTGAAAAACAAAATCTGTTACGTAACACAAAATTTCAATGCCCAACAAAAAATTCATATCACACCCAACAAAAAAAAATTCAAAATTAAAAAAAAAAATTATTGCTCTGTTTGTTATTAAAAAGACGAGAGAAGAGAGAGAGAAAAAAAGAAAGCAAGGAGTGATAAGAAACAAGAAATGGCGGAGATAGTTTCCGATTCCATTGCATCAAAAGTTGTAGAAAATGTTGTAGATTTGTTGGTTTTTCCGATTGGAAAGCACATATGTTATCCGTTCAAGTACGGCAGCAACTTGGAGGAGCTAAAGCAACAAGTTGAGAAGCTGATAAATGCAAGGGACAGGGTGCAGCATTTCGTTGACATGGCCAAGAGACAAGGGGATGAGATCGAAAAGGATGTTGAGGAATGGCTCGATAGCGTGGATAAGTTTGAAGCCCAACCACTCGTGAAATCCATTATTGATGGTGAAGAAGACAGAGCAGAGAAGACAGCAAAGGATGGGGTCGACCTCTTGGCAGAGAAGACAGCAGAGAAGACAGAGCAGAGAAGCCAATTGAAGCTTTGTTCAATTGGCTTCTGTCCTAATCTGATTTAACGTTACTCACTCAGCAAGAAAGCAGCCAAGACAGCAAAGGATTGGGTCGACCTCTTGGCAGAAGGAAAATTTAAGAATGTTTGGTACCGCCTTGCCATTCAAAGAACGAAATCCGTCTATACGAGAGGCTATGAAGACTTTGGTTCGAGAATGCCAGTTTTCGAGAAGATTATGAAAGCATTAGCTGAAGAAGATGTCAACTTGATTGGAGTGTACGGCATGGGAGGTGTGGGTAAAACCATGCTTGTCAAAAAAGTTGCTGCTCAAGTCTTGGAAGACAAGTTATTTGATATGGTAGTTTTGGCTGAGGTAACACGGACTCTTGACATTAAAAATATTCAAGAGCAAATCGCCAATGTACTAGGTCTCGAGTTTCAAGAGAAGAGTTCATCTGTAAGAGCTTACCGATTACGCGATAGGTTAAAGAAAGAAACCAATGTTCTTGTAATTTTAGATAACATTTGGGAGAAACTTAATCTAAATGCTGTTGGGATTCCTTCTTTAAGTGCCACACAAGAGGTAGTAGACCACGGAGAAAGAAATGCTTACAAGAGGAAATGCAAACTATTGTTGACTTGTAGAGATCTGGATGTATTACGTAATGATATGAATACTCAGAGGAATTTCTATGTTGACGTCTTATCTGATATCGAAGCAATGAATTTATTTTGGAAGATTGTCGGTCATTCAAGAGAAAAACCAGATTTCAACCGTATTGCAGTTGAGATGGTTAGAAAATGTGTTGGCTTACCGATTGCAATTACAACAATTGCAATCGCCTTGAAACATAAAGATCTTTCTGATTGGAAGAATGCCTTGCAAAGGATAAGAAGGTCTAAACCAAAGCCCATCAAAGGAATGGAGGCAAGTGTTTACTCTACCATAGAATTGAGTTCCAATATTTTGGGGTCTGAGGAACAATCATTTTTCCTGCTTTGTTGTCTATATAATTCAGGGTTTGGTGCACATACTAGCGACTTATTCAAATATAGTATGGGTTTGGGTTTGTTTAAAGATGTCAATAGAATGCATTTGGGTTTGTTTAAAGATGTCAATAGAATGCATTCATTGATTGGTAACCTCAAAGCTTCATGTTTGTTGTTGGATGGTAATGATAAGGATAAGGTTAAAATTCATGACATCATTCAAGCTGTTGCAGTTTCAATTGCATCCTCCAAGGATAAGCTCATGTTTAATATCCAAAATGTTACTAGCATAAAAGAAACGCTAGGGAAAAATTGCCAAAAGATTCAATTGTTGTGTCTTTTTGCGGAGATAATTATGAGCTTCCCGAAAGGCTGGAATTTCCAAAACTTGAGTTACTTCATTTGCACAAAGATGAGCTTTCTTTACAAATTCCAAATGACATTTTTGACAGGGTTAAAGAACTCAAAGTTTTAGATTTGACTGGATTTCATCTATTGTCATTACCTCGGTCGCTTTGCAGGCTAACAAACCTTCAAACCTTATGTTTGGATGATTGCTTGATTGGAGATATCACAATTATTGGAGAGCTAAAGAATTAGAAATTCTGAGCTTTTTGAAATCTAAAATTGAGCAATTGCCTAGAGAAATTGGACAATTGACTAGTTTAAGGTTGTTAGATTTAAGCAATTGTTCCAAACTTAAAGTAATCACACCAAATGTCTTATCAAGCTTGTCACGGTTAGAAAAACTCTATATGGGTAACGGTTTTCTTCAATGGATGCTGAAGGACAAGGTAATGCAAGTCTTGCTGAGTTGAAGCAATTGTCTCACCTGACAACCTTAGAAATACATGTTCTTGATGCTCAAATTATGCCTCTCGACTTATTCTTTTGGAAGCTGGAAAGATATAAAATATTTATTGGAGATGTATGGAAATGGTCTGGTAAATATGAAACCTCAAGGACGTTGAAACTCAAATTGAACAATAGCTTTGTTCTGAGTGATGGGATTAAATTTTTGCTGAATAGAGCTGAAGATCTCTATCTAGATTTATCAGCTTTATAAATATCTTTACTATATTCATCACTTCAAGTCTTTTCTTTTTTTTAAATCCATCATTTTATTCCTTCCATCAGTCAAAATTGATAAATCTAGGGGCATTTTAGTCTTCATTCATTAGATCCACAAATATGCTAACACTTGTAAAACAAAATATTTTAAAATGACATGTAAAAAAAAAAAAAAAAAATGTAAACATGTCCACAAGAGAAATATTTTAAATAATTTTTTTTTTAACAAAACATTAAAATAATTATATTAATAAAATAATAATAATAATAATAATAATTTTCTCTTAAAAAAAAAACAATAATAAAAATTGTGTAAGAATAAAATAATAATATTAATGAGATATTTATGAGATATTTATTTTTCAAAAAAATTAAAATTAAAAAAAAATTTTAAAAAGAAGAAAAACTTGATTATTTTTTTTTTTTTTTTTGTATTTGATTATGATTTTTTTTTAAAAAAAATTGTTAATGGGTTTGTTGTTTGATTTTTTGTTTATTTAAGATTTTATTAAACAAGATAATTTTTTATTTATTATTTTAATATGAAGCTAAAATTATAATTTTAGCTAAATTAAATCAAAATAAGGGTAAAAGTGTACTTTAACCTAGTTTGTTAAAGTTGACTATTAATATGGACAAGAATCATCTCCACACCTCACCTCACCTCATCTTCACCTGATTTAATCTTATGACACATAAGCATTACAATGAATGAATGGTTAAGATGTGATTGACACTTTATTAATAAACAGTCACATAGTTTAAAAAGGTGAGAATGAAGTGAGGTGGGGAGAGGAGAGGATCCTGGTCCATTAAATATTTGATCACAGGGATTAAAGTGATGAGTTTGGAAAAAATGAGGGACTAAAGTGATGAATATAGTAAAAACATTTAAAATGACGACAAATCGTGAAAAAAGACGTGACTAATGTGAAATTTGTCAAAAAAATGAGACAGGCGGGCCCGTGATTGACAAGGAGAGAGAAAAGAGAGGGGAGTTGGTTGAATGGTGGGCCCGCATTCGTTGAAAAGAGGGGAAAGAGGAGTTCACTTTTCTATAAAATATCTTTGTCATTGACTACCGGTCTACCACAGCCAATTCTCATTGACTTACAATCTTCATTAAACAGCAAAAACTCTGATCTTGAAAACATTTTTTAGAATTGTTGCTCTAAATCTTTCAAAATTTTCCCTTGTCCAGTGATTATTGCTCGAAACCACCGAGAGACTTTGTTCTTCACTTGCCAGTCCAATTACATCTTCTGTTGTTCAACTTGCTCTGAGATACAAACAGTTAGAGGTGCACTTTGCTCTCAACTTTTAACAACTTTCTACTTTTTTTTCCTCTTTTTGTCACTGTTTGTTCTTCATTTTATTAGCTTTCACATAAATAAAAAAAATTTTAAAAAAAATCCCTATTAATTTCTCTTCTTCTTTGTTGGTCTTGTTTTTTAGATTTTATCTGTATCAGTGGATTATTTTCCTAGGAAATCATCAGGAAAAATAAAAAAAGAAGGTATTTGTAACAAATAATTGAAAATCATCAGAAAAAAAGAAAAAAAAAAAAAAAAAAACTATCAATTTTGCTTCCTTTTTTTGTTGGTCTAGCTTCTTCGATTTATTTGTATCAGTAGTCCGTTTTGAATCATTTAGCTTTTAGAACTTTCTCCTAGATTTCTGCTTTTTCAAGAGTGAGTATCTCCATAAAAAACAATTAAAAAAAATAAAAATTGTTGCTCTGTTTGTTGTTAAAAAAGACAAGTGAGAAGAGAAAAAAAAAAAGACAGAGAGATAAAAGAAAGCAAGGAGTGATAAGAAACAGGAAATGGCAGAGATAGTTATTTCCATTGCAGCAAAAGTTGCAGATTTGTTGGTTGTTCCGATTGGAAAGCACATATGTTATCCGTTCAATTACGACATCAACATGGAGGAGCTAAAGCAACAAGTTGAGAAGTTGATAAATGCAAGGGACAGGGTCCAGCATTCCGTTGACACGGCCAAGAGACAAGGGGAGGAGATCGAAAAGGATGTTGAGAAATGGCTCAATAGCGTGGATGCGTTTGCAGCCCAACTAGTAGTGAAATCCATTATTGATGGTGAAGAAGACGGAGCAAAGAAGAAGCTTTGTTCAATTGGCTTCTGTCCTAATCTGATTTCGCGTTACTCGCTCAGCAAGAAAGCAGCCAAGATAGCAAAGGATGGGGTCGACCTCTTGGCAGAAGGACAATTTAAGGATGTTTCGCACCGCCTTGCCATTCGAAGAACGAAATCCGTATATACCAGAGGCTATGAAGACTTTGGTTCGAGAATGCCAGTTTTCGAGAAGATTATGAAGGCATTAGCTGATGAAGATGTCAACTTGATTGGAGTGTACGGCATGGGAGGTGTGGGTAAAACCACGCTTGTCAAAAGAGTTGCTGCTCAAGTCATGGAAGACAAGTTATTTGATGTGGTTGTTATGGCTGAGGTAACACAGACTCTTGACATAAAAAAAATTCAAGAGCAAATTGCTGATGAACTAGGTCTCGAGTTTCACGAGAAGAGTTTATCCGGAAGAGCTGCCCGATTACGCGACAGGTTGAAGAAAGAAACCAATGTTCTTGTTATTTTAGATAACATTTGGGAGAAACTTAATCTGGATGATGTTGGGATTCCTTCTTTGGATGATGAGAGAGCAAGTGTCACACAAGAGGTAGACGAATGGGGAAGAAATGCTTACAAGAGGCAATGCAAACTATTGTTGACTTGTAGAGATCTAGATGTATTACATAATTACATGAATACTCAGAGGAATTTCTATGTTGATATCTTATCTGATATAGAAGCAATGGATTTATTTTGGAAGATTGCCGGTCATTCAAGAGAAAAGCCAGATTTTGACCCTTTTGCAGTTGAGATAGTTAGAAAATGTGCTGGCTTACCAATTGCAATTACAACAATTGCAAAGGCCTTGAAAAATAAAGATGTTTCTGATTGGAAGAATGCCTTGCAATGGCTAAGAAGGTCTAATCCAAAGCCCATCAAGGGAATGGAGGCAAGTGTTTACTCTACCATAGAATTGAGTTACAATATTTTGGGGTCTGAAGAACAATCATTTTTCCTGCTTTGTTGTCTAAATAATTCAGGTTATGGTTTTCATACTAGTGACATATTCAAATATAGCATGGGTTTGGGTTTGTTTAAAGATGTCGATACGATGGAAGAAGGAAGGAATCGAATGCATACATTGATCGGTAACCTCAAAGCTTCATGTTTGTTGTTGGATGGAGATGCTAAGGATTATGTTAAAATTCATGACATCATTCAAGCTGTTGCAGTTTCAATTGCATCCTCCAAGGATAAGCTCATGTTTAATATCCAAAATGTTACTAGCATAAAAGAAACGCTGGAGGAAAAATTGCCAAAAGATTCAATTGTTGTGTCTCTTCTGAAATTGCACACAGATTTTACTGAGCTTCCTGAAAGGCTGGAATTTCCAAAACTTGAGTTACTTCATTTGAGCAAAGTAGAGGTTTCTTTACAAATTCCAGACACCTTTTTTGATGGGGTTCAAGAACTCAAAGTTTTAGATTTGACTAGATTTCATCTGTTGTCATTACCTTCATCGCTTTGCAAGCTAACAAACCTTCAAACCTTATGTTTGGATCAATGCTTGATTGGAGATATCACAATTATCGGAGAGCTAAAGAAATTAGAAATTTTGAGCTTTTTGAAATCTGAAATTGAACAATTGCCTGGAGAAATTAGACAATTGACTCGTTTAAGGTTGTTAGATTTAAGCGATTGTTCCAAACTTAAAGTAATCACACCAAATGTCATATCAAGCTTGGCACGGTTAGAAGAACTCTATATAGGTAACAGCTTTGTCCAATGGGATGTCAAAGGACAAAGTAATGCAAGTCTTGCTGAGTTGAAGCAATTGTCTAACCTGACAACTTTAGAAATACATGTTCTTGATGCTCAGATTATGCCTCACGACTTGTTCTTTTTGAAGTTGGAAAGATATAGAATATTTATTGGAGATGTATGGAACTGGTCTGGTAAATATGAAACCTCAAGGACGTTGAAACTCAAATTGAACAATAGCTTTTTACTGAGTGATGGGATTAAATTTTTGCTAAATAGAGCTGAAGATCTCTATCTGGATGAACCGAAAGGCGGTAAGAATGTTCTTCACGAACTTCATGGGGAAGGTTTCCAACAATTGAAGCATCTTCATATACAGAATGCTCCCCAGATACAGTATATTATCAACTCAGTTGGACGGGGACTATGCAATATCTTTCCCCAGAGGCTAGAGTCATTGGTCCTTCATAATTTGATCAATTTGGAGAACATATATCATGGCCAACTTACAGCAGAGTCTTTCTGCCAATTAAAAGTCATAAAAGTCGGAAAATGTGATAAATTGAAGTATCTCACATTGCCCATGGCTAGAAACCTTTCGCAGCTTCAAGTAATTGAATTGACTCATTGCAGGAAACTAGAACAGATCGTTCTCATGGAAAGCAGGCAAGTCAACAAAAATGAACAGATTAGTAAGATAGAGTTCACTCAACTGCGCACCTTGACACTACAATGGCTACCACGTCTCTACAGATTTGGCTTCAACGCACTTACACCTGATATGAGACTCCAAGAGATCCTTGCTGAAGCTGATCCGGACAGTTTCATCCCTTTTTTCAGTCAAAATGTATGTTTTCTTGTACTTCTTGTACATATAGACCTTACTTTTAAACCCTTTAATAAAAACTAAAAAGTAAAATCGTGTTTGCAGATTGAACTCCCAAGGTTGGAGAACTTGAAATTGTGCTCAATTAACATTGAATGCCGATGGCTCGATCAACTACCAGCTGTATCTTCTTGTTGTCAAACTTTATCGAAGTTGATCGTGGAGGAGTGTAATAGTTTGAAATTTCTGTTTTCGTATTCCATGGTCAAGAGTCTTGTGCAACTACGAGAACTAAGGATACGGAACTGTAAGTCAATGGAAAGGATAATTAACATTGAAGAATCGGCAGAAGAAGAAAGAATAATTAATATGATATTCCCCAAATTAAATTTGCTGCTGCTCCAAGGTCTTCTGGAACTCACCAGATTTGGCTCCGGAAATTCAATTGAATTCCCCTCCTTAGCCGTACTTGGGATTGTGGATTGTCCTAGGTTGAAGATGTTCTTCTCTGATTCCACATGTGCAAACATAACAGTAAGCAAAGAACAGGAAGCAACAAGCTCTTTCGCTGACGTATATCCTCTCTTGGACAAAAAGGTTGACTTTTTTTTTTATTTTCCTTCTGCAAAGAGTTAGTAGAAAATCCATATGTTTATATGACTTGATGCCTCAAATTCAATTGACATAAAACAAGAAATTTAATCTGCAGGTTTCATTGCCGTCCTTAAGGGAGTTGAATCTGATATCTGTCCGCTCTGAAGTGATATGGCACAGCCAACTTCTGGCAGCGTCTTCTTCCCTTCACAATTTGGGATTCTTGAGGATTATCGGTTTGGGTGATTTAAAATATTTATTTTCATCTTCTATGGCTAATAGTGTAGTCCAACTCAAAATTCTTGAGATAATTGATTGTAAGCTTATGGAAGCGGTAATAGTTGAAGAAGAAAAAGGGTCAAGTGTAGTGCTGTTTCCTAATCTACAAGATCTGACCCTTTGTAATCTTCCGAAACTCGCAAGATTCTGCTACTTCAACAGGAATTTATCGGAACAAAGGAGTATGAATTGCCCAGATATGGAAAAATTTATCTCCAAAACTCTATGTGCAAACATGACTGCAAGCGAGGAATGTAGTGAAATGGACTCAAAGGAGAACCTCCAGGCTAACATTCAACCATTCTTTGATGAAAAGGTGATTTGTTCCTCTTTTTGCCTCACATCTTTTCTTCTTGCGTTATTCACACCATTGGATAGATCTGTTTTTCTTTAATTAAATTAAATTAATTTCCATATTATCTCTAATTGTGTATGGTTAGTTGGGCTGTCAATAATGCAATATAATTAATTGATTTCTTTAGGTGGGACTCCTTAATATAAAGAAATTGTTAATAGAGAAGATGGATAACGTAAGAAAAATATGGCACAATCAACTCTATTCGGATTCCTTCGACAAATTAGAACAAGTCTATGTATATGGTTGCAATAACCTATTGAATGTTTTCCCATCTAATATGCCTGGAAGACTACAAAGACTGGAGATTTTGGCAGTAGCAAAATGTGATTCGGTAGAGGAGATATTTGAGGTCGAAGCTCTGGGTAGCAAGAAAACACATGCTATAGCAGCAGCTCAGCTGAGAACATTACAGATACTTTATTTGCCAAAGCTGAAGCATGTATGGAATATGGACTCCCAAGTTATTCTATCCTATCAGAATCTACATTCAATATCAGTTGGAGATTGTGATAATTTGAAAAGCCTCTTTCCAGCTTCAGTAGCTAAAGGTCTTGTTCAACTTGAAGAGCTTACTATACGTGGAAGAAATAATTGCATGATGGAAGAAATTACTGCCAAGGATGACACAGTAGAAGTTGAAGCAGTCTTCAGGTTTTGCTTTCCTCAATTAACAAAGTTGAAGCTGTGGAATCTATTAAGACTCAAAAGTTTCTATAAGGGATCATATATTTCAGAATGGCCAGTTCTAAAGAGGTTAGAAGTGTGGGATTGCGATGAAGTGGAGATACTTGTTTCAAAAGTTTTGAGCCATGGGGAGAGCCGACATGAGATCCCAACTGGACAGCCCCTGTTCTTAGTTGAGAAGGTATGAACCCTAACAGTTTATTTTTTTTACATTTGAAAACTTAAATTTATTTATTACTTTGGTGTATATTTTAGGATGCATTCCCTAGCCTGGAATGTCTGTTAGTGAATTGGAATTGCATAGAGAGAGAGATGTTACGTGGAAAGTTTTCAGAGTACTTATGCAAGATAAATTACCTTGGGTTGGCAGGCCCTTTTAAGGAAACTGCTATTTGTCCATCTTGTTTTCTTCACAAATTGCCCAACCTTGAGACAATTCGTGTTCTTCAAGGTTTTCTCAAGGAATTGTTGTTATGTGAAGAGCTTGGCTGTAAGGAAAAACATGCCAAGTTGCCCGGTAAATTGAGCTGCTTAGATCTTTGTCGATTGTCTGACCTGCATTTGTGGGAGGAAAGTTCTGAATTTGGCAATTTTTTTCAAAATCTGAAAAGACTAAGACTATTTCGATCTCACAACTTAACAAGTTTAATGCCGTCCTCAATGACTTTCGAAAATTTGATGACTTTGGAAGTAGACAAATGTGGTGGATTACTTAATTTAATGGCACCTTCAGTAGCTAAAAGTCTTGTGCAACTTACAAGAATGGATATAACTGATTGCGAAATGATAGAAGAAATCATTACGTATAAGGAAGATGAAGCAGTCAATCAGATCATTTTCAACCGGTTGGAATATTTGGGACTCAGTTGTTTACCAAGTCTTACAGTCTTCTACTCAGGTAGTTGGACTATCGAATTTCCATCCTTGCAACAAGTAGTTGTGAAACAATGCCCAAATATGAAATTATTTTCTAGAGGAGTCATAAGCACACCGAGACTACATACACTACAAATAGCAGAAACAGAAGATGTAGGGTGTTGGGAAGGCGACCTCAATACTACCATAGAACATCGATATGTAGAAAAGGTACACATTGATACTTGAAATACTCGTTTTTTTCTCCCTATCAGACCTTAATATATGCTATGATTTATAAATTGCAGAATGCTGCGAATTCTGAACAAAATTGAGGATGATGATCATCTACATATATCTGTGAAAGCAAAATGTCATCGTTTAAGTTTATTACTAGAAGAGCTGGATCAGAAAGCTGCAGCTTTGCATTCTTTTAAATCCCAATCTCTTCTTCGGTTAAAATCAGGACAAGCCTCAATATTGCTTGCAACAGATGTCGCCAGTCATGATTCAGACATTCCTAATGCTGATCTTGTCATAAACTATGATATTCCAAGGTTATTTTCTGAAATTCTTAGTGTGTATATATATATATATATGAAATAAAAAACCTTTGTACGGTAAAATCTAACTGTCCTTCAAGAATCCAAGAAATTATGTTCATCGTGTGGGGAGTACGACAAGAGCAGACAGAGGTTGGTTGTCAGTGAGCTTCGTTTCCCAAGTAAGTTGAAGAAATATTCTACTAGAGACTATATATGAGGTTGTAGATATCTTTCTTCATGCCTCTTTACAGTATCATCACAGAAGTGTCTTGAACCTATTGACAATATTATAGATATTAGTTTCCACATATTTGGTTGGGTGCATTTGTATTTAATGCTAAAATACTACCAAAAAAAATTCCAAATTCCAGACTTTTGAAGATTATAACAGAATAAATCTTACTTGTCAAAGTAATCCAAGTTCCAGACAATTGTAAGTTTTTACCTGTCCTCTACAAAACATCTCTGATTTTTTAAAGATTAATCTTCATATATAAGCATATACATGACCATGACCAGACTCTCTTCTGTCTACATACTCTAACCTACAATCAAGAAAAAGAAAAAAAAAAAAAAATTTATAACAGAATCAATAAAAAAAAAAATGGTAAAAGCCTTCAAACTTTAGAGTTCTTTGAATAGCTGCCTCTTCCATACAAGGAAAGCATTTAATAATGTAAAATTACATCGACTGATGTTGCGAAATGGAGTCATATAAGAATAATCTATTTCATTAAACATAGAATAAAGAAAATCTTACCATGAAGGTGGTCTTGCCTTCAAATAGGTAAGAATAAGATCTATCATCTTTACCAACTTCAATGTCCAAGTGAGAATCTTGTTGAATCTCAGCATGTACAAGTAAAACCTTTTGTATCTGGCCAATACAGATAATCATTCCTAGAAAAACAAAATTTCAAAATAAGAGACTGAAATTAAAACTGTAATTTTAATGTAATGTAAAGTTGGAATGGACAAAAATGAACAAACCTTTAATATGACTAGAATTTGTCATAAGAAAGTAGTTGATCCCCGAAGAACACATAAAAGACTACAAAAAAGAAAAAAGGAAAACAGTCAGATATATAAAAATTCATTGATACTTTAAATACAAAGGAGAAAAAAATATATTAAAATCGCTCCTTATATAATTACATACCTTCAAACCACGAGCACCAACACTGAGAATGTTAGAAGTTAAACATGATTTTATAGATAAATATGTTCATGAATATGGGAGGATTTAATTACACATTCATCTAGGGGCTTGTGTTCATGCATCTAGAGAACTCATGTATTTAGATTATCTATGGATTAGTTAATGTGGTGCATGTATGTGTGAGTTCATTGTATTGTATTTATTAAAGTGATATAGAACTCTGTCATGAGTCCTATAAATACCTATTTGTTTGTAGCATTTGAGCAAGAGTGAGGAAAATTGAAAACATTAAATGGTTAGAAATAGAAGTACTTAACAAAATCGGTTTGCTAAGGAAAATTTCAAGAGCATATCAACATCAACGTAGATTCTCTTCTCTGCAGCCCTAAGATTAATATAGTAAAGGTTTGACTTCATACCTTGAGTTTCAGAGTCTCTATAGAAATAGTAGAGGGGTAGGAGCTGTTCAGGGGCATGTCAATTAGTGTAGAAACACATCAGTGTCATGGTTAGCATGTACATATGAACAGGGAAAATATCAATGCCAAGACTTCAAAAAAAAAAAAAAACCATTTTCGTTGTCATTCAAAGGTTTATAGGATCAGAATAACGGAGGCAAGAATTTACCACCACCAGCTGCTTTAGTCCCAGAAGGAAATCCCTCTCACTCATTACCCCGAATCATCAAGACGTGCTTGCCTGCCATTGACATAATCAGATTCATATAAAAAGAATTTTAATTATATCATAATAGCATGATTCAGACAATCTATTGCCAAGCAAAATCCAAAATTTTGAAAGTTATTAAGTTTTTGATACTTATGGAAAATGTAAATTGAAACTCAGATTTCAAAATTTTCCTACCGTTCCCATCAAACATATTCTACATCACCTACACTCCCACATAAACCAAGTTTGAATAAGAGCTTTTTATAGTGCCTCTTCTCAGTTTCATGTTTTGCTTTTCTATCAAGCCAAGTTATTGATATCCTTCCATCAACCAACCAAAGCCAGTAGAAGTTTACCTAAACCTGTATGAATCTTTCATTTTTTTTTTAATTTAATGACACACAAAACTAGTTTTACCTTCCTGATTCAACGCTCCATCCATTGCCTCCCATCCATTGCCACTGCCTGGTATTGTCCCACAATCTCTCCCTGTTCCAGCTCTGCCTTGGTGTAGCCCTAGCATTTCGGTTTATTGGTGCAAGCACTAAAACCACTAACCCTTAATCTCTGCAATTCTTGCCTTTGGATCTCTACCACATGATCTCCAATCACATGCCGGTCCTCCGATCCAAATTCTGATCCAGACAAATGTGTTATTAAGAAATTTCATGCTAAAACAAAACATTCAAAGGTTCAATTCCTAAATTTCGAGGAAATTGAATATTTGTCTAGTGAAAACAATAACAAAACTTACTGAATTGATAGATGAGATAAGAGATTGAGATAGATAGAGATCTAACTAGAAGCAATTCGTTTTGACTCTCTGATTGCTGTCGTTTTCGAGGAAACCCTAGAGTTGGTGAAGCCATTCGTTTTGACTCTCCGATTGCTGCTGTTTTCCAGAAAACCCTAGAGGTGCTAAGCACGATGAAGAAAAATCGGAAGTAAGAAGTTACTACAATGGCGACAACGCATCGAATAGAGAAGAGCAGACAATTTAGGGATTTTTTTTTGGGTTAATATTAAAAACCTCCCTCACCTTTTAACTATGATTGGATGTTTAGTTACAAATGTTATTATTTTAGAAACCTCCCCTATAAACTAACACCGTTAGCATTCCGTTTGTGTTGACTGAGTTTGACTATTAAGAAGTCTAAAATAAATAAAAAATTATAAATGAACCAAAAGCATTGAAAATGAGTATTTACTTGGATTTAAAAAAAAATACATAAATAATTACATATTCTGATTTATTTTCAATGTTTTTGGTTCATTTATAATTTTGTTATTTTTTGGGATAAAATTATCCATAAAATAACTTCTCCTTTGTAAGTTAATATTCCCGTCTTTTGTATCATTTTATTAATTTATTTGATAAAAGTATAAGGTTATAATGATCAATTCATACAATTGATGCTTAAATAGAGACATTTTAGACTTTTTAATGGTCAAACTCAATCAATACAAATGGAATACTAACGGTGTTAGTCCATAGGGAAGGTTTCTAAAATAAAAGTATTTGTAACTGTACATCTAATAATAGTTAAAAGGTGAGGGGAGGTGTTTAATATTAAACATTTTTTTTTTTAGTAAAAAGTGGAATAGTGAAAAGTGAGTTATTTAGAGTTTTTTTTTTAATATTTTTATGAAGCAAGTACATCCGTGGCTATGCCATAGCAAACAGGTGTTATATTTGGCACACACATGTTTTGCAGTAATTTTTTTTACAGTAATTTTTGAGTTTACTTTTGCTCACTTACAGTTTTTGGATAAAAATACCCCTCTCCTGACACATGTCAAGTGTTGGGGAGGGGAGTAATGCTCACCCCCATGAAGGGGTGTGAGCAAAAATGGACTCGTAATTTTTTCAATGTTTTTATATAATATTGGCCACATATGGACATCCGTGGCAAAAGATGTGCAGTAAAAGCTACATTTTTTTTTTTAGTGATTTTGACTTTTAAATTATCTTAAAAAGTTATTCAATTAAAAATCATGTTGTACGTCTTTGTTTGATCTTTAGCTAGATTAGGTAAAGTTTAAGATTCTAACAATCCTACCCACATAGGATAATTAATGCTCTCTATTAATATGTTGAGTGCATTTTTGCTCACCCACATTAACTAGAGGTAACCATTACCCCCCACCCCAAGTGTTGACACGTGTCCAAAACTTTGGTTAACTTTGGGTTAACTTTGAACTTTGGGTTAAGTTTGGGACACGTGTCAACACTTGGGGTAGGGGGTAATGGTTACCTCTAGTTAATGTGGGTAAGCAAAAATGAACTCTAATATGTTGATATCGAATTTCTGTTAAAGATGTTATGTTTTGTAATTATTGCAGAAGCTTTAAGAAAATGTAGTTATACATTATATGCTAATATTGCTTACTTAACTGCCATTGGCTTTTTTCAGAATGATGTCGTTCTTCTTCATGCAACCGAAGCAATCCGAATGTAAAGAGCAAGAGGTGCTCTCTGACATTAAGAGGGTAAGAGCATCCCCAACAAGGGTCTCTATTTTTTCCTTATATTTAGGGAGCCAGTTATACTTTTTACAAATAGGGAGCCATATAAGGAGTGAAAACTCCAACAAGCCTCCCTATTATTATTTATTTATTTTTAAATAAAAAAATTATTATTTTTAAATAAATTTAAAATATTATTATTTACAAAAAATCAATACAGAATCATGATCATACAAGAGCTGTTGCAATTTGTGTTAAAAAAAAGAGAAAAGAATTTAGCCGTGGCTAGCTGTTGGAAACAATAAAATGTAGGTAAATAGATGAATTATTTTGGTTTTAAAAAAAAATAATTTGGGTTAAATAAAAAATAGGGAGAATGAATTTGGACCATTGGATATGAATGATGTGGACTCATTCTGATCACTCATTTCATTTGAGGAGTGATAAAAAAAAATAGGGAGGATGTCTTCCCTCCCTATATTTGAGGAGCTTTTGGCCGGAATTAATTTTAGGGAGTGGGATAGGGAGCTATTGGAGCACATTCCGGTTAATCCTCCCTAAATATAGTCAAGGAGGTTCTAAAATATTCCGGCCTATTGGGGATGCTCTAAGATCTCTTGGGATACAATCATGTGATTTATCTAATTTTACTTTGGAATAGGATTTTTACATCGAAGATAGCACAAAATATCTTTATAGAGAAAGCATTTTCATTTAAAATTTGAAATACAATTACATTATACGATTGCCTTGCGATGTACATTAGGAGCTCCAGCTTGGTTTAAATACACGAAATAATTGCTTAACACTTCCCTTTGATTAGCATATCGAGATTGAAATCAAATTTGTTCTTTAATGTGCAGATCTTCAATGCTAGTCGTGTGGCAAAAATGAAGTTGATGGATGAAGGGTTTGATGAGAAAGCGAAAGAGCGGAAAGAGCAGAAAATGAAAACACTATCAGAGAAAGGATTATTGAAGAAAAGGAATAAAAAGAGAAAATTATATGTTGATTAGGTACTGCGTCGTCTGCTCATAAAAAAGGCCCTAAGTTCTTCTCCATTCTCCCTCCAAACAAATTTTCATAGGTAATTTTTATGTAATTTTCTTGTGATAGATTGATATTTCTGAATCTTGACTAGGTCTTGTCCATGTTTTTGTTTGTGTTACTATGTTTAAAGTTTACACCCGGGTTGTCGATTTTCTTGTCCAGTATGTTCATGATTTTGTCTCGCTCTCTTTTCCGTGGTACTTTTCGGGTTCTATGAGAATAATTCAGTAATTAAAACTGATTGCTTGATAATTCTGAAGGAATATGATCAAAAAGCATATGACCACATTTAATAGACGTCTCTTGCCAAGAGACATGTTACATGGTGGAAGGGTACATGATTGTCCGTACAAAGAGTTGCCATGGCAGATGATATTTGGCAATTACCATGCCAACCACCACTTGGAGGCTTATATAGGTGTGGCCATTCTTTGAGTCACTCGAACAACACTTGGAAATTACTCCAACCAAATCCCGCATTATCTCAACAAGTGAGTAGAGTGTTAGAGCGACCTTTGCATGCAACCAACAGTCCCAGGACAACATTAAAATCTTTCAGCGCAGATTCCGACAAATTCTTGTGTTGGTTTTGCCAATTTTACTTATTTTTTATAGTTCTTTGTAGTGAATTAACTCTTTGTGTGTGTATGATTTCTTAGTGTTCTATCATGTATAATGTTGCTGACTGGTTATATTTATGTTTTGATTTTGATCAAGCTTTTCTGAAATCTGTTATATTCTTCTCGGAATTTAGAACACAATATCCATTCCATCTTCTAAGTGGTTATTATATCAAGATTGGATCAATATGGATCAGGTGATCAGTGAGAAAAATGATCGTGTTTAATTTATAGATGTTTCCGTTTCTTGCTCTAATATCTGTTATATATGCTTAATCGTTCTATGTTTTAGTATGAGAGACTTGGGAAGATTGGTGAGGGGTCCTATGGTAAGGTGTACAAGGCTCGGGACTGCATCACCAATGAGACGGTAGCTTTGAAAATGATCAGCATGGATATTGAAAATGTGGGCGTGCCAAGCACTACAATAAGAGAAATTTCCGTCTTGAAAGAAATGCAGCATCCGAACATTGTTAGGTATGTACGGGCACAGCAGCATGTGTAGATGATTGATTCTCTAGCTCATTAATCTTAAGTGTGCTAATGGTTATCCAATTGTCAGTTTGAGAGATGTACAGTACACCGAGAAGGATATTTGTTTGGTTTTTGAGTATCTGGACATGGATCTCAAGAAGTACATGGATTCCTGTACAGATTTTACGAATAATCCACATGCGATAAAAGTGAGATCACTATAAAACCAAATTATGATGGTGGTGATGATTTAACATCTCCTAACATTTTGTTTAACATCTTTGCTGTAGACATTCCTTCGTCAGATTCTATACGGTGTTGCCTACTGTCATTCTCATAGGGTTCTTCACCGAGACTTGAAACCGCAAAACTTGCTTTTAGATTGCCGTACCAGTACTATAAAGCTTGCAGATTTTGGACTGGCTAGAGCATGTAGTGCTCCTACTAGGACATATTCACATGAGGTATATATTAATGAATGTACTGGCTTTAATTTGTTTCGTTAGTATTTTAAAATCTCCATTATTGGATCTCTCTAGGTGGTGACACTGCATTACAGGCCGCCTGAAATTCTGCTAGGATCCCGTAATTATTCTACTTCAGTTGATGTGTGGTCAGTTGGGTGTATATTTGCTGAGATGTTAAACCAGAAACCGCTTTTTCCAGGGATGTCTGAAATTGATCAATTGCACAAGATCTTCAGGTTTTTTTGTGCATGATTTCCCTTATACAATTAAATATCTACATATCGTTAGCAAAACTTTTTAACAAGCACTTCCTTTTGTATGAAGCATCATGGGAACTCCAGATGAAGACACTTGGCCTGGAGTTTTTTCTTTGCCGGATTTTAGACCTTTTTTCCCTCTACGGTTTCCTAAGGTAATAAAAAACTAGCTTCAGTTTAAAGTGTATTTTTTATCGTTAACACGACCGTGATTCTATATGGTGCACCATTAATTACTTGCAGGATCTGGCAACCTTTGTTCCAAATCTTGATCCAGTTGGCGTTGATCTTCTTTCTGTAAGTTTATACAAAACCATCATGTATATAGGTTTGTATTTCCATTTCAAATACTGATGAGGTTATGTATTGGATTTTTGTAATACCAGAAAATGCTGTGCATGGACCCAAAAAAAAGAATCACTGCCAAAAGTGCACTAGAGCATGAATACTTCAAGATTGATGAATCTGTTGATGTAAAACTTCCTAAGAAGATACGCGCAGTGAATAGGAAGAGAAGATTAGATTGGAGAGATACGCAACATATGTGCGTAGGATATATATAATACATGTTACACAAGTTCTTTTTCGCTTTATCTCGATTCTTCACCATTTTGTACTCAATAGTGGGCCTCAGAAAGTGAAAGTGGGCGGGCTTCAAGATTCAATTAGGTCGGCGTGAGCCTTGAAGGAGTTAAATGAATTAGTGTGGGCCTGCAGGATAGAGGAGGGCCGGTCTGTTGATCAACTTTGGAGGTTTAAGGATGTAAAGTTGGGCTGTAGGAATGAAGAAGAAGACAAAGGGATAAGGAAGTAAGGTTGGTAGATGTCTTTGTAAAACCATTTCTGAAATCAAAGGGTGATAGGTTTGGGTTTTTTTTTTTATGGGCTGGCGTTGTTTAAGTGGACGTTTTCTTTAGAGATGGGTTGTTGGGTCTTCTTTTGTAAGCTTGTTTGGTGGGTTTTTGGTTGTGTCTTGGCCAGTTGGGTCTTTGTAGCTTGCTTGCTTGCTTCTTTGGTTTTGGGTTCTTTAAATAAACTTAACATACAAAACTGTCATACAAAATGATATTTTATTTATAAAAAAAAAAAAAAAAAGTAAATATCAAATATACAACCCAATTTTTTTTAAAAATATTATAATAATTCGAGACTTAGGAGAGAAATTCAAACCCACAACTTTGTGGTGTGGGTGGGGGGTTATACCATCGGACACCGAGCCCAATGAAGTAAAAAAGTATGCATGATGATTAGGTTGAAACTAAAAGGACTATGTCTATGTGCATGACTAGAAATGTTGTCATATAAAATAAAGCGGCACATAATTAACAGCTGATTTATTATTATAATTATTATTATTACTTTTTGAATTATTACGAATTTAGGGGAGGAACAACACTCAAACTCACAATCTCTTGATGTAGTTGTGATGGACATAACCACCGGGTCAAACCTCATTGTGTCAAATAAACAGATGATTAAGCCAACTAATCAATTAATTATTAAACTGTGTTCCATGGGGAACAGTGATATTTACTTTTTATGAATGTGTTAGGATATTAAAAATTCATTGATACTAGTCAACCTAAAAATTTAGTCAAAAAACCAATCAAAATGATGTGGCAAACGATTTGTCATTACCATATCATTCACCACATCACTTCATAATTTGTTTGGTAATGACAACTTATTTACCACATCACTTTGGTTGAATTTTGGGGTTAATTTTTTGGATCGTATAGTATTACTCTTAGAATTAAGAAGAAAATCACGCAATTTATTTCATATTGAAATTCAAATTAATGACAACGAATAAGATATTCTAAATCTCTGATTTTAATTTTGAAATTAAAACAAAGCTCGTAAAGCAGACATGAAGCTCATATTGGTGACTCTCCTTTCAATTATTTTGGATGGCTTCTTCATGGAGCAGATTCAAGTTGATTCAATAGCTGATTACAAAATAAGGAGAAAAAAAGAGAGTAATTATTATAAATATGTATTTGATATTTCAATTCATAAAAAAAATTAATTGAGAATGATTTATGATACATACCTGAAAATAAGAGTCTAACTTGGTCTTTACAATTTCATGCTCCCTTCTCAATTGCTGGAAAGAGGCTTTAAATCTGCGTGAGTATTAATATATAAAAATTATTAGATGCGAATGTTCCAATTTTTAACAATCATTTGAACATGATATCTTAGCGGGAAGAGTTTGATTTTTATATATGAGTCAGACTATATCAACATAAAAATTCGACTTCAATTATGTGACTTCCATATTCATTCATTTATTTGATTTAAATCTAATGATTGTCATTTAACTATCCTTCTCCTCCATTGGATTGATAACAAATGAATCGATAGATATCGAAATCATAAATTTAAGTTGATTTAACTTAATCCTAATTTTATATAAAATCTAATATTCAAAGGAAAAGGTTATGAATAATAATTATCTAGTGTGGACATCCTGCAAAACAAAACAAATCAATAGCTTTAGTTTTGTAATTTTACAGAACCAGATACGTGTAATGTGTCGTTACAAAACTAAAGGTCTATTTTGTAACGTTGCAAAAACAAGATTTTCAGGACGCTCCTTTGGTGAGAACTACCTTGTATATGAATATATTATTTTATTATAAAAAAAATAAGAAATAAATAAATAAATAAAAGCTTAAAATATCACCCTTCAATATTTCCTTCGTGGAAAAATTGCAGCGCTTGCTTGACTGCATTTATGACTCTTATGGCACCAATGCTGCAAACAGAAATACAATATCATAAAAAATGTCAATAATTTTATATGTTTAATTTGTTTAATCTCTATATAAAATTTCATTTTTTTTAAAAAAAATAAAAATTTCTCACTATATATATAATGAATATCTAATTAAACTAATTTTTTTAATTATATTTTCAATAACCTAGCACTGCTTCCTTTTAGCTGATACAGACGTCTTTCCACCTTTTCAAAATCATATGAAGTTTTCTCCCTGAAAAACACATAAATGAAAGAAGAAAAAAAAATTGTATATATTAAAAACTATGTGAGTTTGAACTCATTAAATGTATAGGAAAAACTAAAAAAAAATAAATAAAAAAAAAGATAAATTAAGAATTTTAGATTAATAATTATGTGTACTTACATTTCCTCTTCAACGAAAGCCAACCGTTGGCTCGTGTCTCTGAAATATACGGCGGTCAAGTCCTCGGCGAAGTCAGGGATACCATCTCTTTCCAGTTGTTCAAGTTGAATAAAATATTGATCGAGAATTCCCTACAATGATATATTTAGAAAAATATCCGAACACAACAACTCATAAAATCAATTAGAAAATATCTGAACATCGATATTAAACGACGACGTAAAAGAAAAACCTCATCGAACATGGATTGCCTCATAGTAGCGATCTGTTGACGAAGGTGTTCACGATCCATTGGAATAATTTTTTTCTTAAATAAAATTGTGTACAAAATATCAAATTAAATCTGACTATAAATAGCGGGAAATTTTGTGTGTGTAGAAATAACAATAATAATTGATCATAATAAACTAAGATATTGCAATATCTAAGAATAGATTGTATTCATAATTAGAAAATTATTTCAGATATTGTGTTTTAATGAATTGGATTATCTTAACTTTTATTTACTTATTTTTTGAACTATTATAATAAGAGGAATGATAAATTCACTCTCTCAACCCACTCTCTCAATACACTCTTTGTTCTGGTGTTGACATGTGGATAGCAATAGATCTATTACTAAATTCTAACGTTTATAAATAATCTACTTTTTCATTTTATTTACAATACAAACCAACAACTAATTTCATAGATTGTCCTTCTTCATTTAATATCAATTTATATATATATATATATAAGAGAGAACTTTAAAACTAGTCAAAAATTATGGGGACTTATTGTTTTTGTCCACAATTATCATTTGTATTGTTTTTGTCAACATATCCACTTTTTGGACAAGATTGCCCTTATTCATAATTTTTTTTTTCTTTTTCTTCTCTCTCCTTTCCACAGAATCTTTTTTTTCTTTCTCTCTCTCTCTCTCTCCTTCTCTCACACGTTCATCTTCTTCTTCTCTTTCACGCCTCCTTCTTTCTCTCCTTCTTCTCTCTCTCTCCTCCTCTCTCCTCCTCTTTCCTTCTTCTTTCACACCTTCTTCTTCTTCTTCTTCTCCTCTTTCTCTCTCTTTTTTTTTTTTCCAGATTTTAAAAAAAATTTCAGTTTTTTTTTTTGTCGAAAAATTTCCAAATTAAAAAAATGTTTGGATTTGAGTTGTGTTTGTGGTTGTTGTTGTGGTTGTGGTTGTGATTGTGCTTAAAAAAATTTCAGATTTGTGGTTGTATTTAAATTTGGGTTGTGGTTTGTTTTATGAATTATGGGAGTTATGTTTGGGTTTTGGGTTTAGGTTTTGTTGAAAAAAAATTGAGATTTTTCGGATTTGATCTTTTTCAAACAAACTTTTCAGATTTTATTTTGTTTAAACACACCAGGCAAACGAATTAAACACACCAGACAAAATGAATTAAACACACCAAGCAAAATGAATTAAACACACCGGACCAATTAAACACACCAGGCCACCAATTAAACACACCAGACAAAAACAATTAAACACACCAGAGCAAAAACAATTAAACACACCATGCCATCAATTAAACACATCAAGGCCTAGGGTGTTTAATTGGTTTGCACCGGTGTGTTTAATTGGTTTGGCATGGTGTGTTTAATTGGTTTGGCTTGGTGTGTTTAATATGTTTGGTCTGGTGTGTTTAATTAGTCCGGTGTGTTTAATTAGTCCGGTGTGTTTAATATGTTTGGCCTGGTGTGTTTAATTAGTCCGGTGTGTTTAATTGGTGTGTTTAATTAGTCCTGGTGTGTTTAATATGTTTGGCCTGGTGTGTTTAATTAGTCCGGTGTGTTTAATTGGTGTGTTTAATGAGGTTGCCCTGGTGTGTTTAATTAGTCTAGTGTGTTTAATTAATTTATAACTGGTGTGTTTAATTGGTTTATACATGGTGTGTTTAATTGGTCAATCTTGGTGTGTTTAATTGGGTACCTCGGTGTGTTTAATTGGTCAGCATTGGTGTGTTTAATTGGGTTCCCCGGTGTGTTTAATTGAGTTTCATTGATGTGTTTAATTGATTTGCTTTGGTGTGTTTAATTGGGTTGCCCTGGTGTGTTTAATTGATTTACACACACCAGTTCAAACCATTTAAACACACCAATATTAACCAATTAAACACACCATTAACATCCAATTAAACACACCAATAATAAACAATTACACACACCAGACATAACCAATTAAACACACACATTTTCCAACCCAATTAAACACACCAATAACACAATTAAATACACCAATAACACAATTAAACACACTAGTCTGGAAAAAAAAAATTAAAATCTGGAAAATCTGGACTCTTCAACTTCAACACGAAAATCTGGAAAAAAAATTTAAAAAAATCTGGAATTTAATTGTGTTCAAAATCTGGAATTTTTTCAACAAAAAAAAAAAAAAAAAAAAAAAAAAAAAAAAAAAAAAAAAAAACCCTTACATTTTTTTTTTAAAATCTGGAAATTTTTTTACACAAAACAAAATCTGATTTTTTTTTTTTAACAAACAATACTTAAACTCAAGCACAACAACAACCACCATTAAAATCAACAACTAACACTCAAATCCATACATTTTTTAAATATGGAAATTTTTCAAAAAAAAAAAACTGAAAATTTTTAATTCAAATCTGAAAATTTTTGTTTAGAACCACAACTACATTCAGAACCACAATCACATTAAATCTGAAAAATTTTCAACAAAAAAAAAAAACTGAAAATAATTTTAAACAAAATCTGAAAATAATTTCAAAATAAATAAAAAAACTGAAATTTTTCAAAAAAAATCTGGAAAAAACGTGAAAGAGAAAGAGAAGAGAGGAGAGAGAGAGAGAGAAGAAGAAGGAGGGAAGATCGAACGACCGACGATCGGACGTCGGTCGTCCGATCTGAAATTTTTTTTTTTTTTTTTTTAAATCTGGAAAAAAAAGAGAAAGATAAAGAGAAGAGAGGAAGAAGAAGAAGAAGTGTTGAAGATCGGACGTGAGTGTTGAAGAAGAAGAAGAAGGCGTGACAAAAATGAAGAACAAGAACAAGAGAAGAGAGGAAGAACGAGTGAGAGAGAAAAGGAGAGAGAGAAAGGAAAAAATAAAAAGGGATCTGGTGAAAATGAGAGAGAAAGGAGAGAGAAGGGGTTTTGAAAAAAAAAATAAGGGCAATTTTGTCTTCACAGCCACATTGTTGACAAAAACAATAAAAACCATAATGCTGGACAAAAACAGTGTGAGACCATAATTTTTGACTATTAACCCCTATTTCCTCTATATATAAAATCAGGTCTATGGTTTGTGTTGTTATTCTATGATTCTACAACTTTTTTTTTTTTTTTTTCTGTAGTTTCATCAGGTTTAAGTTAACTCTAACTATCAATATTTACAAACAAAAATTGCTTTCTTACCATTGTGACAACTCTATCTAGGTAAATTTTTTTTATTGTTTTTTATAAAATAATTTTATTGTATTGGATACAATATAAAAATATTTTGATAGAAGTTAAATATAAAAATTTAATCCAATACAATAAAATAATTACTTGGATAGAGTTGCAACAATGGTGAAAAAATAATTTTTGTTTGTAAATGTTGAGAGTTAGAGTTAACTCAGATTTGATGGAACCGTAGGCAAAAAAAAAGTTGTAGAGTCATAGAGTAACAACACAAACAACAGACCTGATATTTTTTTATTTTTTATTTTTAAAAATTGATATTAAATGAAGAAGGGCAATATAAGAATTTAGGTGTTGGTTTGTATTGTAAATAAAATGAAAAGATATGATATTTACAAAGATTAGATTTTTAATGTAAAACATTTAATGTTGTCCATATAGCAACACAAGAGAGTCCATTTTTGCTCACCTCCCTTGACTAGGGGGTGAGCATTACCCCCCTCCTCAGATTTGAACAAGTGTCTAAAAGTTAACCATGGTGTGATAAATTATTTATTATATATTTTAAGGTGTGTTCTACCAATTTTACCCTTTTTCTATTTTATTTTTCTTAACACTAGAATCATGAAAAAAAAACAACAACATTATAATCCATTTCAGAAATTAAAAATCAATTGAAAAAAAAAAAACCACTTTCACCGGAAATTTTTTCCATATCAACACTTTCAAAACCCAAAAACTCTATATAAAAAAAGAGAGTAATTATTATAAATATGTATTTGATATTTCAATTTATATAAGAAAATAAAATTAATTGAGAATGATTTATGATACATACATGAAAATAGGAGTCTAACTTGGTCTTTACAATTCCATGCTTCATTCTCAATTGCTGGAAAGAGGCTTTAAATCTGCATGAGTATTAATATATAAAAGTTATCAGATGCGAGTGTTCCAATTTTTATAACAATCATTTGAATATGATATCTTAGCGGGACTATATCAACATAAAAATTCGACTTAGGCTATGTTTGAGATTGCTTAAACTTATGAAATAATCATTTATTTCATAATCTATGATCCAAAAGGTGTTTGGTAAATCATCTAAAAGCTGATTATTTCTCAAATAGCTTGTCATATAAGCTGATTTTTAAAAGCTGGAAGGGGGTTGCTTTCTAAGCTGCTTATTGGGGAAGTTGGTTTCTTATCATTAAAATGTCTATAATATCCCTACTATTTTAATATAAAGACAATAATACCCTTCTATTTAATAGTGATATTTTTTTAATTAATAATATTTAAAAAAAATTGAAAAATTAACAAATTAAAAAATATTTTTTTAAGAATCAGTGGCCATTGGTAGTGGCCACCACCAACGACTGAGGCCGGAGGACAGCCGGCGACATCAAAGTCTTCGAAGGAAGCCGATCCTCCTCCGGCAGTGGAGTAGGCAAACCGTTTCACGATTGAAATCGCGAATCTTGTCGACGATGCTGGTTTCCGTCGCGATTCCATCCCGATTCCGTCGCAGTTCCAGCGTGATTTCGTCGCACCAAAGGTATCTCGTCAGCGATGGAGGAGGAGGAAGCTTCCTCCATTTTTGCGATGAATTCGGGACGAAATATCGCGAAATATCGCAAAATCTCTCGATACTTTCGGTTCGGCGATGGAGACGATTCGGTATCGACAGCGAGGGATGAAGGATGACGACACTCTCGGCGAAGAAGGATGAAGGATGATGATCTCTTGATGTCGGCGGTGAGCGGGAGACGGTGGTGGATTTGGAGCTTGAGTTGCAGAGATTCATTAATGAAGATTGAGTTATTGAGTTGACTCAACAATTTAGAGTTAAGAAGACCGAGTTGACTCAGTAACTTAGTATTAGATAAACAAGTTGACTCAGTAGAATTTTTTTATTTTTTTTAATTATATATATATTCTATATTTCTATGCTTTTATATTTGTATTTTCAATTTTTTTTTAAAAAAAAGTAGTAAAAAACTGTTTGAATAATATATTATATTTCTTATTTCAATATATATATATATATATATATATATATATATATATATATATTATATTTCTATACTTTATATTTGTATTTTCAATTTAAAAAAAAATGTAGTAAAAAACTATTTGAATAATATATTATGTTTTAACAATTATGTACATTTCAGTCATTTTTCATAATCAATTAAAGTTTACCAAACATTTTTTCATTGATTTTTTCTTAAATTGATTATTCATAGAGTCAATTTACCAAACACCTCTCGACTTATATTGTAAGTTGATTATTCCTTAAGTTAAGCTAAAAACAAATTATTTCAAAAGCAAAGTAATCCCAAACATAGCCTTAAATTATGTGACTTCCATATTCATTCATTTATTTGATTTAAATCTAATGATTGTCATTTAACTATTCTTCTCCACCATTGGATTGATAGCAAATGAATCGATAGATATTGAAATCATAAATTTAAGTTGATTTGGTATAATCCTAATTTTATATAAAATCTAATATTCAAAGGAAAAGGAAAAGGTTATGAATAATGATTTAAGTTGAAGGTTAAAAGATGTTAAATGATAGTTGATTTATATTTGCATGTTTAATTTTGGAAGTTGAGTTGGGCTCCATTGAATTGAAGTCAGAGAGAAGATGAAGTGAAGAAACAGAGAAACAGACACTACCAAAACTCTAAAGAAAATCAAATAATTATGAAAAGTAATTTGATTTCATTAATTTCAATGAAATAAAACATTACATGAATCTATCAATTTTAAAAAATAAAAATAAATAAACTAGTAATTATAATAAGTTTCCTGACTCAATTTAAAACTTGACTCTACAGAACTAGCTAGTACTCTTCTTCCTCCCCAATTGGACCATATTTTGATTTTCCGATCGGATTCTGTAAGATTTTATCGTTCTTATTTGGAACCTGGTCATCATCATCATCCAATGTTGTAATGCTCATTGAATTATCATTCAAGTCTGGAAGAGATGGTGGAATATTCATGTTGTTGTAACAATCCTGGAAAAATGGATGTTTCAATGCCCTCTGAAGCAGTTGGTCTCTTGCCTGGATCCCAAGAACAGAGCGATTTGATCAGACTATTCGCATTCTCACTCGCGAAAGGCATCAACGATGAGAGATGCACACCCAGAAACCGTGGGAATTGATAGTTCCAACCCTTCGCCAGAGAAAGTCCCTCAGGCTAGGTCTCCGTTGTTAGACTGCCTAAAACTCTGGACATCATGGACTTTTGGTTAGAGGCGTTTCTATCCGGAAACAAAGGTCAAAGAATCAACAACTCTGCCATTAATTTTTGTACCAATTAATTGTTTGTCTTTGATTTTTAGGGACACCCGAAGCCTAAGGGTTTTTTTTTTTTTTTTTTTTTTCATCCTGAAATTATATTGATTCTTATTAATTTTTATACTCTTGTATTTGTTGATGCTCATATGCTCTAACTCTGCTGCAATATATATGTATAGGTCAAAATGGCAAATCACTGTATTGGTGAAGGCCCCCCCCAACCACTGGCTTTTCAAAAAAAAAAAAAAAAAAAAATCTAATTAGAGGTATAAAAAAGTCTTTACACAGTAATGTTAGTAATGTTATTAAAAAAAGGCTAACTATTAATTTATACTCATTCACAAGTCTATTCACTGTATTTTTTTTTTTAGTTTTTTAAATTATATATATAAGTACTTTTATGTCCTCACTTATAATAAAATATAAATATAATTGTACTCATTCACTTATAATTGTGCCATGTGTGATGTGTCCCAACTCCCAAGTCCCTCTTATCAACAAACTTAAGAAAAAATAAAATAGAAAAATAAAATTAACCTCACAAGGCCACAAACCACATCATCTCTAACACTCCTAAAAATTCCCAACCCATTGACCAATCCTTGATAAGCAAAGTTTCTTCCGCTCACTGTTCACTTCTTTTGCTATTTTATCCTAAACAATTCAAATGTTAGATTTTATTTCTCTTTTCCATTTCAATTATATATATATATATATATATATATATATATTTGAAACATCAATTAGGTATTGTTTACTTTATATATTTTTATAGAGAAAATGTTAAAATTTGAAACTGAAAAATGATAGAGTTCATATTTCTTCGGTGGCTTAGTGAAATTTTGATGTTTTGTGATTGCGAATTTATGGTAGAAGCATTTTATGCTTTTGGTCTTTTGGGTATACTTTAAACTTGTTGATTGTGTATTTGTGTTACTATCACGGTTACTTGATTTTGTTACTGAAATTTCATATTTTATTAAACTCTTGTAATTTTATGTGTTGATTCTATTATTGATAAATAAAATGCATATAATTGGTATCTAAAAAAATTGTGTAAATTTTTCTTTAAATAAACCTAGTTGTATTTTTATTATGGTTTTTATAAGGTACTAATATTGTCATTTCCTCTAATGTAATTGAAAATTTATATAAATATGTTCAATGGTTTTCAGGTTTGTACTTCATAATAATCATCTTGAAAATCATAGTTATGCTTTTACTTTGATTTATTTTAGCCTACGTAAGAGAAATTGCTAATTTGATTTTTTATGTTATCATTATGCATACCGTAGAAAATTCGTTACACAAACTTTGACCCCCCCAACTTTAAACCTCTAGTTCCGCCCCTGCTGAAACCCCAGTAGGAGGTGTCGTGCTCCTAGAAAATTTGAGGTTCTACGAGGAGGAAGAAAAGAATGACCCTAAATTTGCTGAGAAGCTAGCTTCAAATGCGGATCTCTACATTAATGAGGCATCTGCCATTGCACATGAATCCTATGCTTCCACTGTGGTAGTGCCTAAGTTCTCGAAGACTTGGTGTTGGTGGTTTTCTCTTTAAGCAAGGTATGGATCTATTTGGTTAATTTTAGTGTTATAATTTCGTTGATTTTGGTTTGCTAATTATTAAAAGCAATTAAAGAAGAGTTGCCTTTCGGTTTAAAATGCGGGGAAACAGCTCCCTGCAGTCACTGCTCTTGATGACCTTTATCCACATACATACTCCTATTCCATCCAAGTTTTCTAAACTGCTCGCAGGGATGTTCAAGTGGTTTGCAGCAGCCAAGAGTGGATCAGAAATTATAGTTGTAGAGAGCTGTAAGAGTAAGACTCTACAACCAAATCAACTGTCAAATTTTGGTGTCCCAATTTGTGTCCAACCAACCAAATTGGGACATGTGTGCACATTTATGGAAACAGTTGGAAAAAAATCCATAAATGTGTACACATGTTCCAATTTAGTTGGTTGGACACAAATTGGGACACCAAATTTTGACGGTTGATTTGAGTCCTAAATTTAGAATTCAAATCAACTGTCAAATTTTGGTGTTTGTGTGCACATTTATGGAAACAGTTGGAAAAAAAATCCATAAATGTGCATACATGTCCCAATTTGGTTGGTTTGACACAAATTGGGACACCAAATTTTGACAGCTGATTTGAGTCCTAAATTAAGAATTCAAATCAACTGTCAAATTTTGGTGTCCCAATTTGTGTCCAACCAACCAAATTGGGACATGTGTGCACATTTATGGAAACAGTTGGAAAAAAATCCATAAATGTGCACGCATGTCCCAATTTGGTTGGTTGGATACAAATTGGGACACCAAATTTTGACAGCTGATTTGAGTCATAAATTAAGAATTCAAATCAACTGTCAAATTTTGATGTCTCAACTTGTGTCCAACCAACCAAATTGGGACATGTGTGCACATTTATGGAAATAGTTGGAAAAAAAATTCATAAATGTGCACACATGTCCCAATTTGGTTGGTTTGACACAAATTGGGACACCAAATTTTGACAGCTGATTTGAGTCATAAATTAAGAATTCAAATCAACTGTCAAATTTTGGTGTCCCAATTTGTGTCCAACCAACCAAATTGGAATATGTGTGCACATTTATGGAAACAGTTGGAAAAAAAATCCATAAATATGCACACATGTCCCAATTTGGTTGGTTGGACACAAATTGGGACACCAAATTTTGACAATTGATTTAAGTCATAAATTAAGAATTCAAATCAACTGTCAAATTTTGGTGTCCCAATTTGTGTCCAACCAACCAAATTGGGACATGTGTGTACATTTATAGAAACAGTTGGAAAAAAATCAAATTATTGTTTTCTCATGATCATTAGTAGTCATGGCTTTTTGCCTTTTTTGTTGGTTCCATTTTGGAACATTTTTAGTGGCCCCTTGTCGATATTAATAATATTTTCTCATTATCCATGGCTTTTGCCTCTGTATTCGAACCATTTTGGAGCATATTAATTGCTCATTAGACATGGGGTTTTGAGCATTTTGGCTTCAATATTGCTTCCATGCTTTGGACATTCCTATTTCCTACTGTTTATTCAAGTTTCTGCTCCTCAAAGTAGCATTATTGATTATAATATTTCACATAAAATATAGTTTCTAAAGAAATATTGCATTTATAAAATATATAGGAAGCTCATTATATCAAGTAAATGACCAACTTGAAAGTGGAAACTTAAATGGATTTGAAAACAAATTAATTAACAAACAATTTCTGATTAGGAACAAACTCTCCCTTCACATTTATATTCGGTTAATAATTTCCAAGCATAGAACGAAAAGAACAAGATGGTTGGATTTAATTCAGTTAAATCTCAGCAACTTTGAAACTTAAATGAAGTAATCTAAAATTCCAATCATGCAAATGATTTGAACCTTTTATTTTTTGGACAAAAACAAAACCTGGTTGGTACTACATGATTTGAACTTATTTACACTATATTTAACAAAAAATCAAAAGCAAAGAACAATTAAAGTAGTAAAAAAAAAAAAAAGTTGAAACTTTTATATCTATATATTAAGCTTTTTAAAATACTTTAGATGTACGATTCAAAAAAAAAAAAAAAAAAGAAGAAGAAGAAGAATATATACAAAAAATTTAATTTACAATTAACTAATAATTTGAAATTTAAACAATTGATTTGAAGATGTAATTATATGATTTTAGTTGAGTTTTATTTGAAGGGGCCTTAATCGAACCCGGCTGATTACTATATTTATGGATATGATTTATCTGATTTGGAGCTCAAAACACATTTGTGGGTTAGCTTAGTAAACCCACCCACACACACCCATTTACTCTCTACATCTATTGTTATAATTTAATAATTTATATTTACAATCTCTAAAATAGTTCTCCACACACCCATTTACTCCTTACACCTACTGTTAAATTTTTTTTTGAAATTTAATAATTTACATTTACAATCTCTAAAATGTCAAAACTAACCCTAAATATTATATTTTAATTAAATAGTTTCTCTTTAAACCCACGCAAAATCAATTATGGGTGAAGATTCTGAAAAACCCTAAATCAAACAAATTGTGTGGGTTTATTTAACAAGAGAATGGGCCTAAATAGCAATAGAATGAATTTGTACTACTTCTGTTCCGAAGAATCAAGTTTGCGTCGTTGCACAAATGTGTGCAAAATACAATATAAAATACTCATTCTTACACCAACTTCGAAGGTTTGACCAAGTGCCCGCATTTAAAAATAAACAACAATTTGGAGTGTTAAAAATTAATTCAATAAAATAAACCACCAATTTGGGGTGGTTGAGCAAATTGCACCAAACTCCCTTGAGGTTTATCCATTTACACTAAAAAACAACTTTATCAAAAATTGACATTTATCTCACCTACTATTAGGGTTTGACTGTTACGAGTAAGGGTTGATAATTAAAAAAATGGTAAAAGTTGGAAATACCCCTAAGATACCAAATTTTTGTTTTTAAAAAAATTAGAAAACAATTTAAAATGGAAAAAAGAAAACTTAAAATTTATTTATAAAATAGAAAAATTGTTGTGATATAATTGACTTTCACCATCTAGAGAATAATTCGCAATTAATTCTCTTGATCTTATTTTCTATTTCATTGTAGAGCAATTACCTCTCTTGATTTGATTTCTTATTTCATTGTAGAGTCAACTCTCCTTATGCCTATAAATAGGTTTATTGTGTAAGCATTCTAAAAGACATAGAAATAAACAACTTAATAGAATTAGTTTTCTCTCGGTTAGTATTAATTTCTATGCTTTTATGCTTAGATTTATAACAAAAATATTTTTTTCCAAAAAAAAAAAAAAAAGAATTAATTTTTTTTTCTATTAAAAAAATTAATGTTTTTAATAAATAGAATTAAAAAATTAAAACAAAATCAAAATTTTATTTTTTTCAATGGATCTCCACCTTCCATTCACTAATTTTTTTAATTAAAAAATTGAGTAAAATATTTTGAAAAATAAAATCTGTTACCAACAAAAGTCTATAGATTGAATCAAGGATTCAAAATTTAAAAAAAAAAAAAAAAAAAAAAAAATCATGTTTGTTGCCTCAGTCATATCACACCCAACAAAAAAAAAAAAAATCAAATCACACCCAACAAAAAAAAAAAATTAAAAATTCAAATGACTAAACTGCCCTTAGTTTTGACAGTCATAGTTGGTCAATGGTTAAGTTTGACAAACTTTGACTAACGGCAAGGGATGTGAGTGTCAATTATTAATAAAGTTATTTCCGTGTGTAAAAGAGCAAACCTTAGGGGAGTTTGGTGTAATTAGCTGAAAAAAAAAAAAAAAAAAAAAGGTCAACTTGAAAGATTTGATCAAGTGCCCGCATTTAAAAATAAACAACAATTTGGGGTGGTTGAAAATTTATTCAATAAAATAAACCAAACTTTCAAGAATCTGTTTGGTTTCTAGGAAAACAGAGAAAATGACTAAAATTTAAAATGAAGGTGGTTGTTACTTTCCAACATTTGTCTTTAGTCTCCGATTTGAATTATAAGAAAATGAAGGAAAATGTCCTGCTGTTTTGGCAATCTGCATTGACTTACAATCTTCATTAAACAGCAAAGACTCTGAAAGTTCGAAACATATTTCAGAGAGAAGACTCTGTTTTCCACTTGCTGCCAGTCCAATTACTTCTGTTGTTGATCTGAGATACAAAACAGAGGTGCACTTTGCTCTCTTTCTTTTAATAATCAATAGTTTCTTTCTTTTTTTCCCTTTTTTGTCACTGTTTGTTCTTCAGTTAATTTCTCTTCTTCTTTGCTGGTCTTGTTTCTTAGATTTTATCTGTATCAGTGGTTTATTTATCTAGATTTCTGTTTTTTCAAGAGTTCAGTAACTGTAACAAAATAGAAAAAAACAAAAACAAAAACAAAAACAAAAAAACCATCAACTTTGCTTCTTTTTGTTGGTCTAGCTTCTTCGGTTTATTTGTATCAGTAGTCCTTGTTGAACATTTCTTCTAGATTTCTGCTTTTACAAGAGTACCCCCGTACAAAAAAAAATAAAAATAAAAATTATTGCTCTGTTTGTTATTAAAAAACACAAGAGAAAAGAAAAAAAAAAAAAGACAGAGATAAAAAGAAAGCAAGGAGTGATAAGAAACAGGAAATGGCGGAGATAGTTGTTTCCATTGCAGCAAAAGTTGCAGAGTTGTTGGTTGTTCCGATTGGAAAGCACATATGTTATCCGTTCAAGTACGACAGCAACATGGAGGAGCTAAAGCAACAAGTTGAGCAGCTGATAAATGCAAGGGACAGGGTGCAGCATTCCGTTGACATGGCCAAGAGACAAGGGGATGAGATCGAAAAGGATGTTGAGAAATGGCTCAATAGCGTGGATGTGTTTGCTGCCCAACTAGTCGTGAAATCCTTTATCGATGGTGAAGAAGACAGATCAAAGAAGAAGCTTTGTTCAATTGTCTTCTGTCCTAATCTGATTTCGCGTTACTCGCTCAGCAAGAAAGCAGCCAAGATAGCAAAGGATGGGGTTGACATCTTGGCAGAAGGACAATTTAAGGATGTTTCGCACCGCCTTGCCATTCGAAGAACGAAATCCGTCTATACCAGAGGCTATGAAGACTTTGGTTCAAGAATGCCAGTTTTCGAGAAGATTATGAAGGCATTAGCTGATGAAGATGTCAACTTGATTGGAGTGTACGGCATGGGAGGTGTGGGTAAAACCACACTTGTCAAAAGAGTTGCCGTTGAAGTCTTGGAAGGTAAGTTATTTGATGTTGTAGTTATGGCCGAGGTGACACAGACTCTCGACATCAAAAATATTCAAGAGCAAATTGCTGATGAACTAGGTCTCAAGTTTCAAGAGAAGAGTTTATCTGGAAGAGCTGCCCGTTTACATGATAGGTTAAAGAAAGAAACCAATGTTCTTGTTGTTTTAGATAACATTTGGGAGAAACTTAATCTGGATGATGTTGGGATTCCTTCTTTGGATGATGAGAGAGCAAGTGTCACGCAAGAGGTAAACCAAGAAGGAAGAAATGCTTATAAGAGGCAATGCAAACTATTGTTGACTTGTAGAGATCTTGATGTATTACGTAATGATATGGATACTCAAGAGAATTTCTTGGTTGACGTGTTATCTGATATCGAAGCAATGAATTTATTTTGGAAGATTGCTGGTCATTATTCAAGAGAAAAATCAGATTTCGACCCTATTGCAGTTGAGATTGTTAGAAAATGTGCTGGCTTACCGATTGCAATTACAACAATTGCAAATGCCTTGAAAAATAAAGATGTTTCTGATTGGAAGGATGCCTTACAATGGCTAAGAAGATCTAATCCAAAGCCCATCAAAGGAATGGAGGCAAGTGTTTACTCTACCATAGAATTGAGTTACAATATTTTGGGGTCTGAAGAACAATCATTTTTCCTACTTTGTTGTCTAAATAATTCAGGTTATGATTTAGATACTAATGACTTATTCAAATATAGCATGGGTTTGGGTTTGTTTAAAGATGTGGATACGATGGAAGAAGCAAGGAATAGAATGCATAAATTGATCGGTAACCTCAAAGCTTCATGTTTGTTGTTGGATGGTAATGATAAGGTTAAGGTTAAAATGCATGACATCATTCAAGCTGTTGGAGTTTCAATTGCATCCTCCAAGGATAAGCTCATGTTTAATATCCAAAATGTTACTAGCATAAAAGAAACGCTGGGGGAAAAATTGCCAAAGGATTCAATTGCTGTGTCTCTTCCATACAGAGATATTGATGAGCTTCCTGAAAGGCTGGAATTTCCGAAACTTGAGTTACTTTTGTTGCTCAAAGTTAAGCTTTCTTTACAAATTCCAGATGCCTTTTTTGACGGGGTTAAAGAACTCACAGTTTTAGATTTGACCAAATTTCATTTGTTGTCATTACCTTCATCGCTTTGCAGGCTAACAAACCTTCAAACCTTATGTTTGGATCAATGCTTGATTGGAGATATCACAATTATCGGAGAGCTAAAGAAATTAGAAATTCTAAGCTTTTTGAGATCTGAAATTGAGCAATTGCCTGGAGAAATTAGACAATTGACTCGTTTAAGGTTGTTAGATTTAAGCAATTGTTTCAAACTTAAAGTAATCACACCAAATGTCTTATCAAGCTTGTCACGCTTAGAAGAACTCTATATGGGTAACAGCTTTGTTCAATGGGATGTCGAAGGAAAAAGTAATGCAAGTCTTACTGAGTTGAAGCAATTGTCTAACCTAACAACTTTAGAATTACATGTTCTTGATGCTCAGATTTTTCCTCACGACTTGTTCTTTTGGAAGTTGGAAAGATATAGAATATTTATTGGAGATGTATGGAATTGGTCTGGTAGATATGAAACTTCGAGGACGTTGAAACTCAAATTGAACAATAGCTTTTTTCTGAGCGATGGGATTAAATTTTTGCTTAATAGAGCTGAAGATCTTTATATGGATGAACCGAAAGGCGGTAAGAATGTTCTTCATGAACTTCATGGGGAAGGTTTCCAGCAATTGAAGCATCTTCATATACAGAATGCTTCCCAGATACAGTATATTATCAACCCATTTGGATGGGGACTATGCAGTATCTTTCCTCAGAGGCTAGAGTCATTGGTCCTTCATAATTTGATCAATTTTGAGAACATATATCATGGCCAACTTACAGCAGAGTCTTTCAGCCAATTAAAAGTCGTAAAAGTTGGAAAATGTGATAAATTGAAGAATCTCACATTGCCCATGGCCGGAAACCTTTCGCAGCTTCAGGAAATCGAAGTGACTCATTGCAGGAAACTAGAACAGATTGTTCTCATGGAAAGCAGGCAAGTCCAAAACAATGAACAGATTAGTAAGATTGAGTTCACTCAGCTGCGCACCTTGACACTAAAATGCCTACCACGTCTCACTAGATTTGGCTTCAACGCACTTACACCTAATATGAGACTCCAAGAAATCCTTGCAGAAGATGATGCGGACAGTTTCATCCCCTTTTTCATTGAAAATGTATGTTTTCTTGTGCTTCTTGTGCCTATTGACCTTACTTTTAAACCCTGTAATAAAAAAACAAAATTGTGTTTGCAGGTTCTGCTCCCAAGATTGGAGAACTTGAAATTGTGCTCAATTAACATTGAGTGCAGATGGCTAGATCAACTACCAGCTGTATCTTCTTGTTGTCAGACTTTAGTGACGTTGATCGTGGAGGAGTGTAATTGTTTGAAATTTCTGTTTTCGTATTCCATGGTTAAGAGTCTTGTGCAACTACGAGAACTAAGGATACAGAACTGTAAGTCAATGGAAAGAATAATTAACATTGAAGAATCGGCAGAGGAAGAAAGAATAATCAATATGATATTCCCCAAATTAAAATTGCTGGTGCTCAAACGTCTTCCGAAACTCACCGGATTTGGCTCCGGAAATTCAATTGAATTCCCCTCCTTGGACACACTTGGGATTCTGGATTGTCCTATGTTGAAGATGTTCTTCTCTGGTTCCACATGTGCAAACATAACAGTAAGCAAAGAACAGGAAGCAACAAGCTCTTGCACTGACGTATATCCTCTCTTGGACAAAAAGGTGACTTTTTTTTTCCTTCTGCACAGAGTTAATAGAAAATCCATATGTTTATATGACTTGATGCCTCAAATTCAATTGACTATGAACTTCGATAAATCTGATTTCAAGTGAAAGTCTTTGAACTGTAGGTTTTGTTGCCGTCCTTAAGGGATTTGGAACTGGACTCTATCAGCTCTGAAGTGATATGGCACAGCCAACTTCTGGCAACGTCATCTTTCCTTTGCAATTTGACTTTCTTGATGATTTTCGATTTGGGTGATTTAAAATATTTATTTTCATCTTCTATGGCTAATAGTGTAGCTCAACTCAACATTCTTAAGATAAGGGATTGTAAGGTTATGGAAGCGGTAATTGTTAAAGAAGAAAAAGGGTCAAGTGCAGTGTTGTTTCCTAATCTACGAGTTCTGACCCTCCGTAATCTTCCAAAACTCGCAAGATTCTGCTGCTTCAACAGGAATTTAATTGATCCGTGCTCTTCATTGGTACAAAACATGACTGCAAGCGAGGAATGTAGTGGAATGGACTCAAAGGAGAACCTCCAGGCTAACAACATTCAACCTCTCTTTGATGAAAAGGTGATCTGTTCCTCTTTTTTGCTACACATCTTTTCCTCTTTTCTTTATTCACACCATTGATAGGTTTGTTTTTCTATAATTAATTGAATTCTTCAGGTGGGACTCCTTAATATAAAGAAATTGTCGATAAAGGAGATGGGTAACTTAAGAAAAATATGGTACAATCAACTCTATTCGGACTCCTTCAGCAAATTAGAACAAGTCAAGGTATATGGTTGCAATAACATATTGAATGTTTTCCCATCTAATATGCTTGGAAGACTCCAAAGACTGGAGATTTTGGACGTACAAAATTGTGATTCGGTAGAGGAGATATTTGAACTCGATGTTCTCGATAGCAAGAAAACACATGCTATAGCAGCAGCTCAGCTGAGAACATTACTGATACATGATTTGCCAAAGCTGAAGCATGTATGGAATGTGGACTCCCAAGTTATTCTATCCTATCAGAATCTACATTCAATATCAGTTCGAAATTGTGATAGTTTGAAAAGCCTCTTTCCAGCTTCAGTAGCTAGAGGTCTTGTTCAACTTGAAGAGCTTAGTATACAATATTGTTGCATGATGGAAGAAATTACTACCAAGGATGACGGAGTAGAAGTAGAAGCAGTCCTTAGGTTTGCGTTTCCTCAATTAACAAAGTTGGAGCTATGGGATCTATCAAGACTCAAAAGTTTCTATCAGGGATCATATATTTCAGAATGGCCAGCTCTAAAGACGTTAGAAGTGTGGGATTGCCATGAAGTGGAGATACTTGTTTCACAAGTTTTGAGCCATGGGGAGAGCCGACATGAGATCCCAACTGGACAGCCCTTATTCTTTGTTGAGAAGGTATGAACCCTAACAATTTATTTTTTATTTTTATTTTTTTGACATTTGAACCCGAACAACCTAAATTTATATATTACTTTTGTGCATTTTCTAGCTTCCATTCCCTAGCCTGAAATTTCTGGCATTGGATTGGAATTGCATTTGGAAAGAGATGTTACATGGAAAGTTTCCAGAGTACTTGTGCAAGCTAAATTACCTTGATTTGGTAGGCCCTTTTAAGGAAACTGCTATTTGTCCATCTTGTTTTCTTCACAAATTGTCCAACCTTGAGACACTCTGTGTTTCTTTTGGTTTTCTCAAGGAATTGCTGTTATGTGAAGGGCTTGGCTGTAAGGAAAAACATACTGAGTCACCCGGTAAATTGAGCTGCTTAGAGCTTTATAAATTGTTTGACTTGCATATGTGGGAGGAAAGTTCTGAATTTGGCAAAGTTTTTCAAAATCTGAAAAGACTAAGACTAGAACTATGTGGCAACTTAACAAGTTTAATGTCGTCCTCAATGACTTTCAAACATTTGACAACTTTGGAAGTAGAGAAATGTGGTGGATTGCTCAATTTAATGGCACCCTCCGTAGTTGAAAGTCTTATTCAACTTACAAGAATGGATATAACTGATTGCGAAATGATAGAAGAAATCATTACGCATAAGGAAGATGAAGCAGTCAATCAGATCATTTTCAACCGGCTGGAATATTTGGGACTCAATTGTTTACCAAGTCTTACAGTCTTCTACTCGGGGAGTTGGACTATTGAATTTCCATCCCTGCAAAAAGTAGTTGTGAAGCAATGCCCAAATATGAAATTATTTTCTCGGGGAGTGTTGAGCACACCAAGACTACATACACTACAAATAGCAGACGAAGAAGATGTAGGATGTTGGGAAGGAGACCTCAATACTACCATAGAACAACAATATATTGAAAAATGAAAAGGTACACATTGATACTTGAAATTTACTCATTCTCCTTTGCACTTTAGTTTAGAGGCTGTCCGGTACCCATTTTTGGGGCTGTTTACGTTTTCATTTTTCAAAAACAATTTTGAATTTGCGTTCGTTAATTGTTTTTCATTTTGTTTTAAAAAAGTAAAAACAAAATGAAAAACAAAACCAATATTAAAGGTGAAAATTTTGAAAAATAGGCCTGTCCTGTAACGTTTTTCAAAATTGTTTTTGTTTTTGTTTTTCAAAAATAAAAATAAAAATGAAAACAATGTTTTTGGTTTCAATTTCGAAATCCAAAAACGCGTCTGGTAGCATATTTTGGAACCTATATTCCAAATATGAAAACGTAGAAAACGCGTATGGTAGCAAATCCTAGAACTTGTATTCCGAATAATTTATGGGCATAAAAAAAAAAAAACCAAACAAACAAAAAAATTCGGGGCAACATCTGAAATCAACGTACCAACAAAATCAACACCAACATTTGAAATCAAAATACCAACAACACCAACATCTGAAATCAAAATCCATAACTCCAAAAACCCATTAAAATCAAACAAAATACCATATTTTATTAATTAAAAATTCTGGAAATCTGAAAAATTTTCAAAAAATTTCCAAATTTCCTCTCTTAAGTAGATCGGAAAGAAGAAGAAGGGAAGAAGAAGAAGAAGAAGAGATTGGCGGCCAAGGAGAAGAGATCGACGGCGATCGGAAGAAGAAGAACGGAGATCGACGGCGATCGGAAGAAGAAGAAGGAAGATCGGAAGAAGAAGAAGAGAGATCAGCGAATGAGAGAGAAGCATGGGAAGAAGAAGAAGAAGAAGAAGAAGAGAAGCAAAGGAAGAGAACCTGATGGCTGTCGAGCAAGGGAAAAGAAGAAGAAAAAATGAAAAAAAAAAATTAGTTTTTTATTTAGATTAAAAAACAAAATAAAAAACAAAATGAAAAACATCAAAAAGTTGTTTTGGAAATTTTTCACTTTTAACACCGTTGTTGTTTTTGTTTTTGTTTGTTTTTATTTTGCAAATAAAATGAAAAACAAAATAGAAAACGATAACGAACACGTAATCGAAATTGGATTTGGAAAACAAAAACAAAAACAGCCCTGTAAAACAATATGTAAAACGCGTATTTTCCATATTTTTCATTTTGTTTTTCACTTTTTTTAATCGTCTATGTTCTTCTTCTTCATCATCTTGAAGGCGCGGCGGTGTCAGCAGCAGCGGCAGCTCGGAGGAAGCCAACGTAGAGGGAGAGAGATAACAACAGAAGAAGAGAGAAGAGGAGGAGAGCTTTAGCAGCAAAGGTATTTTCTGGGTTGAGAGCTCAGGGAAATTACAATCTGCCCAAGCACTGCGACAGTAATAAGGTCTTGAAGGCGTTTTGTGCGGAGGCTGGTTGGATTGTTGAAGAAGGCGGCACCACTTATCGCAAAGTAAACTGCCCTTTGATTTTTAATCTCTTTCACTATTTTTAATTTGTCTACTTATGTGTTATATCTATCAAATTTGCTATGATTTTTTAGTTTTTGCTCTTTCTTGATGAAGTTTTTGACTAGGTTTCTGGGTTTCTGTGTGTGAAATTAATGGACTAGAAAACATGAATGATTTTGTAGGAAGTGGGAATTTTATTTTTGGAAGCTGATTTGGACTAGATTTCTGGGTTCTGTTATGCGAAATTAACGGTCTAGAAAATAGGAATGTTCATTTTTCTTTGAATTGTTTTTGTACAAGTTTTCGAAAATTTGATGGAAGTGAATCTGGGTATGGTGAATCTAGGTATTCTCTAAATGAATTGTCTCTGCTACCTTCACTCTTCGGCTTTAGCTTTCCAAAATAGTAATTATTTCACCACTGTAGTCATGATGGCCCTTTGGTTTCCACTCTTATTATGTTACACTACTCTGTCTGGATTTGCTTGATGCTTTACTTGTGAAACAAAGCATTCTAAATTTTGTTTTTCTATTGGAATGATTTTATATTAATTTTCTATAACAGAGAAGGGTCGTTGCATTGTCCTTCAACTGATGAGGGGCTACTATTTGCTATTGCAATCTTCACACTTCGGCTTCATCTTTGCCTCAGAATGGCATCCGGAGCTGTTCAGGGCTCTTGGGTCGTGCCTCCACTTGCGGTGTGAGGTGGTGGTTGGTGGCATGAACAAGTTGAGTCAAGCCAGAAATTTGGTAGGTAGGCCTCACGTGGTTATTGCTACTCTTGGTCGGATTAAGGTTCTGCTCGAGGAGGATCCTGATATCCCTCCCGTGTTTTCGAAAACTAAGGTATACATAATTTTTCGAATTGATGCTCCTTTTCCTGTCTAGTGGTGATCAACATTTGACATTGTTTAGTTTTATTTAAGTTATATCTTGCTCAAGATAGAAAAATTTATTGTAGTTGAGTAGTGAGGGAGCTGGGATTTTCATGTTTTCAAAAACCAAATATAATGCAAAGAACCAAGATTTTTAAGATTTTTTTACAATATGATGTTCATTTTGTGTTTACTACTAATCACAAATATACTTGTTATCTTTGTTCAAGATAGAAACTTTTATTGTAGTTGAGAATGCAACCTTATTGTTCAAATGATTTTATCTGTTATTATTACTATGAGAATTTGAAAAGGGTTTGTGGAAGTTTAAGAAATGGAGTTGAAGAGTATTGTATTTGTAATGGTGCTGCCTTATTGTTGGTTCGGGTTATAGGGGTTGCAGCGTGTAGGGGTATTTAGAAATGTAGCATTGAAACCTTGACTTTCATGCTCTAGTTTTTGGAGATGACGTAACTGATGGAGGAAAGGATGATCTAGAAAAGATAACGAAGTTAACCGAGCAACATTGTGATAAATATAGCTTCTGTTACATTAGTTTCTTTTACCTTTTCTAATAGTTATCCTAAGATTTAAGTATTTAACCCTACCTTGACCGACCTCTAGCAACTTACTATTTCCTCACTGCTAACACTTTTACCACAGTACTTCTCGAGTCAAGGCTCTCAGAAACACCTTTCTGCTAAGCATGTTAACTTAAGTTTTAAACTAACTTTCTGGTTGAATTTTATTCAGTATTTTTTAAAGCAGCTTAACCATATCAATCTCACTTGAAGACTATTGGTTGTTTTTGTTACTTAATTTCCCTGTGATATGGTAGACTATTATCATTGTTTTGTTGTTAAACTTATGCTTTATTGCTAGGTCTAGTTTTGCAATCATCTTGAAATTTTTCTGTCAAATTCCTGCTCATTACCTTACTTGAGTTGTCTCTTCAGATTGCTAGAGAGATGGTGATCAGTCTTCAAAATGCAAGGTTGGGTCTTGCTGCTTAAACAAAAAGAGTTGGACTTTTGGATCGACCAGATAATTCTGATGGTGAATTGATAAAATATAGGGTATATTCTTCAAAATCTTGAGTAACAAATTAACATAAAATATGTAATGCCTTCTTCAGCTTCATATGTTTGATCAGCTGGTTTTTCTTTTGCTTCTTTGTGCTGCCAGTGGGACGATCCTCATGCCAGTATGACACTTGAATTGTCTGAGCTATTTTCTCGAGAGTTGACAAGGGTATGAATCTGTTTCTTTCATTCTCAGAATTGTATACTATGTGTAATGAGTGTTGACAAGCTAGGTTCCCACTTGAAGAGCTGTTATTGCAGACTAACAGCATCTGAGATTTTTAATTTGTCCAGAAGCAGTTGTGGTTTCAATATACCGATAATCTTTAGAATCCAAATCTTGCTATATGTGTTTTCCTCTTGACAACCCCTAATTCATTGAAAATTGGTTTATTCCATTGCACCTTTGCGGTTCTAATATGAGAACTGCTGCCTCTAAAGCGATTACATTTAAAAGTTGAGTTCTGCTACTCACCACTTTGGCCATAATGGACTTTTATTGCTACTTCCAAATTACACAGCCCAATCCCCTAATTATTATAGTTTCCTGTATTTCGGTGTTTTCAGCATTTGCTTTCATGTATAGAGCAAGGATTGAATTAAATAATTAAGGTTGGTGGCTTCTTTTTGTCCATATAAACTTAATTTTCTTTTAAAATAAGACATGAAACACTTATCTAGTTTTTCTATAAATCCCTTTTTGTGTTTTAGTTTTCCACTTAGATCTATTTTTTGATGCTGGTTGCAGTACATTGAAGAGACAGAAGAACTTGCAATGAATGCTTTAAAGGAAAACAGACACATACTGGACATAATTGCGAAGAAACTACTAGAAAAGTCGAGGATAACTGGACTAGTATGTTAAGACACCCATTCCTTATTGTATAGAGTAATTAGTTGCTTTAAATTGTGTACTATATTTTCTTTGGACAGCCTGTTTACTCCTTTTTTTCCCTCTTTCCCTTTCCTTTTCATAGATATATGTAAGTTTTATTTCTGATAAAGAAAACGGATTTAGAACAATGTGGCTTCTTCTATATAGCCTTACAAGGAGGAACTTTGTGTCTTAATGGGAACTGAACATTTTCTGATGCCTCCATGTCGTTTCTAACTTTCTTTTTATTTTTGATATCCTTTTAAGGATGGAAGAACAAGGATGGAAGAACAGAGAAATCCTTATACCTTAATTAGACCATTACCTTATATGTTGAATTTGTACATTATGTTCATAATGGTGGATGGACGACTGATAAGGATAAAAATACAAAATGATCCTCTCTTTGGTGTATTTTTCCTTCCCTCTTCCACCCTTGTATGGAAGGACTAAAATAGGTGAGTTATGAGGGGTGAGATACATTTTCCCACCTCTCTAGCTCAATTTCTTTCGTACAGAGTAGGGGAAATGGTCTACACTCTATTCGTATTCTTTACTCCTAGCTTCCTTTCTTCGTTTTTCCCTTCCATCGGATAGTTTTAGAAGAATTATAGAGACTTTGGCATTGGATAGCCTAAGAGTGGATTTGTGTCAGCGATTCAGTTCTGTCATTATCCATTTCCATCACGGCAGGTTTCGCTATTACCTAACAGAATGTAGCCTTACTAAACAACTTGTGCTTTTTGATTTTTTTTAGGAAGTTGAAGAGAAATTGAAGGGACTCTCTCCAGTAATGTTTGAAGATTATGTGAAGCCATTCCAGATAAATTTGCAAGAGGTACTATTTCTATCCATTTCAATAGTTGTTTAGAATCTTGTTGGCATCATGTTGAATTCTGTTTGATGATTAGTATTAAACTTATGTTTCTTTGAAATTCCTTCAGGAGGGACCATTGCCTCATAATGACAGCGTGCGATATCAACCACTGGACATATATCCTGCACCGCTTCACAGAAGTTAAATGTTCCCAAAGTTCCATCACCTCGAACTCCTTGCTCACGATTTTGTCATGGTTGCTTCCGTTACTGCAAATGAAGAGCTCGGAAAAGATGTGTGGTCTGTTGTGAAAGCCAGCAGTCACATTGTTACCATTTTTGAAGCTATTGATGTCCATTAGTGGGCAAACGGAAGATAGAGATGTCTACCTACAGCTTTGATGAAGAAAATTTCATTGAAGCTCCTGATAACCAGTTTGCGGCGGATCCCTAATATCCCCATGTCACTTAGCAGTTGGATTTTGAAAAAAACTGTCCAAAAAGTATTAGCTCTAGATGTGCATTCACACCGTGAAAAGTAGAGATATCTATAATGCTATAATTAGAGATGCCAAATTCTATATTCAATTATTTAGTGATCCATGAAGAAGAATACATTGACCAACAATGCAACAGCCCTCTTGAAATATTTAAATGATAGTATCCCAATTTGCTGTGGATTTTCTTCTGATTTGAACTCATTTGCTTTTCAAAGAATTTCCTGCAGTGTGGCAATTATTAGTAGTATGCGAATAAAATATATGTTTATCTTTTATTCTTCTGTAAGAATCACAAGTTTAATGTGGGAATCCACATCCGTCATCTCCATTGTTGTGGTTTAAAGCTTGCTGGTTGGAGCCCCAACCGGCCGACTCAGCCAAAGTCCTCCATCAACTATCAAGGTTGTTCCATTTACATATTTACCTAGAAAAATTCATAATACCGGGTAAGTTGTCTCATGAAGAAAAAAAGAAAAACAATGATAACATATATATGTGTAATCAATTAGTGGCAAACTGGATAAGTGGATACTTATCGGTGTCATTTGAAGGTATTTTTGTCGAAACAATCATTGAAAGACAGTTTGAATTATTTTCGTGTGTCGTTCATGTGTACTAGACTGAAAACAAACATCTCCGATTTGTATCTTAATATATGCAAAGACAGGACAAGTAGTTTATATGTTAATATGTAGATAATTTGCAAAAGCAAATAAGCTTACTAACCAGAATCACAAGCAAGGTACAGAGCAGCCATAGCAATATCCCACTTATCCCCTAGTTTATACAATGGCATGTACTCACGAGCTTTGTTATCAATCTCATCGGGTGCAAGTTTACTCATGCCTGGGGTACCACTAATGGGTCCCGGGGCAATTCCATTGACTCGAATATCATAGTCAGTTCCCCATTCCAAAGCCAAATTTCTAGTAACACTATCAATGGCAGCCTGTTTAGAAGATGTAAAGTATAGATGTTTACTATAAAGGTTATTTATTCGTCACAGCTAGCAAAATAGCAACAAATGTGGCAAACCTTGGCAGCAGATACATGTATTTGATACCATGAAGCTGTATAGTGTAAAGTAGCACTTATATTCAAAATTGTTCCACCACTAGATGAACCTCTTCCGGGTCCTCCCTTTTTGAGATATTTAAGTGCTTCGTAGCACATTGTGAATGTTCCGACAGAATCAATATCCATAACTGCAGGGATGATTCAAAGAAACACATTTAGCTAAATAACTACGACAGCCTACGGTAGATAAGTGAGTTTACATGGTCATCCATTTTCCTTTTATAAAAGGTTAATGTATTAAAAGAAACCGGTGTTTACATAATTACATTAATCCAATGTTTTATAATCACAATTCAAACATAGAACCTGTTTTAAAGCCATTAGGGGACAAATCTTCAGCTGATACAAGAAAATTTCCAGCTGCAGCATTCACAAGAATGTCAAGCCGTCCAAAATGCTTGAAAGTTGATTCCACAACTCTTTTCGCATCTTCCTGCTTACGAACATCCCCCACGAAGCCAACAGCCTTCAGAGCAACACCAAAACTTATGAATCGCTAGCTCTTACTATCAACTGAAAACCTCAAATATCATATAAAATCGTAGCATTCAAATAATTTAATTATAAAAAAATAATAAAATAATAAAAAAAACTCAGATTAACATCAGTGGAGTAACACCAAGCATCCTCCCCGAATAAACAAATAGCTGAACCAAGTTAATTGCATAGGTTCAAACTCCGAACCATTCTTCATAAGCTGCCTAGCAATTGAATGGCAATCAATGAAAGAACATAAAAAAGCATGAAATGAACAGCAAAAATTCAAAGAAGCATATATATATATATATATATATATATATATATATATATATATATATATATATATATAATTGACAACATAAGAATCAGAACCTCATGAAAAGGATTCAACCAATCAAACTAACAGAGTTTCCTTAAATTTTCTTCGTTTTTGCAAGGTAAGGAATTCTAGTCTTGATCAATTAAATTGTAAAAAGATAAAAATAAAATCAAAGAGAATATTCCCATCAACCTGAATCAGTAACATAAGAATCAGAATCCCATGAAAAGGATTCAACCTATAAAACTAACAGAGTTTCCTTAATTTTTCTTTGTTTTCGCAAGGTAAGAATTGTAAAACAGTAGATTCCCATCAACCAGAATCACAGCCATATTTGAGAAAATCCTAGACTTTAACATGAAATTTAACAACTTTAACAGGTCTGTTTTCCTAGCAAATCAATCTAAATAAAATGCAATAACACATAGAAAAATGCCATCACCAACCAACAACTGAAAAACTGGAAATTTACACATGATTGATAATAAACAGAAAAAAATTGAAGGACACCAGATAAGAAAAAGACAATAACTAATAGAAAACACAATAAAAATCAGACCTTGATCCCAAGAGATTGAAGAGCAGAGCCAGCAGAGTCAAGCATTTGCTGTCGCCGACCCATGATAGCAATCGAAGCTCCATGTTGACCAAATTGTGTAGATATCTCTAATCCAATTCCAGACCCACCTCCTGTTATCAAAGCAACCTTGCCTCTCACTATATCTTCATATCTTCCTTGAACGGTGACTCCATCACAATTGATTTCTTCTTCTTCAACAACAACCACCACCACCGCTCTCTCTCTCTCTCTCTCTCTCTGCGCTACTGATTTCTGTTTTTGGTTTTTGGTTTTTTTTTTTTTTTTTTTTTTTTTTAATTTACAATTCTAAAAGATGAAAACCCGAAAGAGCCCTTAAAGAGTCCACACGTCAACTGATGATTTGGTGGAATATAATCGGATATGGGCCAAGTGGGCCGTTATAACCCGAATTAACTAAATGGATCCAAGTCGGTTTAGTGTCTGTTATGGTGGTTAGGTTAGATTATTCACTTCGATTTTCAGTGAAACCAAAACGAAACAAAATTGAAAAAAACAATGGAGGAAGAAACCCTAATCGACGAGAATTTTCGTCTCTTCGGGAAATCAAAACGAAAATCTATACCAATCTGTAATGCCCTGGTTAAATGGGAATTACTTGCTGTTTGTATGGATGAACTAATGCTACTGTTTTGTTCTCAGGTTGAAGAATTCTAGAGACTTGAAGGGAAAGAAGATTGCAAATAAGACAGTTGGAGAAGAAAGAATAAGAATCGAGAGAGAGAGAGAGAGAGAGAGAGGAGAGAGAATTTAGTAAGAAAGATAATTGTATTCGTTGATAAAAATGTAATAATGGTTGTGAACAACCTTACATACCAATTGCATAACAGATAGCATGTTTTAACTACTCTGGACTCCCACTAATTTGCATAATCAGCTTCTCTAGAACCTTCCGCAGACTAAACGGCATCGTTTTATTGGAATTAAACTAATCCTACGATAGTGCTCAAAATGACAACATTTTGAGTTAGCTGACCCATATAAAATAGTTGCTTGATTTCCGACCAAACCCTTAATGCAATTTCATTTGACTCCTTCTCTCACTAGCCTTTCTTCTCTCTGACTTCTCTCTAACACAACACTGTCCAGCTTGATTTCTTTTCAAATCTCCCCTCAAATCGTGTTTCTTACACAATCGAGCCTCAAAACACTGACTTTAGTTCTGTCTTAGAGACAACTCAGCTCGAGAAATTCAGTGGTTCTTCCGACACCAACACTAGCTCCGCCGCCAGTTTCGCCGACATCGGGCTCGCCGAATGGGCGGTGCAGACTTGCAAGGAGCTGGGGATGAAGAAGCCGACGGCGGTGCAGTCCCACTGTAAAGTTTAAGATTCTTAATTTGTCTGATTAAACAATCCTAGTCACATAGGATCCTTAACGCCATCCATTGAAATTGATGTTGATATCGAATTTAAGTTAAAGATGTTATATTTTGTAATTATGTTATATATTATGCTAATATTACCTACTTAACGGACATTTGCTTTTTCTAGAACGATGTTGTTCTCCTTCATGCAATCGAAGCTGATCTTGGAAAGCAACTGGAAGAATTTGAATGTAAAGAGCAAGATGTGCTTTCTGACATTACGAGGGTAAGATCTCTTGGGATACAAGTTGATGGATGAAGGTTTTGATGAGAAAGCGAAAGAATGGCAAAAGCAGAAAATGAGAACACTAGCAGTCTAGCAGAGAAAGGATTATTGAAGAAAAGGAATAAAAAGAGAAAAATATCTGTCGATTAGTTTGCAATTGTAAATTAATTATTTCCAATTTTTTGGTTTTGTGTGAATTGAAGCTGCATTTTGTATCAGCAGCATACCAAAATTGTCAAATCAAAATCAGGAGATTATTTATTCATTGTGAGATACTCGTTGTTGATACAAATGGATGATAGTTATACATAAAATATGATTGAATTATAAGTTAGGTTAAATTGTAAAAATTTATTAAGTTAGAGGGTAAAATAGTACTTTTAAATCATTTGCTTCAGATTAAGGGTAAATTGGTCGATTTACTGTTTCTGTTAGGATTAACCGTTAAAATCAATGGATCAGTGAAAAACGAAAAGACTGTTAAAAAGTGATAAAAACTTGAAAGACCTTTTAATTGGGTGGGTCCCAATCTAACTGCCTTCGTACATCCTGCCTTTTATATGTATGTGGATATCCATATTTCTATAAAAGACCTTTTAAATATATGTGGATATCCATAATTTGATTAATTTCCTATAAAATATCTTAGTACCCCATGGTCATTGACTACCACAAGTCCACAGCCAATTCTCATTGACTTAAATCTTCGTTAAACAGCAAAAAACTCTGATCTTGAAAACATTTTTGAGAATTGAGAGAGATAATCAAGTACTAGTTGTTGCTCTAAATCTTTCAAAAATTTCTCTTGTCTAGTGATTATTGCTCGAAACCATCGAGAGACTTTGTTCTTCACTTGCCAGTTCAACTTGCTCTGAGATACAAACACTTAGAGGTGCACTTTGCTCTCAACTTTTAACAACTTTCTACTTTTTTTCCTCTTTTTGTCACTGTTTGTTCTTCATTTTATTAGCTTTGATCTGCGGTTTGAATCCACTTTCACATAAATAAAAAAATTTAAAAAAAAATCCCTATTAATTTCTCTTCTTCTTTGTTGGTCTTGTTTTTTAGATTTTATCTGTATCAGTGGTTTATTTTCCTAGGAAAATCATCAGGAAAAAAAAAAAAAAAAAAGGTATTTGTAACAAATAATTGAAAATCATCAGAAAAAAGGAAAAAAAAAAAAAAAAAAAAAAAAACTATCAATTTTGCTTCCTTTTTTTGTTGGTCTAGCTTCTTCGATTTATTTGTATCAGTAGTCCGTTTTGAATCATTCAGCTTTTAGAACTTTCTCCTAGATTTCTGCTTTTTCAAGAGTGAGTATCTCCATAAAAAACAATTTAAAAAAAAAAAAATTGTTGCTCTGTTTGTTGTTAAAAAAGACAAGTGAGAAGAGAAAAAAAAAAAAGACAGAGAGATAAAAGAAGGCAAGGGGTGATAAGAAACAGGAAATGGCAGAGATAGTTATTTGCATTGCAACAAAAGTTGCAGAGTTGTTGGTTGTTCCGGTTGGAAAGCACATATGTTATCCGTTCAAGTACGAGAGCAACATGGAGGAGCTAAAGCAACAAGTTGAGAAGCTGATAAATGCAAGAGACAGGGTCCAGCATTCCGTTGACACGGCCAAGAGACAAGGGGATGAGATCGAAAAGGATGTTGAGAAATGGCTCAATAGCGTGGATGCGTTTGCAGCCCAACTAGTAGTGAAATCCATTATTGATGGTGAAGAAGACGGAGCAAAGAAGAAGCTTTGTTCAATTGGCTTCTGTCCTAATCTGATTTCGCGTTACTCGCTCAGCAAGAAAGCAGCCAAGACAGCAAAGGATGGGGTCGACCTCTTGGCAGAAGGACAATTTAAGGATGTTTCGCACCGCCTTGCCATTCGAAGAACAAAATCCGTCTATACCAGAGGCTATGAAGACTTTGGTACGAGAATGCAAGTTTTTGAGAAGATTATGAAGGCATTAGCTGATGAAGATGTCAACTTGATTGGAGTGTACGGCATGGGAGGTGTGGGTAAAACCACACTTGTCAAAAGAGTTGCTGCTCAAGTCTTGGAAGACAAGTTATTTGATGTTGTAGTTATGGTCGAGGTGACACAGACTCTTGACATCGAAGATATTCAAGAGCAAATCGCCAATGAACTAGGTCTCGAGTTTCAAGAGAAGAGTTCATCTATAAGAGCTGCCCGTTTATGCGACAGGTTAAAGAAAGAAACCAATGTTCTTGTAATTTTAGATAACATTTGGGAGAAACTTAATCTAGATGATGTTGGGATTCCTTCTTTGGATGATGAGAGAGCAAGTGTCACACAAGAGGTAGACGAACGGGGAAGAAATGCTTATAAAAGGCAATGCAAACTATTGTTGACTTGTAGAGATGTGGATGTATTGAATAATGATATGAATACTCAGAAGAATTTCTTGGTTGAGGTCTTATCTGATATAGAAGCAATGAATTTGTTTTGGAAGATCGCTGGTCATTCAAAGGAAAAACCAGATTTCGACCCTATTGCAGTTGAGATAGTTAGAAAATGTGCTGGCTTACCGATTGCAATTAAAACAATTGCAAATGCCTTGAAAAATAAAGATGTTTCTGATTGGAAGGATGCCTTGCGATGGCTAAGAAGGTCTAATCCGAAGCCCATCAAAGGAATGGAGGAAAGTGTTTATTCTACCATAGAATTGAGTTACAATATCTTGGGGTCTGAGGAACAATCATTTTTCCTGCTTTGTTGTCTAAATAATTCAGGTTTTGGCGTACTTACAAGCGACTTATTCAAATATAGTATGGGTTTGGGTTTGTTTAAAGATGTCGATACGATGGAAGAAGCAAGGAATAGAATGCATACATTGATCGGTAACCTCAAAGCTTCATGTTTGTTGTTGGATGGTAATGATAATGGTAGGGTTAAAATTCATGACATCATTCAAGCTGTTGCAGTTTCAATTGCATCTTCCAAGGATAAGCTCATGTTTAATATCCAAAATGTTACTAGCATAAAAGAAACGCTGGAGGAAAAATTGCCAAAAGATTCAATTGTTGTGTCTCTTCTGAAATTGCACAGAGATTTTAATGAGCTTCCTGAAAGGCTGGAATTTCCGAAACTTGAGTTTCTTCATTTGAGCAAAGTTGAGGTTTCTTTACAAATTCCAGACACCTTTTTTGATGGGGTTCAAGAACTCAAAGTTTTAGATTTGACTAGATTTCATTTGTTGTCATTACCTTCATCGCTTTGCAAGCTAACAAACCTTCAAACCTTATGTTTGGATCAATGCTTGATTGGAGATATCACAATTATCGGAGAGCTAAAGAAATTAGAAATTCTGAGCTTTTTGAAATCTAAAATTGAGCAATTGCCCAAAGAAATTGGACAATTGACTCGTTTAAGGTTGTTAGATTTAAGAGATTGTTCAAAACTTAAAGTAATCACACCAAATGTTTTATCAAGCTTGGCACGGTTAGAAGAACTCTATGTGGCTAACAGCTTTGTTCAATGGGATGTTGAAGGACAAAGTAATGCAAGTCTTACTGAGTTGAAGCAATTGTCTAACCTGACTACTTTAGAAATACATGTTCTTGATGCCCGGATTATGCCTCACGACTTGTTCTTTTGGAAGCTAGAAAGATTTAGAATATTCATTGGAGATGTATGGAGCTGGTCTGGTAAATATGAAACCTCAAGGACGTTGAAACTCAAACTGAACAATAGCTTTTTTCTGAGCGATGGGATTAAATTTTTGATGAATAGAGCTGAAGATCTCTATCTGGATGAACCGAAAGGCGGTAAGAATGTTCTTCACGAACTTCATGGGGAAGGTTTCCAACAATTGAAGCGTCTTCATATACAGAATGCTCCCCAGATACAGTATATTATCAACTCAGTTGGATGGGGACTATGCAGTATCTTTCCCCAGAGGCTAGAGTCATTGGTCCTTCATAATTTGATCAATTTGGAGAACATATATCATGGTCAAGTTACAGCAGAGTCTTTCAGCCAACTAAAAGTCATAAAAGTCGGAAAATGTGATAAATTGAAGTATCTCACATTGCCCATGGCCGGAAACCTTTCGCAGCTTCAAGAAATACAAGTGACTCATTGCAGGAAACTAGAACAGATTGTTCTCATGGAAAGCAGGCAAGTCCACAAAAATGAACAGATTAGTAAGATTGAGTTCACTCAACTGCGCACCTTGACACTACAATGCCTACCACGTCTCACTAGATTTGGCTTCAACACGCATACACCTGATATGAGACTCCAAGAAATCCTTGCTGAAGATGATACGGACAGTTTCATCCCTTTTTTCAGTGAAAATGTATATTTTCTTGTAATTCTTGTGCCTATAGACCTTACTTTTAAACCCTTTAATAAAAACTAAAAAGTAAAATTGTGTTTGCAGGTTGAACTCCCAAGGTTGGAGAACTTGAAATTGTGCTCAATTAACATTGAGTGCAGATGGCTAGATCAACTACCAGCTGTATCTTGTTGTTGTCAAACTTTAGCGAAGTTGACTGTGGAGGAGTGTAATAGTTTGAAATTTCTGTTTTCGTATTCCATGGTTAAGAGTCTTGTGCAACTACAAGAACTATGGATACAGAACTGTAAGTCAATGGAAAGAATAATTAACATTGAAGAATCGGCAGAGGAAGAAAGAATAATCAATATGATATTCCCCAAATTAAAATTGCTGGTGCTCAAAGGTCTTCCGAAACTCACCGGATTTGGCTCCGGAAATTCAATTGAATTCCCCTCCTTGGACAGACTTGAGATTCTGGATTGTCCTAGGTTGAAGATGTTCTTCTCTGGTTCGACATGTGTAAACATAACAGTAAGCAAAGAACATGAAGCAACAAACTCTTGTGCTGACATATATCCTCTCTTGGACAAAAAGGTGACTTTTTTTTTTCCTTCCTTGTTTATATGACTTGATACCTCAAATTCAAATGACTTTGAACTTGGATAAAATAATAGCGCAAGTGAAAGTCTTTGAGGTTTACTCATAAAACAAGAAATTTAATCTGCAGGTTTCGTTGCCGTCCTTAAGGCTGTTGCAACTGAACTCTATCAGCTCTGAAGTGATATGGCACAGCCAACTTCTGGCAACGTCTTCTTCCTTTCACAATTTGACATTCTTGAGGATTTTCGGTTTGGGTGATTTAAAATATTTATTTCCATCATCTATGGCTAATAGTGTAGTCCAACTCAAACTTCTTGAGATAATTGATTGTAAGCTTATGGAAGCGGTAATAGTTGAAGAAGAAAAAGGGTCAAGTGTGGTGCTGTTTCCTAATCTACAATATCTGACCCTCCGTAATCTTCCAAAACTCGCTAGATTCTACTACTTCAACAGGAATTTAATTGATCCGTGCTCCTCATTGGAACAAAACATGACTGCAAGCGAGGAATGTAGTGGAATGGACTCAAAGGAGAACCTCCAGGCTAACATTCAACCTCTCTTTGATGAAAAGGTGATTTGTTCTTTTTTTTGCTTCACATCTTTTCTTCTTGCTTTATTCACATCATTGGATAGATTTGTTTTTCTTTAATTAAAATCTAAATTAATTTTCATATTATCTCTTATAGTGTATGGTTAGTTGGGCTGTTAATAATGCAATATAATTAATTGATTTCTTTAGGTGGGACTCCTTAATATAAAGAAATTGTCATTAGCGAAGATGGATAACTTAAGAAAAATATGGCACGATCAATTTTATTCGGATTCCTTCAGCAAATTAGAACAAGTCAAGGTATATGGTTGCAATAACCTATTGAATCTTTTCCCATCTAATATGCTTGGAAGACTCCAAAGACTGGAGATTTTGGAAGTAGAAAATTGTGATTCGGTAGAGGAGATATTTGAACTCGAAGCTCTCAGTAGCAAGAAAACACATGCTATAGCAGCAGCTCAGCTGAGAACATTACAGATACATTATTTGCCAAAGCTGAAGCATGTATGGAATGTGGACTCCCAAGTTATTCTATCCTATCAGAATCTACATTCAATATCAGTTCAATATTGTGATAGTTTGAAAAGCCTCTTTCCAGCTTCAGTGGCTAGAGGTCTTGTTCAACTTGAAGTGCTTACTATACATTCTTGCATGATGGAAGAAATTACTTCTGAGGATGACAGAGTAGGAGTAGAAGCAGAAGCAGTCCTTAGGTTTTGGTTTCCTCAATTAACAAAGTTGGAGCTGTGGGATCTATCGAGACTCAAAAGTTTCTATCCGGGATCATATATTTCAGAATGGCCAGTTCTAAAGACGTTAGAAGTGCGGTGTTGCAATGAAGTGGAGATACTTGCTTCACAAGTTTTGAGCCATGGGGAGAGCCGACATGAGATCCCAACTGGACAGCCCCTGTTCTTAGTTGAGAAGGTATGAACCCTAACAATTTATTTTTTATTTTTATTTTTATTTTTTTGACATTTGAACCCAAACAACCTAAATTTATATAATACTTTGGTGTATTTTCTAGGTTCAATTCCCTAGCCTGAAATGTCTGGCACTGGATTGGAATTGCATTAAGAAAGAGATGTTACATGGAAAGTTTCCAGAGTACTTGTGCAAGCTAAATTACCTTGAGTTGGCAGGCCCTTTTAAGGAAACTGCTTTTTGTCCATCTTGTTTTCTTCACAAATTGCCCAACCTTGAGACACTCTCTGTTTATTCTGGTTTTCTCAAGGAATTGCTGTTATGTGAAGGGCTTGGCTGTAAGGAAAAACATACCGAGTTGCCCGATAAATTGTGCTGCTTAAAGCTTTGTCATTTGTCTGACCTGCATATGTGGGAGGAAAGTTCCGAATTTGGCAAAGTTTTTTCAAAATCTGAAAATAATAAGACTATCACTATGTGGCAACTTAACAAGTTTAATGCCATCCTCAATGACTTTCAAACATTTGACGACTTTGGAGGTAGACAAATGTGGTGGATTGCTCAATTTAATGGCACCCTCAGTAGCTAAAAGTCTTGTGCAACTTACAAGAATGGATATAACTGATTGCGAAATGATAGAAGAAATCATTACGCATAAGGAAGAGGAAGTAATCAATCAGATCATTTTCAACCGGTTGGAATATTTGGGACTCAATTGTTTACCAAGTCTTACAGTCTTCTACTCAGGGAGTTGGACTATCGAATTTCCATCCCTGCAACAAGTAGTTGTGAAGCAATGCCCAAATATGAAATTATTTTCTCAAGGAATTGTAAGCGCACCGAGACTACATACACTACAAATAGCAGAAACAAAAGATGTAGGATGTTGGGAAGGCGACCTCAATACTACCATAAAACATCGATATATAGAAAAGGTATGCATTGATACTAGAAATACTCATTTTTTTCTCCCTATCGGACCTCAGACCTCAATATATGCTATGATTTATAAATTGCAGAATGCTGAGAATTCTGAACAAAATTGAGGATGATTATCATCTTCGTATATCTGTGAGAGCAGAATTGTCATCGTTTAAGTTTATTACTAGAAGAGCTGGATCAGAATTAAATCAGGACAAGCCTCAATATTGCTTGCAGCTGATGTCGCCAGTCATGATTCGGACATTCCTAATGCTGATCTTGTCATTAACTATGATATTCCAAGGTTATTTTCTGAAATTCTTAGTGTGTGTGTGTATATATATATATATAAATATATTTGAAATAGAAACCCTTTGTACAATAAAATCTAACTGTCCTTCAGGAATCCGAGAGATTATGTTCATCGTGTGGGGAGTACTGCAAGAGCAGAGGTGGGTTGTCTGTGAGCTTCGTTTCCCAAGTAAGTTGAAGAAGTATTTTACTAGAGACTATATATGAAGCTGTGGATATCTTTTTTCATGCCTCTTTACAGTGTCATTACAAAAGTGTCTTGAACCTATTGACAATATTTTAGATATTAGTTTCCACATATTTGGTTGGGTGCATTTGTATTTAATGCTAAAATCCCACCCAAAAAAATTCCAAATTCCAGACTATTGAAGATTATAACAGAATAAATTCCAAATTCCAGACAATTATAAATTTTTACCTGTCCTCTACGAATCATCGCTGATTTTTTAAAGATTAATCTTCATATATAAGCATATACATGACCATGACCAGACTCTCTTCTGTCTACATACTCTGACCTACAATCAAGAAAAAAAACAAATAATTTGTAACAGAATCAATTAAAAAAAATGGTAAAAGCCTTCAAACTTAAGAGTTCTTTGAATAGCTGCCTCCTCCATACAAGGAAAGCATTTAATAATGTAAAATGACATCGACTGATGTTGTGTAATGGAGTCATATTAGAATAATCTGTTTCATTAAACATAGAAAAAAGAAAATCTTACCATGAAGGTGGTCTTGCCTTCAAATAGGTAGAATGAGATCTATCGTCTTTACCAACTTCAATGTCCAAGTGAGAATCTTGTTGAATCTCAACATGTACAATACAGATAATCATTCCTAGAAAAACAAAATTTCAAAATAAAAGACTGAAATTAAAACTGTAATTTTAACGTAATGTAAAGTTGGAATTGACAAAAATGAACAAACCTTTAATATGACTAGAATTTGTCATAAGAAAGTAGTTGATCCCCAAAGAACACATAAAAGACTACAAAAAAGAAAAATGGAAAACAGTCAGATATATAAAAGTTTATTGATACTCTATGATACGCAAATACAAAGGAGAAAAAAAAATATTAAAATCACTCCTTATATAATTACTTACCTTCAAACCAAGAGCACCAACACTGAGAATGTTTGAAGTAAAACATGATTTTATAGATAAATATGTTCATGAATCTTGGAGGATTTAATTACACATTCATCTAGGGGCTTGTGTTCATGTATTTGGAGAATTCATTGTATTGTATTTATGAGAGTGATCTAGAACTCTCTCATGAGTCCTATAAATACCTATTTGTTCATAGCATTTGAGCAAGAGTGAGGAAAATTGAAAACATTACATGGTTAGAAATAGAAGTACTTAATAAAATCGGTTTGCTAAGTAAAATTTCAAGAGCATATCAACATCAACGTAGATTCTCTTCTCAGCAGCCGCAAGATTAATATAGTAAAAGTGTTCAACTTCATAGTTCATACCTTGAGTTTCAGAGTCTCTATATAAATAGTAGAGGGGTAGGAGGTGTTCAGGGGCATGTCAATTAGTATAGAAACACATTAATGTCATGGTTAGCATGTACATATGAACAGGGAAAATATCAATGCCAAGACTTCAAAAAAAAAAACATTTTTGTTGTCATTCAAAGGTTTATAGGATCAGAATAACGGAGGCAAGAATTTACCACCGCCAGCTGCTTTAGTCCCAGAAGGAAATCCCTCTCACTAAGTTCTTCCCGAATCATCAAGATGTGCTTGCCTGCCATTGACATAATCAGATTCATATAAAAAGAATTGTAATTATATCATAATAGCATGATTGAGACAATCTATTGCCAAGCAAAATCCAAAAATTTGAAAGTTATTAAGTTTTCGATACTTATGAAAAATGTAAATTGATACTCAGATTTCAAAATTTTCCTACCGTTCCCATCAAACATATTCTACATCACCTACACTCCCACATAAACCAAGTTTGAATAAGAGCTTTTTATAGTGCCTCTTCTCAGTTTCATGTTTTGCTTTTCTATCAAGCCAAGTTATTGATATCCTCCCATCAACCAACCAAATCTATCAAACCAAAGCCAGTAGAAGTTTACCTAAACCTGTATGAATCTTTCATTTTTTTTAACAATAACTTATAGAGAACAAAGTATAATTTAATGAAACACAAAACTAGTTTTACCTTCCTGATTCAACGCTCCATCCATCGCCACTGCCTGGTATTGTCCCACAGTCCCTCCCTGTTCCAGCTCTGCCTTGGTGTAGCCCTAGCATTTCGGTTTATTGGTGCAAGCACTAAAACCACTAACCCTTAATCTCTGCAATTCTTGCCTTTGGATCTCTACCACATGATCTCCAATCACATGCCGGTCCTCCGATCCAAATTCTGATCCAGACAAATGTGTTATTAAGAAATTTCATGCTAAAACAAAACATTCAAAGGTTCAATTCCTAAATTTCGAGGAAATTGAATATTTGTCTAGTGAAAACAATAACAAAACTTACTGAATTGATAGATGAGATAAGAGATTGAGATAGATAGAGATCTAACTCGAAGCAATTCGTTTTGACTCTCTGATTGCTGTCGTTTTCGAGAAAACCCTAGAGTTGGTGAAGCCATTCGTTTTGACTCTCCGATTGCTGCTGTTTTCCAGAAAACCCTAAAGGTGCTAAGCACGATGAAGAAAAATCGGAAGTAAGAAGTTACTACAATGGCGACAACGCATCGAAGAGAGAAGAGCAGACAATTTAGGGATTTTTTTTTGCGTTAATATTAAAAACCTCCCCTCACCTTTGAACTATTATTGGATGTATAGTTACAAATGTTATTATTTTTGAAACCTCCCCTATAAACTAACACCGTTAGCATTCTGTTTGTGTTGATTGAGTTTGACTATTAAGAAATCTAAAATAAATAAATAATTATAAATAAACCAAAAGCATTGAAAATGAGTATTTACTTGGATTTAAAAAAAAATACATAAATAATTACATATTCTGGTTTATTTTTAATGTTTTTGGTTCATTTATAATTTTGTTATTTTTAGGGATAAAATTGTCCATAAAATAACTTCTCCTTTGTAAGTTAACATTCTCGTTTTTTGTTTCATTTTATTAATTTATTTGATAAAAGTATGAGGTTATAATGATCAATTCATACAATTGATGCTTAAATAGAGACATTTTAGACTTTTTAATGGTCAAACTCAATCAATATAAATGGAATATTAACGGTGTTAGTTCATAGGGGAGGTTTCTAAAATAAAAGCATTTGTAACTGTACATCCAATAATAGTTGAAAGGTGAGGGGAGGTGTTTAATATTAAACCTCTTTTTTTTTTTAGTAAAAAGTGGAATAGTGAAAAGTGAGTTATTTAGAGTTTTTTTTTAATAGTTTTATGAAGCAAGTACATCCGCGGCTATGCCGTGGCAAACAGGTGTTATATTTGGCACACACATGTTTTGCAGTAATTTTTTACAGTAATTTTTTAGTTTACTTTTGCTCACCTACAGTTTTTAGACAAAAATACCCCTCCCCTGACACATGTCAAGTGTTGGGGAGGGGGGTAATGCTCACCCCTTGAAGGGGGTGAGTAAAAATGGACACGTAATTTTTTCAGTGTTTTTATATAATATTGGCCACATATGGACATCCGTGGCAAAAGATGTGCAGTAAAAGCTACATTTTTTTTAGCGATTTTGACTTTTAAATTATCTTAAAAAGTTATTCAATTAAAAATCATGTTGTACGTCTTTGTTTGATCTTTAGCTAGATTAGGTAAAGTTTAAGATTCTTAACAATCCTAGCCACATAGGATAATTAATGCTCTCTATTAATATGTTGATATCGAATTTCTGTTAAAGATGTTATGTTTTGTAATTATTGCAGAAGCTTTAAGAAAATGTAGTTATACATTATATGCTAATATTGCTTACTTAACTGCCATTGGCTTTTTTCAGAATGATGTCGTTCTTCTTCATGCAACCGAAGCAATCCGAATGTAAAGAGCAAGAGGTGCTCTCTGACATTAAGAGGGTAAGAGCATCCCCAACAAGGCTCCCTATTTTTTCCTTATATTTAGGGAGCCAGTTATACTTTTTACAAATAGGGAGCCATATAAGGAGTGAAAACTCCAACAAGCCTCCCTATTATTATTTATTTATTTTTAAATAAAAAAATTATTATTTTTAAATAAATTTAAAATATTATTATTTACAAAAAATCAATACAGAATCATGATCATACAAGAGCTGTTGCAATTTGTGTTAAAAAAAAGAGAAAAGAATTTAGCCGTGGCTAGCTGTTGGAAACAATAAAATGTAGGTAAATAGATGAATTATTTTGGTTTTAAAAAAAATAATTTGGGTTAAATAAAAAATAGGGAGAATGAATTTGGACCATTGGATATGAATGATGTGGACTCATTCTGACCACTCATTTCATTTGAGGAGTAATAAAAAAAAATAGGGAGGATGTCTTCCCTCCCTATATTTGAGGAGCTTTTGGCCGGAATTAATTTTAGGGAGTGGGATAGGGAGCTATTGGAGCACATTCCGGTTAATCCTCCCTAAATATAGTCAAGGAGGTTCTAAAATATTCCGGCCTATTGGGGATGCTCTAAGATCTCTTGGGATACAATCATGTGATTTATCTAATTTTACTTTGGAATAGGATTTTTACATCGAAGATAGCACAAAATATCTTTATAGAGAAAGCATTTTCATTTAAAATTTGAAATACAATTACATTATACGATTGCCTTGCGATGTACATTAGGAGCTCCAGCTTGGTTTAAATACACGAAATAATTGCTTAACACTTCCCTTTGATTAGCATATCGAGATTGAAATCAAATTTGTTCTTTAATGTGCAGATCTTCAATGCTAGTCGTGTGGCAAAAATGAAGTTGATGGATGAAGGGTTTGATGAGAAAGCGAAAGAGCGGAAAGAGCAGAAAATGAAAACACTATCAGAGAAAGGATTATTGAAGAAAAGGAATAAAAAGAGAAAATTATATGTTGATTAGGTACTGCGTCGTCTGCTCATAAAAAAGGCCCTAAGTTCTTCTCCATTCTCCCTCCAAACAAATTTTCATAGGTAATTTTTATGTAATTTTCTTGTGATAGATTGATATTTCTGAATCTTGACTAGGTCTTGTCCATGTTTTTGTTTGTGTTACTATGTTTAAAGTTTACACCCGAGTTGTCGATTTTCTTGTCCAGCATGTTCATGATTTTGTCTCGCTCTCTTTTCCGTGGTACTTTTCGGGTTCTATGAGAATAATTCAGTAATTAAAACTGATTGCTTGATAATTCTGAAGGAATATGATCAAAAAGCATATGACCACATTTAATAGACGTCTCTTGCCAAGAGACATGTTACCTGGTGGAAGGGTACATGATTGTCCGTACAAAGAGTTGCCATGGCAGATGATATTTGGCAATCACCATGCCAACCACCACTTGGAGGCTTATATAGGTGTGGCCATTCTTTGAGTCACTCGAACAACACTTGGAAATTACTCCAACCAAATCCCGGATTATCTCAACAAGTGAGTAGAGTGTTAGAGTGACCTTTGCATGCAACCAACAGTCCCAGGACAACATTAAAATCTTTGAGCGCAGAGTCCGACAAATTCTTGTGTTGGTTTTGCCAATTTTACTTATTTTTTATAGTTCTTTGTAGTGAATTAACTCTTTGTGTGTGTATGATTTCTTAGTGTTCTATCATGTATAATGTTGCTGACTGGTTATATTTATGTTTTGATTTTGATCAAGCTTTTCTGAAATCTGTTATATTCTTCTCGGAATTTAGAACACAATATCCATTCCATCTTCTAAGTGGTTATTATATCAAGATTGGATCAATATGGATCAGGTGATCAGTGAGAAAAATGATCGTGTTTAATTTATAGATGTTTCCGTTTCTTGCTCTAATATCTGTTATATATGCTTAATCGTTCTATGTTTTAGTATGAGAGACTTGGGAAGATTGGTGAGGGGTCCTATGGTAAGGTGTACAAGGCTCGGAACTGCATCACCAATGAGACGGTAGCTTTGAAAATGATCAGCATGGATATTGAAAAGGTGGGCGTGCCAAGCACTGCAATAAGAGAAATTTCCGTCTTGAAAGAAATGCAGCATCCGAACATTGTTAGGTATGTACGGGCACAGCAGCATGTGTAGATGATTGATTCTCTAGCTCATTAATCTTAAGTGTGCTAATGGTTATCCAATTGTCAGTTTGAGAGATGTACAGTACACCGAGAAGGATATGTGTTTGGTTTTTGAGTATCTGGACATGGATCTCAAGAAGTACATGGATTCCTATACAGATTTTACGAATAATCCACATGCGATAAAAGTGAGATCACTATAAAACCAAATTATGATGGTGGTGATGATTTAACATCTCCTAACATTTTGTTTAACATCTTTGCTGTAGACATTCCTTCGTCAGATTCTATGCGGTGTTGCCTACTGTCATTCTCATAGGGTTCTTCACCGAGACTTGAAACCGCAAAACTTGCTTTTAGATTGCCGTACCAGTACTATAAAGCTTGCAGATTTTGGACTGGCTAGAGCATGTAGTGCTCCTACTAGGACATATTCACATGAGGTATATATTAATGAATGTACTGGCTTTAATTTGTTTCGTTAGTATTTTAAAATCTCCATTATTGGATCTCTCTAGGTGGTGACACTGCATTACAGGCCGCCTGAAATTCTGCTAGGATCCCGTAATTATTCTACTTCAGTTGATGTGTGGTCAATTGGGTGTATATTTGCTGAAATGGTAAACCAGAAACCTCTTTTTCCAGGGATGTCTGAAATTGATCAATTGCACAAGATCTTCAGGTTTTTTTATGCATGATTTCCCTTATACAATTAAATATCTACATATCGTTAGCAAAACTTTTTAACAAGCACTTCCTTTTGTATGAAGCATCATGGGAACTCCAGATGAAGACACTTGGCCTGGAGTTTTTTCTTTGCCGGATTTTAGACCTTTTTTCCCTCTACGGTTTCCTAAGGTAATAAAAACTAGCTTCAGTTTAAAGTGTATTTTTTATCGTTAACACGACCGTGATTCTATATGGTGCACCATTAATTACTTGCAGGATCTGGCAACCTTTGTTCCAAATCTTGATCCAGTTGGCGTTGATCTTCTTTCTGTAAGTTTATACAAAACCATCATGTATATAGGTTTGTATTTCCATTTCAAATACTGATGAGGTTATGTATTGGATTTTTGTAATACCAGAAAATGCTGTGCATGGACCCAAAAAAAAGAATCACTGCCAAAAGTGCACTAGAGCATGAATACTTCAAGATTGATGAATCTGTTGATGTAAAACTTCCTAAGAAGATACGCGCAGTGAATAGGAAGAGAAGATTAGATTGGAGAGATACGCAACATATGTGCGTAGGATATATATAATACATGTTACACAAGTTCTTTTTCGCTTTATCTCGATTCTTCACCATTTTGTACTCAATAGTGGGCCTCAGAAAGTGAAAGTGGGCGGGCTTCAAGATTCAATTAGGTCGGCGTGAGCCTTGAAGGAGTAAAATGAATTAGTGTGGGCCTGTAGGATAGAGGAGGGCCGGTCTGTTGATCAACTTTGGAGGTTTAAGGATGTAAAGTTGGGCTGTAGGAATGAAGAAGAAGACAAAGGGATAAGGAAGTAAGGTTGGTAGATGTCTTTGTAAAACCATTTCTGAAATCAAAGGGTGATAGGTTTGGGTTTTTTTTTTTTATGGGCTGGCGTTGTTTAGGTGGACGTTTTCTTTAGAGATGGGTTGTTGGGTCTTCTTTTGTAAGCTTGTTTGGTGGGTTTTTGGTTGTGTCTTTGTAGCTTGCTTGCTTGCTTCTTTGTTTTTGGGTTCTTTAAATAAACTTTGCCGTTATTTTGCAATGGAATTGGAATATATATTAATATATGGTAATAAATGGAAAAAAAGTAAATATCAAATATACAACCCAATTTTTTTAAAAAATATTATAATAATTCGAGACTTGGGAGAGAAACTCAAACCCACAATCTTGTGGTGTGGGTGGGGGGTATACCATCGGACACCAAGCCCAATGAAGTAAAAAAGTATGCATGATGATTGGGTTGAAACTGAAAGGACTATGTCTATGTGCATGACTAGAAATGTTGTCATATAAAATAAAGCGGCACATAATTAACAGCTGATTTATTATTATAATTATAATTATTACTTTTTGAATTATTACGAATTTAGGGGAGGAACAACACTCAAACTCACAGCCTCTTGATGTAATTGTGATAGACATAACCACCGGGTCAAACCTTATTGTGTCAAATAACAGATGATTAAGCCAACTAATCAATTAATTATTATATTGTGTTCCATGGGGAACAGTGATATTTACTTTTTATGAATGTGTTAGGATATTAAAAATTCACTGATGCTAGTCAACCTAAAAATTTAGTCAAAATACCAATCAAAATGATGTGGCAAACAATTTGTCATTATCATATCATTCACCACATCACTTCATAATTTGTTTGGTAATGACAACTCATTTACCACATACATCACTTTGGTTGAATTTTGGGTTAATTTTTTGGATTGTATAGTATTACTCTTAGAATTAAGAAGAAAATCACGCAATTTATTTCATATTGAAATTCAAATTAATGACAACGAATAAGATATTCTAAATCTCTGATTTTAATTTTGAAATTAAAACAAAGCTCGTAAAGCAGACATGAAGCTCATATTGGTGACTCTCCTTTCAATTATTTTGGATGGCTTCTTCAAGGAGCAGATTCAAGTTGATTCAATAGCTGATTACAAAATAAGGAGAAAAAAAAAGGGGTTCAAAAATTAAATAGTACTTTTTGGGGGAGGGCTTGTGCAAATAGCACCACTTTAATAAGTGTTGTTTTAATAGCACCAAAATAGGTGATGAGACCAAAATACCCCCACTTACTCTTTTCCTTTTCTTTTTTTTTTTTTCGCGAAAATTCGAGACTTATTTGCAGTTTTGAGACTAATTCATGATTTTTTCGAGACTTATTCATGCGTTTCGAGACTTAATTCAAGTTTTTTCGGGACTTATTCTGTTCGACCTCCATCAATGGTGACAGTGAAGATCCGACGACGGCGCCGATTGACTCTGGAAATAGTTGGATCTGGAAGATCAAACGATGCCGAGTTCGTTGGCGCCATCGGTTTCGTCAGATTCGTGACAGATCGTCATAGATCGGACGATGAAGATTCGCGACGGTTTGGGTTTTGCTTCGTTTCTCTCTCTACACAACTTGAAAATAAAAACGAACACTTCGATTACAATTATTGGCACTCGACGAACATTTTCTTGGTGGTTTTGCCAGTCAACTCGCCGGTCAACGGTGGCACCTCCATTGAAGCTCCATCAATGGAGGTTTTGGAAAAAGGAAGAAGAAGGTGAAGGACACACAAGAGAAAAGAAAAGAAGCTGGGGGGTATTTTTGTCCAAATTCCATTTTTGGTGCTATTAAAACAAGAGTTATGAAAGTGTGATAATTGTACAATTCAAAATTTAAAAAGTGCTATATACCCCTATTTCCTCAAAAAAAAAAAAAAAAAAGAGAGTAATTATTATAAATGTTATTTGATATTTCAAATCATAAAAAAAAAAAAATTAATTAATTAATTAATTGAGAATGATTTGTGATACATACCTGAAAATAAGAGTCTAACTTAGTCTTTACAATTTCATGCTCCCTTCTCAATTGCCGGAAAGAGGCTTTAAATCTGCGTGAGTATTAATATATAAAAATTATTAGATGCGAATGTTCCAATTTTTAATGATCATTTGAACATGATATCTTAGCGGGAAGGGTTTGATTTTTATGAGTCAGACTATATCAACATAAAAATTCAACTTAAATTATGTGACTTCCATATTCATTCATTTATTTGATTTAAATCTAATGATTGTCATTTAACTATCATTTAACCATTGGATTGATAGCAAATGAATCGATAGATATTGAAATCACAAATTTAAGTTGATTTGGCCTAATCCTAATTTTATATAAAATATAATATTCAAAGGAAATGGAAAAGGTTATGAATAATGATTTAAGTTGAAGGTTAAAAGATGTTAAATGATAGTTGATTTATATTTGCATGTTTAATTTTGGAAGTTGAGTTGGGCTCCATTGAATTGAAGTCAGAGAGAAGATGAAGTAAAGAAACAGAGAAACAGACACCACCAAAACTCTAAAGAAAATAAAATAATTATGAAAAGTAATTTGATTTCATTAATTTCAATGAAATAAAACATTACACGAATCAATCGATTAAAAAAAAAAAAAAAAAAAAAAAACTTAAACTAGTAATTATAATAAGTTTCCTGTCTCAATTTCAAACTTGATTCTATAGAACTAGCTGGTACTCTTTTTCCTCCCCAATTGGACCATATTTCGATTTTCCGATCGGATTTTCTAAGATTTTATCGTTCTTATTTGGAACCTGATCATCATCATCATCCAATGTTGTAATGCTCAGTGAATTATCATTCAAGTCTGGAAGAGATGGTGGAATATTCATGTTGTTGTAACTATCCTGGAAAAATGTATGTTTCAAGGCCCTCTAAAGCAGTTGGTCTCTTGCCTGGATCCCAAGAACAGAGCGATTTGATCAGACTAATCGCATTCTCACTCGCGAAAGGCATCAACGATGAGAGATGCACACCCAAAAACCATGGGAATTGATAGTTCCAACCCTTCACCAGAGAAAGTCCCTCTTGTGTTTTTATCCTGAAATTATATTGATTCTTATTAATTTTTATACTCTTGTGTTTTTTGAGCATTTTGGCTTCAATATTGCTTGCATGCTTTGGGCGTTCCTACTGTTTATTCAAGTTTCTTCTCCTCAAAGTAGCATTATTGATTATAATATATTTTCACATAAAATATAGTTTCTAAAGAAATATTGCATTTATAAAATATATAGGAAGCTCATTATACCAACTTGAAAGTAGAAATTTAAATGGATTTGAAAACAAATTAATTAACAAAGAGTTTCTAGTTAGGAACAAACTCTCCTTTCACATTTATATTCGGTTAATAATTTCCAAGCATTGAACGAAAAGAACAAGATGGTTGGATTAATTCAGTTAAATCTTTGCAACTCTGAAACTTAAATGAAGTACTCTAAAATTTGAATCTTGTACATGATTTGAACCTTTTTTTTTTTTTTTTTTTTTTTTTTTTTTTTGACGTAAACAAAACCAGGTACTACATGATTTGAACTTATTTACACTATATTTAACAAAAATTCAAAAGCAAAGAACAATTAAAGTAAGAAAAAAAAAAGTTGAAACTTTAATATCTATATATTAAGCCTTTTAAAATACTTTAGATGTACGATAAAAAAAAAGAAGAAGAATATAAACAAAATAATTTAATTTAGAATTAACTGATAATTTGTAATTTAAACAATTGATTTTAAGATGTAATTATGTGATTTTAGTTGAGTTTTATTTGAAGGGGCTTTAATTGAACCCAGTTGATTACTGTATTTATGGATATGATTTATCTGATTTTAAGCCCAAAACACATTTGTGGGTTCGTTTAGTAAACCCACCCATACACCCATTTACTACCTACATGGCTACATCTACTGTAAAAAAAAAAAAAAAAAAAAAAAAAAAAAAAATTGAATTTTATTAATTTACATTTACAATCTCTGAAATAGTTATCCACACACCCATTTACTCCTTACACCTACCATAAAAAAAATATAAAAAATAAAAATAAAAAGATTAATAATTTATATTTACAATCACTAAAATAGCTCTCCACACACCCATTTACTACTCACACCTACCCTAAAAAAAAATTGAAATTTAATAATTTACATTTACAATCTCTAAAATAGGAGAAAATCTTGTATGAGACTACCACATGGTGAGACCGTGAAACCGTCCAATGAGATTGCATCAAATTAGAATTTTATAATTTACTTTTCCATACACCCATTTACCCCTTCAACATATCGTAAAAAAAAATAAAATAAAAAAATAAAATAAAATAAAATAAAATAAAATTTGAAATTTAACAATTTACATTTACAATCTTTAAAATAGTTCTCCACACACCAATTTACTCTTTATACCTACCGTAAAAAAATAAATAAACTGAAATTTAATAATTTACATTTACAATATCTAAAATGTCAAAACTAACCATAAATATTATATTTTAATTAAATTGTTTCCCTTCAAACCCACACAAAATCAATTATGGGTGAAGATTCTGAAAAACCCTAAATCAAATAAATTGTGTGGGTTTATTTAATAAGAGAATGGGCCTAAATAGCACTAGACTGAATTTGTACCCTTTGTCATTGTGGTAGCCAGAAATGGTCCACAGGCCCAATGTAATAAAGTCCAGACCTCATCAAAAAGATCCAACCCAGGCCCGTCGGGTTAGTCGATCCAACGCATGTCAGTAGCATGACTTAGTCTCTGAATGACCAAGTCAAACCTTCCGTTGGCTTTGGTGGGTAACTGGAAGAGAGAATCTCTCCCAGTATCCCCCCTAAATCTCGCCCACGATCACAACATGATCAGTGAACGTTGGAATCACTTCCACTACTATAAATGAGAAGGCTCCTCCACTAAAAAACTCTCTGAATTCTCCCGATAAAATCTATACTAAAGTCTTGATTATAATTCCGGTCACCGGAACTCATTCATTAGTCACCTGACTGCTTTGCTCAGCCCAAGCGTACCTAAGGCTATCATCAAGCCCCTACCTTTCTTATTTCTCTATATTTTGTTACTATTTCAAGTTCTTTTGCAGGTTCAGCTAAGTCCAGACGACCATCCGCAGACGACAACCAACGTCATTCATCCAACTTCCAGCTTAGTTGCTTTGGGCCTGATTCTACCCGACCCATTCGACATACCAATTCGATCAACCACCTACAGTTTGGCGCCCACCGTGGGGCCCATTGCAACTACCTTTGAGTCCAAATCAATCAATCCTAACTACAACTCAACATGGCCGAAAATGGATCAAACCCAACCGTCAAAGAGCAGATCGCTATGTTGAATGCCCAAATGGCCGCCAGTGCTGAGAGGCTACAAGCGCTTGAAGCGGAAAATGTGGCAATCCGGGCAGCAAACGAAGAATTGAGAACGCTGGTCGAGGGAGTAGTTCCAGATTCAGCCACTTCGGAGCATCCAGTCCCGACGTCAAACGACGAACATGACGTCGACCGACCTATTCGGAGAGTTCCAGGTAACCCCATCGCACTAGAAGCAAATCCGGTCGACCATCAGAATCGACCAACACTTCAGACGGCAAGGGTTGAGATCGACCTCAACAACGTACCCGCCAGAAACGATGCTGTGAACGAACACGAACAGCCAGTAGATCAACAACCGGACAATATCCCAAAGGCGATTATGTCTCTCCAGTCGACACCCGGATTGGTAAAACCGGGGCCAGACTTACATTTATCTGCTAACCTAGAATTCTCTCGCAGGTTTACAGAAATGGAAGCTCTCATCCAAAGAATCCCAGGAGTCCCAGCTCCTATCAAGAAAAGTACCGCAAATAGCTTCGCTGACTCGCCCTTCGTCGATGCAATAGCTCTTATGGAGATGCCTAAGAAGTTCAACTTCCCAAACATGAAGCAGTACGAAGGGACGACCGATCCGGACGACCATATAGCACAGTACAAGCAGAGGATGTTCACTGCCGCAATCCCACGCGACCTTAGAGAAGCATGCATGTGCAAGGCCTTCGGATCTAGCCTTAGTGGTCCTGCCCTACAGTGGTACACAAATTTACCTAATAATTCTATTGATTCTTTTGCACAGCTGACGGACACGTTCGTGGAGCAATTTGCAAGCAGCCGCAAGTTGGAAAAGTTGTCGGACGACCTCTACACCATAACGCAGAGGACTGGTGAGAACTTGCGAGCTTACGTCGGACGTTTCAACAGAGAAAAAGTGCAGATCCCGCACTGCAACCAGGCGACTGCCATCTATGCCTTCAGAAAAGGTCTTAGGTTTGATTTTGATTTATACAAGGAACTTACCAAATACCCTTGCAGGACAATGGAAGATGTATTGGCCAAAGCATGGGCTCAGATCAAGTGGGAGGAAGATGAGGCGAACTTCGTTGGAAAAGCCAATAGCAGTTACTATGGAGGTCGTCGAAACGAGCGAATTGATAGAAAGTCTAACGACAGACGGTCGGAACCGTACCCGACAAGCGACAGAAGAAACATCCAGTCGCGGCACGAAAGCTCTGGTGAGGGAAGCACCTACGGGCGCGGTATTCCAAGGTCAAGTCGACCAAAGGTGGAAGCACCAGAATACCTCCTCAGCATTGAACCAGTCGACCTCGTTGCAGTTATGAGAGAAATGGGCAAGACGATCAAGTGGCCGCGGAAAATGAACGCCCTTCCCAAACATAGGGATCCAAAACTTCGATGCGAGTTCCATGGTGATCACGGCCATCGCACGGAAGATTGCATCGCCTTAAAATTTGAGGTGGTCGAGCTCTTGAAACAAGGACATCTACGGGAATTCCTGACCGACAAGGGAAAGCAAACTTACGCCAGACGCGACGACCAAAGGCAAACTGGCGCAGTCGACAGCCCTCCAGACCCTCCTAGGCAAGATAGGGTGATCAATTGCATTTCCGATGGATCTGAGGTCAGTGGCGTAAGCTACTCGGCAGCCAAGAGACATACACGACAAGTGTCAAACACAGAAATCCAACCAAATCGAGAACACCCACCTAAAGTCGACGAAACCGTCACCTTTCGATCGACCGATAAATCAGATTTGTTCTCTCCCCACCATGATGCTTTAGTCATTTCTTTGCATATTGCTAATTGTTTAACTAAACGCATTTTAATTGATAATGGCAGTTCGTGCAATATTTTATTTAAGAGTGCTCTAAGAGAAATGCAGGTCGACGAATCGAAACTCAGTCGTCGAACGACTATGTTGACCGGGTTCAGTGGAGAGCAAAAGAGTACGCTAGGCGAAATTGTGCTACCAGTCTACGCCGAGGGAGTCAACCTGTACATCAACTTCCTAGTACTCGACTGCCAATCCCCTTACAACGCCATACTCAGCAGACCCTGGATACACGAGTTAAAGGCAATCCCATCGACTTACCATCAGCTGATCAAGTTTCCAACCAAGTGGGGAGTTAAAGAAATTAAAGGGGAGCAAAGAGCCGCTAGGGAGTGCTACCAAAACGCTTTAAAAAAGAAGAAACAGGAATCATAGCAATTACAGGAAGCCACGGTCGAGTCGACTCTAACCAAGCAGAAAATGGAGGAACTCGACGAGGTATCTATCGACCCAGACCAACCAGATCGTAAAGTATTCATCGGGTCGAGGTTACCAGATGACATCCGAAAGTAGTTAGTCGAGTTCTTGAGAGAACGCCGCAACAGCTTTGCCTGGTCGCACGAAGACATGATCGGAATAGACCCAGAAGTAATGGTTCACCGACTACAAGTCAACCCAGACCATCAGCCAGTTAAACAAAAGAGAAGAAAATTCGCTCCCGAAAGGAACAAAGTGATCAACGAAGAGATACAAAAATTGTTCGACATCGGTTCAGTGAGAGAAGTAAAATATCCAGACTGGCTGGCAAACGTTGTCGTGGTAAAAAAGAAAAACGGGAAGTGGCGAGTCTGCATCGACTTCACTGATCTCAACAAGGCATGTCCCAAGGATTCATTTCCACTTCCACACATCGACATGCTGGTCGACGCAACTGCAGGACATGGATTATTGAGCTTCATGGACGTTTACTCCAGCTACAACCAAATTCTGATGCATCCAGACGACCAAGAAAAAACTGCCTTCGTCACCGAAAGAGGTATCTTTTGTTACAAAGTAATGCCCTTTGGTTTAAAAAATGCAGGTGCAACATACCAGAGGCTAGTCAACAAAATGTTCGCTAAGATGCTTGGATCGACGATGGAAGTCTACATCGACGACATGTTGGTCAAGTCGTTAGTCGCCCAGCAACATATCGACCATCTGCGGCAGTCGTTCGACGTACTCGACCAATATGATATAAAACTGAACCCTACTAAGTGTTCTTTTGGTGTGTCCTCAGGAAAATTTCTAGGCTACCTAGTCACTCAAAGAGGCGTCGAAGCTAATCCAGGTCAAATTCGGTCGATCGAAAATATTGAGTCGCCTAAATGCATGAAGGACGTTCAGAAACTAACCGGTCGAGTCGCAGCGCTGAACCGATTCATATCAAAGTCGCCCGAAAAATGCCTCCCATTCTTTAACATCCTCAGGAAGAACAAAGCGTTCGAATGGAACGATGACTGTGAGAAAGCAATGCAAGATTTGAAAACCTATTTGAAGTCGCCCCCATTACTGTCGAAACCAAAGGACAACGAAACACTGTTCATATACCTAGCCGTGTCTGACACAACCGTAAGTGCAGTCTTAGTCAGAGAAGAAGATAGTAATCAGCATCCAATCTACTACGTAAGCAAGACTCTGCTCGACGCCGAAACCAGATACAGTCGACTGGAGAAACTAGCTCTTGCTCTTGTGATGGCAGCCCGTAAACTCAGACCATACTTCCAATGCCACTCGATTAAGGTATTAACTGCTTATCCCCTCAAAAATATACTTCATAAACCTGAACTTTCAGGTCGACTGATGAAGTGGGCAGTAGAACTCAGCGAATACGACATCAGTTTTCACCCACGATCAGCGATGAAATTACAGGTATTAGCTGATTTTATTGCGGATTTTACCCCTGGTGTAAGTGTGCAGGTCGAACAGGAACTAGTTGCACTAACAGAAACAGCTACACCCGGTAAATGGATCTTGTCGGTCGACGGATCAAGTAGCATCAAAGGAAGTGGATTAGGATTGGTACTCGAATCCCCACAAGGGGACATACTGGAGCAGTCGGTCCACTGTGGATTTCATGCAACGAACAACGAAGCCGAATACGAAGCCTTAATCGTTGGGCTCGACCTCGCAAAAAGCCTAAATGTGAAAATCATTAAAGTACGAAGCGATTCCCAATTAGTCGTTCGACAAGTAAATGGCACATATGAGGCGAGGGATCAGAGAATGTCGGCCTATCTAAACAAAGTCAAACAGCTGCAGTCGACTTTCGACGAGTTTTCAATCGAGCAAATACCCAGATCCGAGAACACACGAGCAGACGCACTAGCAAGCCTAAGTTCGACGACAATGAACAATTCAAAATCGGTTCCAATAATCCATCTGATGTCTCCATCAATTCAAGAATCAGAAACAGTGGCACCGGTCGACAACGGAAGAAGCTGGATAGAGCCGATCTTCAATTTCCTCCAAGCAAACATTCTACCAGACGACAGGGCAGAAGCAAGGAGAATCAAAGCAAAAGCAGCCAAGTTCTGCATCCTGTATGGTAAACTTTACAAGAAATCATTCACAGGCCCATATTTGAGATGTGTGACCCCTCGAGAAGCGTACGACATCCTGAAAAGTTTGCACCAAGAGGAATGCGGAAATCATTCCGGCGCCCGTAGCTTGTCGAACAGAGCCATCACAGCAGGATATTACTGGCCGACTATGCGAATTGACTCTCAAAATCACGTCAAATCGTGCGACAAATGCCAACGCTTCGCACCGATATCACATCTCCCCTCAGGTATGTTGAATTCAATTTCGGCCCCTTGGCCTTTAATGAAATGGGGAATGGATATTGTAGGTAGGCTACCAGCTGCGCCAGGCGGTGTCGTCTACATGTTAGTCCTGACAGACTACTTCACCAAATGGGTTGAAATCGGAGCATATCAACAAGTACGCGACACTGAGGTACGCAATTTTATATGGAAAAATATCATATGCAGGTTTGGGGTCCCAAAGGAGATAGTGACCGACAATGGGTCCCAGTTCATTTCGTTCGACTTCAAAAATTTCTACGACAAATACACAATCAAGTTAAGCTTCTCAACTCCACGATATCCACAAGCAAATGGACAAGCGGAGTCGACCAACAAGACAATTGTCAACACATTGAAGAAACGACTGGAAGCTGAGAAAAGCCAGTGGGCAGAGAAGCTCCCAAAGATCTTATGGTCATACAGAACTACCCCACGACGGTCGACAGGAGAAACTCCCTTCTCACTCGTCTACGGGTCAGAAGCAGTCATCCCAATAGAAACCAGGTTGTCGACCGCCCGCAGCGAGAATCCTAATGAAGAACAGAACAACTTGGAGCTCAGTTTCGAACTTGACCACCTCGAAGAACGACGAGATCGTGCTGCCCTAAGAACTCAATCGTACCAACAACAAGTCGCTCGACACTACAATAAGAAGGTTAATGTCCGAGTCTTCAAACTCCACGACTGGGTACTACGACGAGTGTTCCAAAATACAAGGGAAGAAGGCGCCGAAAAATTAGGGCCAACATGGGAAGGACCTTATCAAATAACAGATGTCGTCGGGCGGGGAGCATACAAAATACGAGGCCTCGACGGTCGAGAGCGGCACAACAGCTGGAATGCACTACATCTAAAACAGTACCATTTTTAAACTAGTTATTTCAATTCTTTAAATATTATTTTTTATGTTCCATCGACAATTCCCTATTAACGAAATCGACCTCCAAGGAGCAATGATGACGACTTAGTGCAACTAAGTGCAAACCTGAGCTCACAGAAATATATAATTTAACTGTCGACATCAACAAGCAACCACTGTCTTAGTTCAGGTACGACGCTCGCAACCTTCAACCCGACGTCAAACTCTCAACAGCCTTTTATGACAAACACAAGTTAAGAGTTGGGGGAATAGCACTAGGGACAAGACAGATGACGATTGCAAATATGTCGACTGAAAACAAAGCGTAGTACTGGGGACAGATGTCAAATGAAGACCAAAAAACGCATGTACGCGATATTATTTGTAACAAGGTCTTGTCGACCACAAAACGCATGTACGCGATATTATCTGTAAACAGGTCTTGTCGACCAAAAAACTGACGACACGTCGTTGCGATGTCGGTCAAAAGATGAACATTTAAGTTCGACCTCGCTAGCGCGTGAGTCACAGGGACTAGCACAGCGGCAAGTGAGGGTATCGTTTCGCAGGGAGGTGGGATCCACCGACCGTCACCGGTTCTAGCTATTATTACAACACTCCGAGAGAACTCGTGTGTTGTATTTACGGAAAAGTAAGTAATAATATAAATAAATAAACTAACTACCATAATATGTACATGGATAGGATGGAATGGAGAGATGCATGAAATGTGGTGTACACTAGAGAAACAATTCAACCGTAACAATCCTCATAATTAAGCTCTAGACTCACTTAGTCCCTCAATGTGCAAGTATATCATAGGCTCGTGTCCCCTTAATTGATCTCTAATCTCTCTCGAGTCTTAGAAATCACATCCACACATACAAAGTACACATGAATTCATTAAGTGCCGTGGCACACACACAAGAGCCCTGTATGCCAGCCTAGTGTATCTCTCACTGTCTGGTCATATACAGTGGTTATTTCGTTGGGCATTTAATGCGCAACCACATGGGCCATACTACAGCCAATAATTCATTCACAATGGCTAACCAAATACGGGATGGCAACCAAGTGAAAGCATTAAGAATACGAGATACCCATACAACACGTATGTTATATGCTCGTGTCCCCTTAATTAATCTCTAATCTCTCTCGATGTCTTAGAGATTACATCCATGCATAAATGCTTGGATTCATTAAGGACTGTGGGACACACACACGAGCTCTACACGCCAGCCTAGTGTACCTCTCACTGTCTGGTCAAATGTAGAGGATATCACGCTGGACATGTTAATGTGAACCACGCAATATATAACACATAGCCTAAATATCATCCACAAGATGGCTAACCAAGTGAAAGCATTAAGCAATGAAATACCCATATAACTACACAAGCACAAGAGGAATTCAGTTTATCTTTACTCTAGATACAGATTCGGTTTTATCAATCTCCCTAGGATGGCTAGATATGAGAAACAAGTTTACCAAACAACAATGTGCAAACAAGTTGGTTGTTATTCATTAAGACCATTCAATATGGGTTAAGGGTTCATTCTCTTGATTTGAGAATTTTCCCTAAATCAATTTATTACCCAATCCGGCCAAGGATGAGCAATTGTGCCTTGATAACAAGACCCATTAAGCACAAGAATTGGAACCCAGGCCAATTTAGCAACTAAATGCCTGAACTGAAACCTTTTCCACTCTTTGGAGCTAAATCTCTAACACTCCAATTACTCTAAACATGGCATTTTGGTCATCCATCAATCAATCAACAATCATGGGAAGTTAAATTACACTACTCCTACATTAAATTACTCTACTCCTAATCCCAATCATGGACACATATCAATTTCAGACCTCCACACACATGGATATTGCAATTAAAGCTAAATTCATGAAATTAACAAAGAGGAAACAAAACCCACAAGAATTTAAGCACAAACAACATATATTACACAAGTGTAGGGTTTACAATATTCCCCAAATCAGGATTACACATCAAAGAAATAGAAAATACAAAGAAATAAGCAAATAAGAGACAACCTTTGAAGACAAACCCTCCAAAGAAGCTCCTAGCTTTCCTAGCCCGAAATTGGTCCAAAGACCACTCCTATTCCTTGAAATCTGCCCTAAAATGGATGGAGGAAGTGTAAAATGGGGTTGTGGAGATGTATGGGGAGCTCCCATGGAGGAAAAACCTCCATGGGAGCTTGGGTCCTCCTTATTTGGTGGAGAATGTGAAGAAAATGGAAGAGAGAGAGAGTGGGGCGGAAGAGAGAGAGAGAGAGGGAGTGAAGGGTTTCTGTCAAAACTGAAGAGAAAAGGGGGTATTTATAGTGGGGAGAAGGGTTTAGGTTAGAATTGAGGGGAAAAGATGAAAATGCCCTTAAGTGGCAGATTTTTGGGGGTCTCGCGAGTGACTTTCCAACAGCGCGCACCGTTACGGAAATGGGCATAACTCTCTCCACAAACATCAGAATTGTGATCTTGAAGAACCGTTGGAAAGAACACTTCTGGATCTTTCCAACCATATGTAGCACAAAACCCAGTTCGATCGGAGGAGAGAGATATGGGCCCCGAAAGATGAGCAATCTGCAGGAAACTTTCATCAAATTTTCCGCTTTGACTTTTGCGCCCTATTCTGCGCCCTAGGGCGCAGAATTACAAAAAGTGGGTCTTCTGGTCCCTTTCTGCGCCCATTTTTGCTGCCCCTTAAAGCATAAATGGGGCGCAAAACCAAGTTTCAAAAATTGCACTTTTGCCCCAGTATTTCTCTATTTTTGCACTTTAGCCCCTGTGATGAAAAATATCCTGAAACACTTATTTAAAACGTTAAATACCCGGTTTTACCCAGAAAACAAGCATAAAAGATAAAAGTAAGGGGCTACACAATGTGTAGAAATAAGAGTTATCAAAAACGCATGTACGCGATATTATCTGTAAACAGGTCTTGTCGACCAAAAAACGCATGTACGCGATATTATTTGTAACAAGGTCTTGTCGACCACAAAACACATGTACATGATACTGTCTATAAAAGGTCTTGTCGACCATAAACATGTGAAACCGAATTATGAATTACAGTCATCGACAATGAGATCATACTGAAACTTTTTATCATAATTACTATGTTGATCGACTCATTTATGGGCGTAAGTTTACAGGCTTATCTCATACATTTTCAATTTACACAAGTCGATCGACTCATTTATGGGCGTAAGTTTACAGGCTTATCTCATAAATTTTCAATTTACACAAGTCGATTGACTCATTTATAGGTGTAAGTTTACAGGCTTATACATTTTGTACACAAGTCGATCGACTCGTTTGTAGGCGTAAGTTTACAGGCTTATCTCATACAATTTTTTCTATAAATCGATCGACTCATTCATGGGCGTGGGTATACAAACTTATGTCATACAAGTCCAAAACTATCACTGCATAGAAGAGTCGAAACAAAAGCGAAATTTCAGTTAAAGAAACACAAGGATAAAAATCTTTTTCAATGGTCGAAGTCGACCATAAACATCCGTTACAAATACAAAATGAGGGTCGGGGACGACCGAATCATCAACAAATTATAAAAAATGTTTTTTTTTGAAGTCTCACTCAAGTGGTGGATCAGCAGCATCGTCATCCACACTCGTCGACTGTTCGAGGGTCTTGTCAGCATTCTCCCCTGCGTCTGCCTCTTCTTCAGGCGAAGGCTCATCCAGCCTAAGCATCTCTTCGCAGGTGTCGATCACCTCTTGCATTTCTGCTTGCTTCCAATTAACATGCTGACCTGACAGATATTCTTTAAACAACTCTGCACTGGCCTTGCATATCGCTATAGAGGCGATCGACGTGAGCTGATCCTCCAAACTAGCAACTTCGCCTTCCTTCTCAGCCACCATTGCCCTCGCATTCGTCGACTCTTCACGGTGACGATCTCTCTCTTCTTCCATGCTCTTCAAGTTATTCTCTAGAACAGAAACTTTCTGCTCTAGATCATTCAGACGAGCAACAGCTTTGGCTTTTTCTGCTCTGAGAGCCTCGTTCACCTTTTTTAACTTTTGACACTTGTCGTTAGTCGACTTGTACCTGTCGCGTAGATACAACTGCGCCTGCAAAGCCTGCAAAAGCAAATATCGTAAGTAAAAAATAAAGGGGGGGGGGGTACCAGTTGAAACGACATGTCAAAATAAACTACCTGGAACGCTGAGAGTACGCCCGTGTCAATAACTTCCTCAGGCTGCTTCTTCTTCAAGATTTCCTCGAAAGCGTCAAAGAGGAATTCGTTCGACCTGGATAGAAATCCAGCAGGATCTCCGAACGATGAAATCCCGGAAGAAAGCAGCACCATCGACGAGTCGGGCTCGAAAGTGTCGATAACCTTCTTCTTCGAGCTGGGCCCAACCTTCCTTCCAGCATCGACTGTCGAGTCCTTCCTTTGCCTCTTCTGTCCTGCAGGACACTCAGGGGAAGATGTGTAAATGTGCACATCTTCAGCAGCATCACCCTCTTTTGATTTGTCGGCCGACGGACTCTTCTTTGCCGCCCGCTTCCTAGCCATTTCCTTCTTCAGACGCTGCATGGCGTCAGCATTATCAGGCAGGCGCGTCTTCGCGTTCGACATCGAAGTTACTGCGAAACGACATTCAGTGTCAGTAATAGGCGGCAAGAAAATCATTTTACATCCAAGTATTTCAAGACTCCTCATAATCCAAACATAGGATGCGAAATCCTTCACTAAAGGATACGGTCGCCGCGTTCTATTCAAAGTCGACCACCGCCACAGACAGCTGGACCTAAGCTTACCATCCGCAAGCAATACTTTACAACTCCGTTGTTCAGGAGGGATGCTCAGTATTTTTTTAGTGATGTCTGGCGCACTCTCGCTCGTCACATCATTGTCGGCGCGCGTGATTTCTACAAAAAGTTTCATCTACTGTTATAAAAACCATCATACTAAAGATATATATTCATAAAAGAAATGTCGTATGACACTAACCTTTCCGGTTCCAAATTCTCCTCAGCACATATCGTGATGCTCCCCAAGGGCCATCAATTGGCGGGCCCTTTGTGAAGAAGTAGGCGTCCTTCCAAAACCGGTCGTTCATGGTCGTGTCAATAATGAGCCTATTGGCAAAATTCCTGGGAGTCAATATATAACGACCCCGGTCGCCTACGTGCTCTTTTAGAAAATAGTTATACAGCACACACCCCAACCCAAATCTAATATTGTGCGTCTCTTGCAAAACCGTCAGGCTCAGCAAAATTCTCCAACTATTTGGCATTAGTTGGCCAGGAGTAAGATCAAAATACTTCAGCAGTCGTCGCACCAATTTAGGGACTGGAAATCTGAAACCTAGACGTAAAGTGTATTCGTAAAAACACGTCCACTCAGGTATATCCCAATCTGCTCGTTCACGACCTAGAGGGGCACGTAGTTCGACCAACTTGGGAATACCATACATCGTCCGCAAACCGTCCAGATTTTCCTGGGCAATTAGACTTACTGGATTTACATCCAAAACTCCTATCGCTCGACCAGAAGTAGACGCCTCCGCATCATTCCTACGCTGAGGAAATTCAACCGGAGTTGCTATTGCACAAACACCACCCCCATCTAATATACCCGCGACATTTATATTGACGATTTCTGACCGATCGCGAACCGTGACTCGTCTATCGACACTCGTTGCTCCACTCTCAACTCCTTCAGATCCATTCCCCAAGTCACTATCAGACCCTGATTGAGACGAAATCGAAATTGGATCGTCGCCCGACATATCTCCAAAAAAACTGACATGCAAAAAAAGCGCAGGTCAGTCAAACCAAAACGCTACTATCACAACCTAAGGTTTCTAGATCAAAAGAAAAAAAAAAAAACTGGTAATCTACATTAAGAAGCCCTAGGTGAAAATCAACCTAGAATCTCATAAAGACAGTCTACCCGTAAAATAGTTGCTCTATCGAAGCTAAACGACTGTCCTAATCACGACGACACGCACGCAAAACAGAAACAGCATACATGATCAAAATCAACATGGTAGCGAATCAAAATATCAAAAGCTATCAAGAAATATCGAAAACAAAGAAAAACACATTTTTACTGATAGATATCAAAAACCAAGATTCACATACAGAATAAAACGCAAAAATATATATATTAGTAGAATGTATGCTAACCTTGAAGAAAACGAAGAAGTCTACTGAAGGTGGATCACCGGCACTTCGCAGAGAAGGAAGATCAGCAAGTACAGCAAGTAGAGAAAGCTTTCAAAGAAACTAGAAACGTGCAAAGTAGGGTCTTTTTGAAGTGGAGAGGTTTATTTATAAACCAACTCTCCCTATAAACCCTAGTTAAAACGTCAGCGCCTTTTCAACTGCTATTTAACCCAACATAACCGACGTGTCAACTCCCCGTCAGTTTTTTGACCAAGGTGAAGTTGTTAGTTAACCCAGGTGAAGTTATCAGTTTTAAATTTTAAAACCTTTATCGAGAACTGCGCATGGGTTTAAAAGCATCTGACGTCATCGTGGGAAACCTAAACGTTTCCACCAGAATGACCCATTTGCTGCACTTCGAGACCATTTGCTGTACTTCGAGATGATAGTCGAACGACAAGTCCTTTCTTCGTGGCATTAATCCCCATACGGATGCGTCAAATAGCGTTCCAAGAACATCTACTCGACTCAATGAAAGGAGTCGACCGACAAAGTAATCCGTCCAGCACAAGTCACTCTCTAAATCAATAGGTTTCTTCTTTAGAGAGTGGGGGACAAACTGTGGTAGCCAGAAATGGTCCACAGGCCCAATGTAATAAAGCCCAAACCTCATCAAAAAGATCCAACCCAGGCCCGTCGGGTTGGTCGATCCAACGCATGTCAGTAGCATGACTTAGTCTCTGAATGACTAAGTCAAACCTTCCGTTGGCTTTGGTGGGTAACTGGAAGAGAGAATCTCTCCCAGTATCCCCCCTAAATCTCGCCCACGATCACAACATGATCAGTGAACGTTGGAGTCACTTCCACTACTATAAATGAGAAGGCTCCTCCACTAAAAAACTCTCTGAATTCTCCCGATAAAATCTATACTAAAGTCTTGATTATAATTCCGGTCACCGGAACTCATTCATCAGTCACCTGACTGCTTTGCTCAGCCCAAGCGTACCTAAGGCTATCATCAAGCCCCCACCTTTCCTATTTCTCTATATTTTGTTACTATTTCAAGTTCTTTTGTAGGTTCAGCTAAGTCCAGACGACCATCCGCAGACGACAACCAACGTCATTCATCCAACTTCCAGCTTAGTTGCTTTGGGCCTGATTCTACCCGACCCATTCGACATACCAATTCGATCGACCACCTACAGTCATCAAGTTAAATAGCATAAATATTATACTTCTGTTCCAAAGAAACAAGTTTGCATCGTTGCACAAATGTGTGCAAAATACAATATAAAATATTCATTCTTACACCAATTTCGAAGGTTTGACCAAGTGCCCGCATTTAAAAATAAACAACAATTTGGAGTGGTTGAAAATTAATTCAATAAAATAAACCACCAATTTGGGGTGGTTGAGCAAATTGCACCAAACTCCTTTGAGGTTTATCCATTTACACTAAAAAACAACATTATTGAAAATTGGCACTCTTCTCACCTATTGTTAGGGTTTAACCGTTACGAGTAAGGGTTGATTGTTAAAAAAATGTTAAAAGTTGGAAATACTCCTAAGACACCAAAATTTTGTTTTTTTAAAAAAATTAGAAAACAATTTAAAATGGAAAAAAGCTCAAATTTTATTTATAAAATAGAAAAATTGTTGTGATATAATTGACTTTCATCATCTAGAGAATAATTCGTAATTAATTCTCTTGATCTTATTTCCTATTTCATTGTAGAGTAATTACCTCTCTTGATTTGATTTCATTGTAGAGTCAACTCTCCCTATGCCTATATATAGGTTTATTGTGTAAGCATTCTAAAAGACACAGAAATAAACTAAATATAATTTTCTCTCATTCTTTCTCTTCGGTTAGTTTTATTTTCTATGCTTTTATGCTTAGATTTATAATATATATATATATATATATATATATATATATATATATATATATATATATATTTAAAAAAATAGAATTAAAAATTTTATTTTATTTTATTTTTCTATTAAAAAAATTATTGTTTTTAATAAATAGAATTAAAAAATTAAAACAAAGTCAAATTTTATTTTTTCAATGGATCTCCACCTTCCATTCACCAATTTTTTTTATAAAAAAAAATAGAGCAAAATTTTTTGAAAAATAAATTCTGTTACCAACAAAAAGTTATAGATTGAATCAAGGATTCAAAATTGACTAACAAATAATTTGGAAAAAAAATGTAATTTTTTATTTTTTTATTTTTTATATATGTTATTAGATCTTCATTTGGTACCAGTGGTAGAAATCTCATGGTTCTCCCATTGAGATTCCAACCTTACACCAAAAAAATTTCAATGCCCAACAAAAAATTCATATCACACCAACAAAAAAAAAATTAAAAATTAAAATGACTAAATTGACCTTAGTTTTGACAGTCATAGTTGGTCAACGGTTAAATTTGACAAACTTTGACTAACGGCAAGGGATGTGAGTGTCAATTATTAGCAAACCTTAGGGGAGTTTGGTGTAATTAGCTGAAAAAAAAAAATAGGCCAACTTGGAAGGTTTGATCAACTTGGGAGTCTGGTGTAAATAGCCTGAATTTTTTTTTTTTTTAAATGAAGGTGGTTGTTACTTTCCAACATTTGTTTTTTTTTTTTTTAAATGAAGGAACATTTGCTTTGGCAATTTTCACTTCTTAATTATTTGTTGGCAATTTGCAATTCTTAATTATTTTCGTGTTTAGTGGTGATCAATTTGTATTAAAATAACCGAATAATTACTTACTTAGGAGTTAGGACATCTGCATTGACTTGCAATCTTCAATAAACAGCCAAAACTCTTATCTTCGAAACATATTTGAGAGAGAAGACTCTGTTCTCCACTTGCTGCCAGTCCAATCGCTTCTTCTTCTTCTGTTGTTGATCTGAGATAAAAAACAGAGGTGCACTTTGCTCTCTTTCTTCTTTTAATCAATAGTTTGTTCTTCAGTTTGAATCCACTTTCACATCAAAAAAAAAAAAAAAACCATATTAATTTCTCTGCTTCTTTGCTGGTCTTGTTTCTTAGATTTTATCTGTATCAGTGGTTTATTTATCTAGATTTCTGTTTTTTCAAGAGTTCAGTAACTGTAACAAAATAGAAAAAGAAAAAAAAAACAAAAAGAAAACTATCAATTTTGCTTCTTTTTTGTTGGTCTAGCTTCTTCGATTTATTTGTATCAGTAGTCCGTTTTGAATCATTCAGCTTATAGAACTTTCTTCTAGATTTCTGCTTTTTCAAGAGTGAGTATCTACATAAAATATATATATATATATATATATATATATATACACATATATTGCTCTGTTTGTTATTAAAAAAGACGAGAGAAGAGGGAAAAAAAAGACAGAGAGATTAAAGAAAGCAAGGAGTGATAAGAAACAGGAAATGGCAGAGATAGTTAATTCCATTGCAGCAAAAGTTGCAATGTTGTTGGTTGTTCCGATTGGAAAGCACATATGTTATCCGTTCAAGTATGAGAGCAACATGGAGGAGCTAAAGCAACAAGTTGAGAAGCTGATAAATGCAAGGGACAGGGTGCAGCATTCCGTTGACACGGCCAAGAGACAAGGGGATGAGATCGAAAAGGATGTAGAGAAATGGCTCAATAGCATGGATACGTTTGCAGCCCAACTAGTCGTGAAATCCATTATCGACGGCGAAGAAGACAGAGCAAAGAAGAAGCTGTGTTCAATAGGCTTCTGTCCTAATCTGATTTCACGTTACTCACTCAGCAAGAAAGCAGCCAAGATAGTGAAGGATGGGGTCGACCTCTTGGCAGAAGGACAATTTAAGGATGTTTCACACTGTCTTGCTATTCGAAGAACGAAATCTGTTTATAACAGAGGCTATGAAGACTTTGGTTCAAGAATGCCGGTTTTCGAGAAGGTTATGAAGGCATTAGTGGATGAAGATGTCAACTTGATCGGAGTGTACGGTATGGGAGGTGTGGGTAAAACCACACTTGTCAAAAGAGTTGCTGCTCAAGTCTTGGAAGACAAGTTATTTGATATGGTAGTTATGGCTGAGGTAACACAAACTCTTGACATCAAAAATATTCAAGAGCAAATTGCTGATGAACTAGGTCTCAAGTTTCACGAGAAAAGTTTATCCGGAAGAGCTGCCCGTTTACGCGACAGGTTGAAGAAAGAAGCCAATGTTCTTGTTATTTTAGATAACATTTGGGAGAAACTTAATCTGGATGATGTTGGGATTCCTTCTTTGAATGATGAGAGAGCAAGTGTCACTCAAGAGGTAGAAGAACGAGGAAGAAATGCTTATAGGAGGCAATGCAAACTATTGTTGACTTGTAGAGATCTGGATGTATTACATAATGATATGAATACCCAGAAGAATTTCTTGGTTGATATCTTATCTGATATAGAAGCAATGGATTTATTTTGGAAGATTGCCGGTCATTCAAGAGAAAAGCCAGATTTTGACCCTTTTGCAGTTGAGATAGTTAGAAAATGTGCTGGCTTACCAATTGCAATTACAACAATTGCAAAGGCGTTAAAAAATAAAGATGTTTCTGATTGGAAGAATGCCTTGCAATGGCTAAGAAGGTCTAATCCAAAGCCCATCAAGGGAATGGAGGCAAGTGTTTACTCTACCATAGAATTGAGTTACAATATTTTGGGGTCTGAAGAACAATCATTTTTCCTGCTTTGTTGTCTAAATAATTCAGGTTATGGTTGTCATACTAGTGACATATTCAAATATAGCATGGGTTTGGGTTTGTTTAAAGATGTTGATACGATGGAAGAAGGAAGGAATAGAATGCATACATTGATCGGTAACCTTAAAGCTTCATGTTTGTTGTTGGATGGAGATGCTAAGGATTATGTTAAAATTCATGACATCATTCAAGCTGTTGCAGTTTCAATTGCATCCTCCAAGGATAAGCTCATGTTTAATAACCAAAATGTTACTAGCATAAGAGAAACGCTGGGGGAAAAATTGCCAAAAGATTCAATTGTTGTGTCTTTTCGTGGAGATAATTATGAGCTTCCTGAAAGGCTGGAATTTCCAAAACTTGAGTTACTTCATTTGAGCAAAGGTGAGTTTTCTTTACAAATTTCAGATGCCTTCTTTGATGGGGTTCAAGAACTCAAAGTTTTAGATTTGACCAGATTTCATCTGTTGTCATTACCTCGGTCGCTTTGCAGGCTAACAAACCTTCAAACCTTATGTTTGGATCATTGCCTGATCGGAGATATCACAATTATCGGAGAGCTAAAGAAATTAGAAATTCTGAGCTTTTTGAAATCTGAAATTGAACAATTGCCTGGAGAAATTAGACAATTGACTCGTTTAAGGTTGTTAGATTTAAACCATTGTTCAAAACTTAAAATAATCACACCAAATGTCTTATCAAGCTTGTCACGGTTAGAAGAACTCTATATGGGTAACAGTTTTGTTCAATGGGATGTTGAAGGACAAAGTAACGCAAGTCTTGCTGAGTTGAAGCAATTGTCTAACCTGACAACTTTAGAGATGCATGTTCTTGATGCACAGATTATGCCTCACGACTTGTTCTTTTTGAAGTTGGAAAGATATAGAATATTTATTGGAGATGTATGGGACTGGTCTGGTAAATATGAAACCTCGAGGACGTTGAAACTCAAATTGAACAATAGCTTTTTGTTGAGTGATGGGATTAAATTTTTGTTGAATAGAGCTGAAGATCTCTATCTGGATGAACCGAAAGGCGGTAAGAATGTTCTTCACGAACTTCATGGGGAAGGTTTCCAACAATTGAAGCATCTTCATATACAGAATGCTCCCCAGATACAGTATATTATTAACTCAGTTGGACGGGGACTATGCAATATCTTTCCCCAGAGGCTAGAGTCATTGGTCCTACATAATTTGATCAATTTGGAGAACATATATCATGGCCAACTTACAGCAGAGTCTTTCAGCCAATTAAAAGTCGTAAAAGTCGGAAAATGTGATAAATTGAAGTATCTCACATTGCCCATGGCCGGAAACCTTTCGCAGCTTCAAGAAATTGAATTGACTCATTGTAGGAAACTAGAACAGATCGTTCTCATGGAAAGCAGGCAAGTCAACAAAAATGAACAGATTAGTAAGATTGAGTTCACTCAACTGCGCACCTTGACACTACAATGGCTACCACGTCTCTCGAGATTTGGCTTCAACGCGCTTACACCTGATATGAGACTCCAAGAGATCCTTGCTGAAGATGATCCGGACAGTTTCATCCCTTTTTTCAGTCAAAATGTATGTTTTCTTGTACTTCTTTTACCCATAGACCTTACTTTTAAACCCTTTAATAAAAACTAAAAAGTAAAATCGTGTTTGCAGATTGAACTCCCAAGGTTGGAGAACTTGAAATTGTGCTCAATTAACATCGAATGCAGATGGCTCGATCAACTACCAGCTGTATCTTCTTGTTGTCAAACTTTATCAAAGTTGATCGTGGAGGAGTGTAATAGTTTGAAATTTCTGTTTTCGTATTCCATGGTCAAGAGTCTTGTGCAACTACGAGAACTAAGGATACGGAACTGTAAGTCAATGGAAAGGATAATTAACATTGAAGAATCGGCAGAAGAAGAAAGAATAATTAATATGATATTCCCCAAATTAAATTTGCTGCTGCTCCAAGGTCTTCTGGAACTCACCAGATTTGGCTCCGGAAATTCAATTGAATTCCCCTCCTTAGCCGTACTTGGGATTCTGGATTGTCCTAGGTTGAAGATGTTCTTCTCTGATTCCACTTGTGCAAACATAACAATAAGCAAAGAACAGGAAGCAACAAGCTCTTTCGCTGACGTATATCCTCTCTTGGACAAAAAGGTTGACCTTTTTTTTTTTTTTTCCCTTCTGCACAGAGTTAGTAGAAAATCCATATGTTTATATGACTTGATGCCTCAAATTCAATTGACTTTGAACTTTGATAAAATAATAGCGCAAGTGAAAGTCTTTGAACAAGAAATTTAATCTGCAGGTTTTGTTGCCGTCCTTAAGGGATTTGGAACTGAACTCTATCAGCTCTGAAGTGATATGGCACAGCCAACTTCTGGCAGCGTCTTCTTCCCTTCACAATTTGACATTCTTGAGCATTTTCGGTTTGAGTAATTTAAAATATTTATTTTCATCTTCTATGGCTAATAGTGTAGTCCAACTCAAAATTCTTACGATAATTGATTGTAAGCTTATGGAAGCGGTAATAGTTGAAGAAGAAAAAGGGTCAAGAGTGGTGCTGTTTCCTAATCTACAAGATCTGACCCTCCGTAATCTTCCAAAACTCGCTAAATTCTGCTACTTCAACAGGAATTTATTGGAACAAAGGAGTACAAATTGCCCAGAAATGGAAAATTTTATCTCCAAAACTCTATGTGCAAACATGACTGCAATCGAGGAATATAGTGGAATGGACTCAAAGGAGAACCTCCAGGCTAACATTCCACCTCTCTTTGATGAAAAGGTGATTTGTTCCTCTTTTTACCTCACATCTTTTCTTCTTGCGTCATTCACACCATTGGATAGATTTGTTTTTCTTTAATTAAAATCTAAATTAATTTCCATATTATCGCTAATTGTGTATGGTTAGTTGGGCTGTTAATAATGCAATATAATTAATTGAATTCTTTAGGTGGGACTCCTTAATATAAAGAAATTGTTAATAGAGGAGATGGATAACGTAAGAAAAATATGGCACAATCAACTCTATTCGGATTCCTTCGGCAAATTAGAACAAGTCCATGTACATGGTTGCAATAACCTATTGAATGTTTTCCCATCTAATATGCCTGGAAGACTACAAAGACTAGAGATTTTGGGAGTAGCAAAATGTGATTCGGTAGAGGAGATATTTGAACTCGAAGCTCTCGGTAGCAAGAAAACACATGCTATAGCAGCAGCTCAGCTGAGAACATTACAAATATATTTGCCAAAGCTGAAGCATGTATGGAATATGGACTCCCAAGTTATTCTATCCTATCGGAATCTACATTCAATATCAGTTCTATTTTGTGATAGTTTGAAAAGCCTCTTTCCAGCTTCAGTAGCTAGAGGTCTTGTTCAACTTGAAGAGCTTACTATACGTGGAAGTAATAATTGCATGATGGAAGAAATTACTGCCAAGGATGACACAGTAGAAGTTGAAGCAGTCCTTAGGTTTTGCTTTCCTCGATTAACAAAGTTGAATCTGTGGAATCTATCTAGACTCAAAAGTTTCTATAAGGGATCATATATTTCAGAATGGCCAGTTCTAAAGACATTAGAAGTGTGGGATTGCGATGAAGTGGAGATACTTGTTTCACAAGTTTTGAGCCATGGGGAGAGCCAACATGAGATCCCAACTGGACAGCCACTGTTCTTAGTTGAGAAGGTATGAACCCTAACAGTTTATTTTTTTTACATCTGAAAACTTAAATTTATTTAAACTTTGGTGTATTTTTTAGGATGCATTCCCTAGCCTGGAATGTCTGTCAGTGAATTGGAATTGCATAGAGAGAGAGATTTTACGTGGAAAGTTTTCAGAGTACTTGTGCAAGATAAATTACCTTGGGTTGGCAGGCCCTTTTAAGGAAACTGCTATTTGTCCATCTTGTTTTCTTCACAAATTGCCCAACCTTCAGACACTTCGTGTTCTTCAAGGTTTTCTCAAGGAATTGTTGTTATGTGAAGGGCTTGGCTGTAAGGAAAAACATGCCGAGTTGCCCGGTAAATTGAGCTGCTTAGATCTTTGTCGATTGTCTGACCTGCATTTGTGGGAGGAAAGTTCTGAACTTGGCAATTTTTTTCAAAATCTGAGAAGACTAAGACTATTTCGATGTGGCAACTTAACAAGTTTAATACCATCCTCAATGACTTTTGAAAATTTGACGACTTTGGAAGTAGACAAATGTGGTGGATTGCTCAATTTAATGGCACCCTCAATAGCTAAAAGTCTTGTGCAACTTACAAGAATGGATATAACTGATTGCGAAATGATGAAAGAAATTATTATGCATAAGGAAGATGAAGCAGTCAATCAGATCATTTTCAACCAGCTGGAATATTTGGGACTCAATTGTTTACCAAGTCTTACAGTCTTCTACTCAGGGAGTTGGACTATTGAATTTCCATCCCTGCAACGAGTAGTTGTGAAGCAATGCCCAAATATGAATTTATTTTCTCGAGGAGTCATAAGCACACCGAGACTACATACACTACAAATAGCAGAAACAGAAGATGTAGGGTGTTGGGAAGGCGACCTCAATACTACCATAGAACATCAATATATAGAAAAGGTACGCATTGATACTTGAAATACTCGTTTTTTTCTCCCTATCAGACCTCAATATATGCTATGATTTATAAATTGCAGAATGCTGAGAATTCTGAACAAAATTGAGGATGATGATCATCTTCATATATCTGTGAGAGCAAAATGTCTACAAGAGCTGGATCAGAAAGCTGCAGCTTTGCATTCTTTTAAATCCCAGTCTCTTCTTCGGTTTAAATCAAGACAAGCCTCAATATTGCTTGCAACTGATGTCGCCAGTCATGATTCGGACATTCCTAATGTTGATCTTGTCATAAACTATGATATTCCAAGGTTATTTTCTGAAATTCTTAGTGTGTGTATATATATATATATATATATATATTTGAAATAGAAAATCTTTGTATGGTAAAATCTAACTGTCCTTCAGGAATCCGAGAGATTATGTTAATCGTGTGGGGAGTACTGCAAGAGCAGACAGAGGTGGGTTGTCTGTGACCTTCGTTTCCCAAGTAAGTTGAAGAAATATTTTACTAGAGATTATATATGAAGCTGTGGATATCTTTCTTCATGCCTCTTTACAGTGTCATTACAGAAGTGTCTTGAACCTATTGACAATATTTTAGATATTAGTTTCCACATATTTGGTTGGGTGCATTTGTATTTAAAGCTAAAATACTACCCCCAAAAATTCCAAATTCCAGAATATTGAAGATTATAACAGAATAAATCTTACTTGTCCAAGTAATCCAAATTCCAGAAAATTATAAATTTTTACCTGTACACTACGAAACATCGCTGATTTTTTAAAGATTAATCTTCATATATAAGCATATACATGACCATGACCAGACTCTCTTATGTCTACATACTCTAACCTACAATCAAGAAAAAAAAAAAAAAAAACAAATAATTTATAACAGAATCAATTAAAAAAAATGGTAAAAGCCTTCAAACGAGTTCTTTGAATAGCTGCCTCTTCCATACAAGGAAAGCATTTAATAATGTAAAATGACATCGACTGATGTTGCGAAATGGTGTCATATTAGAATAATCTGTTTCATTAAACATAGAAAAAAGAAAATCTTACCATGATGGTGGTCTTGCCTTCAAATAGGTAGAAAATATCTATCATCTTTACCAACTTCAATGTCCCAACTGAGAATCTTGTTGTTTCTCAGCATGTACAAGTAAAGACCTTTTGTATCTAGCCAATACAGATAATCATTCCTAGAAAAACAAAATTTCAAAATAAGAGACTGAAATTAAAACTATAATTTTAATGTAATGTAAAGTTGGAATTGACAAAAATGAACAAACCTTTAATATGACTAGAATTTGTCGTAAGAAAGTAGTTGATCCCCGAAGAACACATAAAAGACTACAAAAAAGAAAAAAGGAAGACAGTCAGATATATAAAAATTCATTGATACTCTATGATACGTAAATACAAAGGAGAAAAAAATAATATTAAAATCACTCCTTATATAATTACTTACCTTCAAACCAAGAGCACCAACACTGAGAATGTTAGAAGTTAAATATGATTTTATAGATAAATATGTTCATGAATCTTGCATGATTTAATTACACATTCATCTAGGGGCTTGTGTTCATGCATTTGGAGAATTCATGTATTTAGATTATCTATGTATTAATTAATGTGGTGCATTTATGTGTGAGTTCGTTGTATTGTATTTATGAGAGTGATCTAGGACTCTCTCATGATTCCTATAAATACCTATTTGTTTGTAGCATTTGAGCGAATGAGGAAAATTGAAAACATTATGACGCAGCGGGGTATGGCGAAAATAAGAATGATCACTTTGTCGAACCCTGAGGCCCACTCAAACGAACCTTGACGCAGTGATCGGTAGTTACCAAAGCATGGATCGCCATGCAGGGGCTATCATTCCCTAATCTACATTAGAAAATGGCGCTCTCGAATCCTCAAAGAGCATGTTGAATCCACGACAGATAAGTGTTCCAAAGAACGATTTTATTGATTATGAAAAAAGTTCAATAATTGGAAATAATAAGACTATTTATAATAAACTAATCCTAATACGACTCGAATACGACATTCCTAAAAAGACTAAAATAGGAAAAGATCAAAACTAATCATAATCTTCTAAGATTCATGATTCCTAACTTGACTAAAAAACAAAGATCAAATCTTACCTAAAATGTAAGTTTGATTTATTTTCAAAACCTAAATTTAATTCCTAATCAAACTAAAGTAAATAAACTTGCTAAACAAGAAATAAAAACCCAAATTAATAAAATAAGAAAACACCAAAAACCGTATGAATCTGAAATTAGGCACAGTTGGGCCGCAAGACACCGGTAGCGGCATGGGCCGTGGTTCCTTCTTCTTTGTCCTACATCACATTACATGGTTAGAAATAGAAGTACTTAATAAAATCGGTTTGCTAAGGAAAATTTCAAGAGCATATCAACATCAACGTAGATTCTCTTCTCTGCAGCCGCAAGATTAATATAGTAAAAGTGTTTGACTTCATACCTTGAGTTTCAAAGTCTCTATAGAAATAGTAGAGGGGTAGGAGCTGTTCAGGGGCATGTCAATTAGTGTAGAAACACATTATTGTCATGGTTAGCATGTACATATGAACAGGGAAAATATCAATGCCAAGACTTCAAAAAAAAAAAAAACATTTTCATTGTCATTCAAAGGTTTATAGGATCAGAATAACGGAGGCAAGAATTTACCACCACCACCAGCAGCTGCTTTAGTCCCAGAAGGAAATCCCTCTCACTCTGTCACTCAGTTCTTCCCGAATCATCAAGATGTGCTTGCCTGCCATTGACATAATCAGATTCATATAAAAAGAATTTTAATTATATCATAACAGCATGAATGAGACAATCTATTGCCAAACAAAATCCAAAAATTTGAAAGTTATTAAGTTTTCGATACTTATGGAAAATGTAAATTCAAACTCAGATTTCAAAATTTTCCTACCGTTCCCATCAAACATATTCTACATCACCTACACTCCCACATAAACCAAGTTTGCACACCCGAAAACCGTGGGAATTGACAGTTTCAACCCTTCGCTAGAGCAAGTCCCTCGAGCCAGGTCTCCGTAGTTGGACTGCCTAAAACACTGCATATCATGGACATTTGGTCAGACACATTTCTACCTGGAAACAAAGGTCGAAGCATCAGCAACTCTGCCATTATCGCTCCCATTGCCCACACATGGACATGGTAGCTGTAGTTTGGTGAGAAAAGCATCACTTCCGGAGGTCGATACCAAAGTGACATGATAATAAAAGCATGTGGAGGGTCTGAATCGATCTTCTTAGTAGAACCCATGCCACCAATCTTGATCAAGTCCCCCGAAACCAGCAAATTTTCAAGTTTGAGATCGTGATGAAAATAACCTTTATCGTGCATGAAACGAAGGCCTTGAAAAACCTGAAAACACCACTTTTTGACTTCATCTTCGGAGAATGGACGACCCATTCTTGATCTCATAACCTGAAGAAGGTTACATTCCATTTATTTAAACACCAAGTACAACCTGGTATTTATCCTGAAGAGTTCCTTGAGAAACACGATATTCGGATGCTTCAGGTTCCGTAAAGACTTGATCTCTCTCAGACTTAAACACCCCTCCCGCGAATGAAATTTCTGCCAGATCAATTTCTTGATGGCAACAACCTTGCTGGAATATCTATCAACAGCTTTCCAGACTCTCCCGAATACGCTGGCACCAACTTCTTCAACGAACACATACTTCCTCTTCTCCATCATGAATATTCTTCTCCAATCTTACAATGAAAATGAGAATGAGAGTGAGAGAGTTGTATGAGTGATATTTCTATAAGGAAACCGTGAGAGGAGAGTTGGTCCCTAATTAGAAATTGTTTGTTAATTAATTTGTTTCCAAATCCATTAAAGTTTCCAATTTCAAGTGAGTCATTTACTTGATATAGAATTCTATGATCCTCTTATATGTATTTTACACGATTCAATTTTTTTCTTTAGAAAAAAAAAAACAAAAAAATAAAAAAGAAATCTGACACGGAACAAGTCTGTGTCTACCAAAATATGTCAAGATCAAACTGTATATGCACGGTTCGAATTTTTTCTAATCCCACAATCGGGATATCTATTCTATGACTTGGTACAAGACTAAAATTTTAAAAAACAAGACTAAAATTTTAAAAAATAAGACTGAATCTCTGTTTATGACTAAGCTGGCACGTAAGATAAAGTTAGTTATTCCCAAGTGAAAAATAACTGTTAGTTAGAATCCAAGTTCTTCTCCGTTTTCCCTCCAAACAAATTTTCACAGGTAATTTTTATGTAATTTTCTTGTGTTAGATTGATATTTCCGAATCTTGACTAGGTCTTGTCCATGTTTTTGTTTGTGTTACTATGTTTAAAGTTTACACTCGAGTTTTCGATTTTCTTGTCCAGAATGTTCATAATTTTGTCTCGCTCTCTTTTCCGTGGTACTTTTCGGGTTCTATGTGAATAATTAATTCAGTAGTTAAAATTGATTGCTTGATAATTCTGAAGGAATATGATCAAAAAGCATATGACCACATACATTTAATAGACATGTCTCTTGCCAAGAGACATGTTACATGGTGGAAGGGTACATGATTGTCCATACAAAGAGTTGCCATGGCAATTGATATTTGGCAATCACCATTGCCAACCACCACTTGGAGGCTTATATAGGTGTGGCCATTCTTTGAGTCACTCGAACAACACTTGGAAATTACTCCAACCAAATCCCGGATTATATCCATAAGTGAGTAGAGTGTTAGAGCGACCTTTGCATGCAACCAACAGTCCCAGGACAACATTAAAATCTTTCCGTGCAGAATCCGACTGTTGGTTTTGCCAATTTTACTTATTTTTTATAGTTCTTTGTAGTGAATTAACTCTTTGTGTGTGTATGATTTCTTAGTGTTCTATCATGTATAATGTTGCTGACTGGTTATATTTATGTTTTGATCTTGATCAAGCTTTTCTGAAATCTGTTACATTCTTCTCGGAATTTAGAACACAATATCCATTCCATCTTTTAAGTGGTTATTATATCAAGATTGGATCAATATGGATCAGGTGAGCGAGAAAAATGATAGTGTTTAATTTATAGATGTTTCCGTTTCTTGCTCTAATATCTGTTATATATGCTTAATCGTTCTATGTTTTAGTATGAGAGACTTGAGAAGATTGGTGAGGGATCCTATGGTAAGGTGTACAAGGCTCGGGACTGCGTCACCAATGAGACGGTAGCTTTGAAAATGATCAGCATGGATATTGAAAATGTGGGCGTGCCAAGCACTACAATAAGAGAGATTTCCGTCTTGAAAGAAATGCAGCATCCGAACATTGTTAGGTATGTACACGCACAGCAGCATATGTAGATGATTGATTCTCTAGCTCATTAATCTTAAGTGTGCTAATGGTTATCCAATTGTCAGTTTGAGAGATGTACAGTACACCGAGAAGGATATGTGTTTGGTTTTTGAGTTTCTGGACATGGATCTCAAGAAGTACATGGATTCCTGTACAGATTTTGCGAATAATCCACATGCAATGAAAGTGAGATCACTATAAAACCAAATTATGATGGTGGTGATGATTTAACATCTTCTAACATTTTGTTTAACATCTTTGCTGTAGACATTCCTTCGTCAGATTCTATGCGGTGTTGCCTGCTATCATTCTCATAGGGTTCTTCATCGAGACTTGAAACCGCAAAACTTGTTGATAGATTGCCGTACCAGTACTATAAAGCTTGCAGATTTTGGACTGGCTAGAGCATGTAGTGTTCCTATTAGGACATATTCACATGAGGTATATATTAATGAATGTAGTGGCTTTAATTTGTTTCGGTAGTATTTTAAAATCTCCATTATTGGATCTCTCTAGGTGGTGACACTGCATTACAGGCCGCCTGAAATTTAGCTAGGATCCCGTAATTATTCTACTTCAGTTGATGTGTGGTCAATTGGGTGTATATTTGCTGAGATGGTAAACCAGAAACCGCCTTTTCCGGGTATGTCTGAAATTGATCAATTGCACAATATCTTCAGGTATTTTTATGCATGATTTCCCTTATACAATTAAATATCTACATATCATTAGCAAAACTTTTTAACAAGCACTTCCTTTTCTATGAAGCATCATGGGAACTCCAGATGAAGATACCTGGCCTGGAGTTTTTTTTTTGCCGGATTTTAGACCTTTTTTCCCTCTACGGTTTCCTAAGGTAATAAAAAATTAGCTTCAGTTTAATGAGTATTTTTTATCATTAACACGATCGTGATTCTATATGGTGCACACCATTAATTACTTGCAGGATCTGGCAACCTTTGTTCCAAATCTTGATCCAGTTGGCGTTGATCTTCTTTCTGTAAGTTTATACAAAACCAGCATGTATATAGGTTTGTGTTTCCATTTCAAATACTGATGAGGTTGTGTATTGGATTTTTGTAATACCAGAAAATGCTGTGCATGGACCCAAAAAAAAGAAACACTGCCAAAAGTGCACTAGAGCATGAATACTTCAAGATTGATGAATCTGTTGATGTAAAACTTCCTAAGAAGATACGCGCAATGAGTAGGAAGAGAAGATTAGATTGGGGAGATACGCAACATATGTATACTGTGCAATGATAAGACAATCCTACCAGCTTGAATTTTATAGAAATGCTATAAACATATATATATATATATATATATAAGTTTAATTCACAGATAATTAATTAAAATAAGCATTTGATTGTCCAAAAGTGATGAAAAATAAAAAGATATATCATCACTCTGCCTGGTCGAGGTGTTTCATGTCGGTTTCATTCTCCACTTAAGTAACTCAATTGGGCGAATTGTAAGTGGGCCTCAGAAAGTGAAAGATTCAATTGGGTCAGGGTGAGAATTGCCTTAAAGGAGTTAAAGGAATTAGTGTGGGTCAAGAGCCCAACTATTTGGAAGTGGCCAAGGCTTTCTTCAACAAGGTCCAGTTGGGTTCTATTGTGAAAGGTCTTGGAGGTATTAAGGATGCAAGGTTGGGCTGTAGGAATGAGGAAGGCCCGCCTATTCAGTGTTTTTTGAAGAAGTTGGATCTTCAGCCCAAAAGTCTGGATGTGGGCAGCTTAACTTCCACAGAAAGTGGTCCAGGGTGTAAAGAGAAGTACAGTGGTCCAGGGTGTAAAGAGAAGTACAATGTTGGGAAAAAAAAAGAAGCATCTAGTCTCTAATTCTACCACAATCCCGGAGATATGGGCCTTTAACAAGAAAGTCATCACTGAGTCACTAGCGGCTAAGGGCCACGGTTTGAAGATAATGAGCTCTAAGTTTAAGATGCCTTTAATCCTTGAGGAGGAGTTTTTTAAGACTATTGACATGGGTAAAGCTTTGGGGTTTGATTACAAGGACAAGGAAGTGGGTAAAGCTTTGCGTTGATAAGGAGAAGGAAGTGAGGTTGGTCGATGTCAAAAATGTTTATGAAATTGAAGGGAGGTAGGCTATATGGCAAAGAAACAGTGATTAGGTTTGGTTTTGTTTTTATGGGCTGGCATTGTTTAGGTGGACATTTTCTTTAGGGGTGGGCTGTTGGGTCTTCTTTTGGTGGGTTTTTGGTTGTCTCTTAGCCAACTGGGTCTTTGTAGCTTGCTTGCTTCTTAGCTTTTGGGCCATTTGAATAAATTTTGTCGTTAAATAAAAAATAATAATAAAATAAAAAAATAAAAAAGAATCTAGCTGAATTTAAATTTAAAATTTTGATGCAAAATTGGCAAATGGAATTGGAATATATATTAATATACGGTAATAAATGGAAAAATGAATGAAGTTAACAAATTGTAATTAAAAGTAAATATCAAATATACAACCCAATTTTTTTTTTTTTTTTTTTTTTAATATTACAATAATTCGAGGTTTGGGAGAGAGACTTGAACTCACAACCTTATGGTGTAGGTCGGGGGGGACATACCACCGGATACCAAGCCCGGTGAAGTAAAAAAGTATGCATGATGATTAGGTTGAAACTGAAAGGACTATCATGTGTCTATGTGCATGACTAGAAATGTTGTCATATAAATTAAAGCGGTACATAATTAACAGTTGATTTTTTAAATTATTATTATAATTACTTTTTGAATTATTACAGACTTGGGGGAGGAAGCGAGGGACAAAACTCAAACCCACAACCTCTTGATATAGGTGTGATGGATATAACCACCCGGTCAAACCTCATTGTGTCAAATAACAGCTGATTAAACCTCATTGGCTAACGAGCTTAACCACAAAGAAGTTATTTCGCACCAACCTTCTTGGAAGTCGCCGAAAAGGGGTGAGTTTAAGATCAACTGTGATGCCTCCTTTCAGCTGCGTTCTGGTAAGGCTGGTGTGGGCGTCATTATTCGGGACTATAAGGGTAGTGCTATAGCTGTGAGTTCCCCTGTCCTTTGTTGCTCTTCTGTGGAAATGCTTGAGGCTCAAGCTTGCTTGGAAGGCATCCAATTAGCCATTGATATTGGCGTTTCTGGTGTGATTATTGAATCAGATGCTGCGAGTGTTATTCAACTTCTCTCTGATCAAACTGTCCCTCGCACTGAGCTGGGGGCTATTATTCATACCTCTCTGGCCCTTGGTGCTTCCGTGAACTTGCTGTCGTATGTTGCTGTCCGTAGAGAGGCCAATTCGGTCGCCCATGGCATTGCCCAGCATGCTTTGTCGCTAGACAGTCCTGTGGTGTGGATTGAGGAAATGCCTCTTGATATTGCCAGGCTTGTTCGTGGGGATTCGCCTACCTCTGTTTGTTCGTTTTAAGTTCCTTTGTTCTTCTCAAAAAAAAAAAAAAAAGCCAACTAATCAATTCATTATTAAACTGTGTTCCATGGGGAACAGTGATATTTACTTTCGATGAATGTGTTCGGATATTAAAAATTCACTAGTACTAGTCAATCCAAAAATTTAATCAAAAAAACCAACCCAAATGATATGGTGAGTGATTTGTCATTAGCATATCATTCACAACATCACTTCATAATTTGTGTGGTGATGACAATTCATTTATCACATTACTTGGGTTGAATTTTGGGTTAATTTTTTTGATTGTATAGTATGAATTACTCTTAAAAATTTATTTACAATTGAATTAATAGTAGTTGGCACCAGCTTATTGCCGGTGACATATATCTCAATTTTCAACAATCGTGTCTTATTGATCTTGCAATTGTTGGTATGTGTAAGTGAATTTGATTTTGGTATTTGAATAATATGTCGAACTCTTTTTTCTTTTTTATCCTCTGTTGTGTTCCAATCAATCATAAAAAGAAGAGAATTAGAAGAAATTAATCACACAATTTATTTATCGAAATTCAAATTAATGACAACGATTAAGATATTCTAAATCTAAACATTAATCCTTATTTGGTCAGAAGTCAGAACAGTCTGATTTTAATTTTGAAATTAAAACAAAGCTCGTAAAGCAGACATGAAGCTCATATTGGTGACTCTCCTTTCAATTATTTTGGATGGCTTCTTCATGGAGCAGATTCAAGTTGATTCAATAGCTGATTACAAAATAAGGAAAAAAAAAAGGGGTTCAAAAATTAAATAGCACTTTTTGGGGGAGCGCTTGTGCAAATAGCACCACTTTAATAAGTGTTGTTTTAATAGCACCAAAATAGGTGATGAGACCAAAATACCCCCACTTACTCTTTTCCTTTTTATTTTTTTTTCGCGAAAATTCGAAACTTATTTGCAGTTTCGAGACTTATTCATGATTTTTGGAACTTAATTCCTGATATATGTGTGGGATCCATATAATTTGATTCTCAATGGTTCTTAGTAAACATTATGCCCATGTTTAGCGCATCGGATTGACTAGGTATTGGACAATTTCAATACTTATCCCGCGGTTGGTGATGTTGTGGGACATGGATTAGTAATCCCAAAAGCAAATTAGTCTCAAACCAATGGGATAAAATAAATATTCAACAATCTTTTTAAATATATATATATATATATATATATATATATATATAATAAGTACTTATAATCTAATTAATTTTACTTTAATGAAAGCGTTATTTTGAAACATTTGGGGAAACTATTGGACATATCTAGAATGAATCATTTACTTTTTCATAAATTAGATATAATATATAAATCAACAATTTTCCTCTTATATATCTTTTGTTAATCATAAAAAGTTATGATTAACAAAAGATATCTCTGGTTTAATGAATTGCTTTTCTCAAAAAAAAAAAAAAAAAAAAAAAAAAATCATATAAAGTTATAATTTGTCTACTTCAAAAAAAAAAAAAAGTTATAATTTGTCCATAAATTTAATATCATGGAATACAATCTTATCACGAATTAGAAATATTAATAATCTTGTTTGCTGATGTTTTAAATTCATTAACTTGTAGATAAGCCCACTTTTGCAAAACGCTATGTAGCCCATACAATTTCATGCTCCCTTCTCAATTGCTGGAAAGAGGCTTTAAATCTGCGTGAGTATTAATATATAAAAATTATTAGATGCGAATGTTCTAATTTTTAACGATCATTTAAACATGATATCTTAGCGGGAAGAGTTTGATTTTTATGAGTCAGACTATATCAACATAAAAATTCAACTTAAATTATGTGACTTCCATATTCATTCATTTATTTGATTTAAATCTAATGATTGTCATTTAACTATCATTTAACCATTGGATTGATAGCAAATGAATTCGATAGATATTGAAATCACAAATTTAAGTTGATTTGGCCTAATCCTAATTTTATATAAAATCTAATATTCAAAGGAAAAGGAAAAGGTTATGAATAATGATTTAAGTTGAAGGTTAAAAGATGTTAAATGATAGTTGATTTATATTTGCATGTTTAATTTTGGAAGTTGAGTTGGGCTCTATTGAATTGAAGTCAGAGAGAAGATGAAGTGAAGTAACAGAGAAACAGACACCACCCAAACTCTAAAGAAAATAAAATAATTATGAAAAGTAATTTGATTTCATTAATTTCTATGAAATAAAACATTACACGAATCTATCAATTAAAATAAAAAACATAAACTAGTAATTATAATAAGTTTCCTGACTCAATTTAAGACTTGATTCTACAGAACTAGCTAGTACTCTTCTTCCTCCCCAATTGGACCATATTTTGATTTTCCGATCGGATTCTGTAAGATTTTATCATTCTTATTCGGAACCTGGTCATCATCATCATTCAATGTTGTAATGCTCATTCAATTATCATTCAAGTCTGGAAGAGATGGTGGAATATTCATGTTGTTTTAACAATCCTGGAAAAATGGATGTTTCAAGGCCTCTGAAGCAGTTGGTCTCTTGCTTGGATCCCAAGAACAGAGTGATTTGATCAGACTAATCACGTTCTCACTCGTGAACGGCATCAACGACGAGAGATGCACACCCAAAAACCGTGGGAATTGATAGTTCCAACCCTTCGCCAGAGCAAGTCCCTCAGGCTGGGTCTCCGTAATTGGAATGCAAAACTCTGCACATCATGGACATTTGGTCAGACGCGTTTCTACCCGGAAACAAAGGTCAAAGCATCAACAACTCTGCCATTAATTTTGTACCTGTTAATTGTTTGTCTTTGATTTTTAGGGACACCCTAAGTGTGTCAACCTCAAGTACAGCTTCAAACTTCTTGATCAATGCTATCTGAATTTGCAGGAGTCAAGGTTTGTGGGTTTTTTTTTTTTTTTTTTTAATCCTGAAATTATAGTGATTCTTATTAATTTTTCTACTCTTGTATTTTTTTGATGCTCATATGTTCTAACTCTGCTGCAATATATATATATATATATATATATATATATATATAGGCCAAAATGGTAAATCACTGTATTGGTGAAGGAGTTGTTAAATTGGTAGCTGAAACCCCAGTAGGAGGTGTCGTGCTCCTAGAAAATTTGAGGTTCAACGAGGAGGAAGAAAAGAATGACCCTGAATTTGCTGAGAAGCTAGCTTCAAACGCAGATCTCAACTAATGAGGCATCTGCCATTGCACATGAATCCTATGCTTCCACTGTGGTAGTGCCAAAGTTCTTGAAGACTTGTGTTGGTGGTTTTCTCTTTAAGCAAGTATGGATCTATTTGGTTAATTTTAGTGTTATAATTTCGTTGATTTTGGTTTGCTAATTAATTATTAAAAGCAATTAAAGAAGAGTTGCCTTTCGATTTAAAATGCGGGGAAACAGCTCCCTGCAGTCACTGCTCTTGATGACCAAGTTTTCTAAACTGCTCGCTGGGATGTTCAAGTGGTTTGCAGCAGTCAAGAGTGGATCAGAAATTATAGTTGTAGAGAGCTGTAAGAGTAAGACTTTAAATTAATGTTTTCTCATTAGTAGTCATAACTTGAAAGTGGAAACTTAAATGTATTTGAAAACAGATTAATTAACAAACAATTTCTAATTAGGAACAAACTCTCCTTTCACATTTATATTCGGTTAATAATTTCCAAGCATAGAACGAAAAGAACAAGATGGTTGGATTAATTCAGTTAAATCTCTGCAACTTTGAAACTTAAATGAAGTACTCTAAAATTCGAATCTTGTACATGATTTGAACCTTCTTTTTTTTTTTTTTTTTTTTTTTTTGAACATAAACAAAATGGTACTACATGATTTGAACTTATTTAATTTACACTATATTTAACAAAAAATTAAAAGCGAAGAACAATTTTAGTAAAAAAAATAAAGAATAGTTGAAACTTTAATATCTATATATTAAGCTTTTTAAAATACTTTAGATGTACGATAAAAAAGAAAGAATATATAAAAAAATTTTAATTTAGAATTAACTGATAATTTGCAATTTAAACAATTGATTTGAAGATGTAATTATGTGATAAGTGACGATATTTGTACCCCTAAAAAACTGTATGTGCACCCCTATTTGTATGACACCCCATCAAAAAATTTTAAAAGATGAAATTTTGTAAGTACACCCCACACGTTACCAAATATGCCCTTTCTTTTAACTCTTTTAAATATTATAAAATCAACACCTTTTAATATCAAATGTTAGATTAATTCAAGAGTTGTCATTAAATGGCTCATTTTTTTTTTCTTTATTTTACATAAAACACAATAAAAAAGGAAAATTTATTTTAAAATAATAATAATAATAATAAAAATAATAAATGAAAAATGGATAAACAATAAAAAAAAAATTGGAGACATCTTCTTCGTTTTCATCTTTGATCTCCTTCCATCTTATTAGACTTTATTTTTTTTTTCCTAATTTGTGTTTTTTTTTTTTTTTTTTTAATGTAAAATACAAAATTTAAACCATGCTTTAAAATATAATAGGAAGAGCCGCACTGCCGCAGTACTCCCAATTCCCAAATTTTTTAGCAGGCTGCTATCTAAATTTCTAGTTAGGGGTCATTTCAAAATATTATATATATATATATGATGGAAGAGGAGGCGGCACCTCCTTTGGTGTTTTCGCTTTTTGATTTTGGTTTTTGTTATTTTATTTTATTTTAATTTGAATTAGTTTGTTAAAAGTTCAAAAAAGTAAATAATTATAAGAATTTATTTTATTTTTGAATTAAAATATTAATAATTTATTTTAGGGTAAGATTGGAATTTTAAAAATATATAAATTTGGGGTGTACATACGATTTTTAAGGGGTGCAAATATCCCCCCTCTTATGTGATTTTAGTTGGGTTTTATTTGAAGGGGCCTTAATCGAACCCAGCTGATTACTGTATTTATGGACATGATTTATTTGATTTTGAGCGCAAAACAAATTTGTGGGTTCACTTAGTAAACTCACTCACACACCCATTTACTCCCCACATCTACGTTAAAAAAAAAATTGAATTTTATTAATTTACATTTACAATCTCTAAATATCCACACGCACATTTACTCTTTACACCTACCGTAAAAAAAATTAAAATTTAATAATTTATATTTACAATCTCTAAAATAGTTCTCCACACACTCATTTACTCCTTAGTCCTTACACCTACCCTAAAAAAAAATTGAAATTATATAATTTACATTTACAATCTTTAAAATAGTTCTCCACACACCCATTACTCCTTACATTTACTGTAAAAAATAAGTAAATAAAATTGAAATTTAACAATTTAAATTTACAATCTCTAAAATAGTTATCCTTACACCTACCGTAAAAAAAAAAAAAATTGAAATTTAATAATTTACATTCACAATCTCTAAAATAGTTCTCCACACACCCATTTACTCCTTACGCCTACCGTAAAAAAAATTGGAATTTAATAATTTATATTTACAATCTATAAAGTAGTTCCCCACACACCCATTTACTCATTACACCTATTGTGAAAAAATAATAATTCAAATTTAATAATTTACATTTACAATCTCTAAAATAGTTCTCCACACACACATTTACTCCTTACACCTACCATAAAAATAAATAAAATGAAATTTAATAATTTACATTTACAATCTCTAAAATAGTTCTCCACACATCCATTTACTCCTTACACCTACCATAAAAAAAAAATTAAAAAAAATTGAAATTTAATAATTTACATTTACAATCTCTAAAATAGTTCTCCACACACCCATTTACTCCTTCCATCTACTGCAAAAAATAATAATAATAATAATAAATAAAAAAATTTGAAATTTAATAATTTACATTTACAATCTCTAAAATAGTTCTCCACACAACCATTTACTCCTTACACCTACCATAAAATAAAAAATAAAATAAAAATTGAAATTTAATAATTTACATTTACAATCTCTAAAATAGTTCTCCACACACCCATTTACTCCTTACATCTACTGCAAAAAAAATAAAAATAAATAATAATAAAAATAAATAAAAAAAATTGAAATTTAATAATTTACATTTCAATATCTAAAATGTCAAAATTAACCCTACATATTATATTTTAATTAAATTGTTTCTCTTCAAACCCACACAAATCAATTATGGCCTTATGGGTGAAGATTCTGAAGAACCCTAAATCAAACAAATTGTGTGGGTTTATTTAATAAGAGAATGGGCCTAAATAGCACTAGACTGAATTTGTACCCTTTGTCATCAAGTTATTAATCGGGTGGAAGAAGAGTACTACTTCTGTTCCGTAGAATCAAGTTTTCATCGTTGCACAAATGTGTGCAAAATACATTATAAAATACGCATTCTCACACCATCAGAGGAAAACAAAAAAATAGGCCAACTTGGAAGGTTTGACCAAGTGCCCGCATTTAAAAATAAACAACAATTTGGAGTGGTTGAAAATTAATTCAATAAAATAAACCACCAGTTTGGGGTGGTTGAGCAAATGCATGAGCAGAGAACCACAATGGATGCGTTTGCAGCCCAACTAGTTGTGAAATCCATTATTGATGGCGAAGAAGACAGAGCAAAGAAGAAGCTTTGTTCAATTGGCTTCTGTCCTAATCTGATTTCGCGTTACTCACTCAGCAAGAAAGCAGCAAAGATGGCAAAGGATGGGCTCGACCTCTTGGCAGAAGGAAAATTTAAGAAAGTTTCACACTGCCTTGCTATTCGAAGAATGAAATCTGTTTATACTAGAGGCTATGAAGACTTTGGTTCGAGAATGCCAGTTTTCGAGAAGATTATGAAGGCATTAGCTGATGAAGATGTCAACTTGATTGGAGTGTACGGCATGGGAGGTGTGGGTAAAACCACGCTTGTCAAAAAAGTTGCTGCTAAAGTCTTGGAAGACAAGTTATTTGATATGGTAGTTATGGCTGAGGTGACACAGACTCTCGACATAAAAATATTCAAGGGCAAATTGCTGATGAACTAGGTCTTGAGTTTCACGAGGAGAGTTTATCTGGAAGAGCTGCCCGTTTACGTGACAAGTTAAAGAAAGAAACCAATGTTCTTGTTATTTTAGATAATATTTGGGAGAAATTTAATCTGGATGCTGTTGGGATTCCGTCTTTGGATGATGAGAGAGCAAGTGTCATGCAAGAGGTAAACCAAGGAGGAAGAAATGCTTATAAGAGGCAATGCAAACTATTGTTGACTTGTATCTGGATGTTTTACATAATGATATGGATACTCAAGAGAATTTCTTGGTTGATGTGTTATCTGATATCGAAGCAATGGATTTATTTTGGAAGATTGCCGATCATTCAAGAGAAAAATCAGATTTCGACCCTATAGCAGTTGAAATTGTTATAAAATGTGCTGGCTTACCGATTGCAATTAAAACAATTGCAAATGCCTTGAAAAATAAAGATGTTTCTGATTGGAAGAATGCCTTGCAATGGCTAAGAAGGTCTAATCCAAAGCCCATCAAAGGAATGGAGGCAAGTGTTTACTCTACCATAGAATTGAGTTACAATATTTTGGGGTCTGAAGAACAATCATTTTTCCTGCTTTGTTGTCTAGATAAATCAGGTTCTGATTTACTTACTAACGACTTATTCAAATATAGTATGGGCTTGGGTTTGTTTAAAGATGTCGAAACGATGGAAGAAGCCAGGAATAGAATGCATACATTGATCGGTAACCTCAAAGCTTCATGTTTGTTGTTGGACGGTAATGATAAGGATAATGACGTTAAAATGCATGACATCATTCAAGCTGTTGCAGTTTCAATTGCATCCTCCAAGGATAAGCTCATGTTTAATATCCAAAATGTTACTAGCATAAAAGAAACACCGGAGGAAAAATTGCCAAAAGATTCAATTGCTGTGTCTTTTCCGTACGGAGATATTGATGAGCTTCCTGAAATGCTGGAATATCCGAAACTTGAGTTACTTTATTTGCACAAATATAAGATTTCGTTACAAATTCCAAATGCCTTTTTTGAAGGGGTTAAAGAACTCAAAGTTTTAGATTTGACACGATTTCATTTGTTGTCATTACCTTCATCGCTTTGCAGGCTAACAAACCTTCAAACCTTATGTTTGGATCAATGCTTGATTGGAGATATCACAATTATTGGAGAGCTAAAGAAACTAGAAATTCTGAGCTTTTTGAAATCTGAAATTGAGCAATTGCTTGGAGAAATTAGACAATTGACTCGTTTAAGGTTGTTAGATTTAAGTGACTGTTCCAAACTTAAAGTAATCACACCAAATGTCTTATCAAACTTGGCACGGTTAGAAGAACTCTATATGGGCAACAACTTTGTTCAATGGGATGTTGAAGGACAAAGTAATGCAAGTCTTAGTGAGTTGAAGCAATTGTCTAACCTGACAACTTTAGAAATACATGTTCTTGATGCTCAGATTATGCCTCGTGACTTGTTCTTTTGGAAGTTGGAAAGATATAGATTATTTATTGGAGATGTATGGGACTGGTCCGGTAGATATAAAACCTCGAGGACGTTGAAACTCAAATTGAAGAATAGGCTTTTTCTGAGCGATGGGATTAAATTTTTGCTGAATAGAGTTGAAGATCTCTATTTGGATGAACCGAAAGGCGGTAAGAATGTTCTTCACGAACTTCATGGGGAAGATTTCCAACAATTGTGTTGTAAGAAAAAATATCGCACACACAAATTTAAAACACACAGATAATATGAAAGCAATAAGAAGAAAAAGACGACACCAAAGATTTTACGTGGTTCAGCAATTTGCCTACGTCCACGGAGCGCACCGCACTCAATCCACTATTTCCAGAGTTGATTACAATCTCTCAGTCTCTCTCTCAGTCTCTCTACAATTTGCTCTCTATCTCTCTAGCAATATTTTCTCACTCACGGTGATTTTAACACACACATCAGAGTACACATAATGGTGGTATTTATATGGGAGCACTAGGGTTGGCCAAATCCTAATTGGGATCTATTTCCTTTACTGTGCAAAATACTGATTTCACGCGGATTGTGTCAGACCGCTGCTTGTGTCACAGCGCTCTCTCAGCGCTCCTCACAGCGTGACACACTGTGACAAAACCGCTGCCACACCGCTGCCAATAAATTAGCAGCGCAATACGCAGCGCAAAACACTGGACAGACCGCTGCCTTGCCGCTGCCAACATCCCGCAGCACTATACGCAGCGGTTGCACAATTTTGCAAACCGCTGCCTCACACGCTGCCACACTGCTGCATATTGGACAGCGTTCCAATTTCTCCTTTGCACTTGAATTGCCTAACTTTTGTCTTTAGCCAATAAAAGTCTAATAATGCACTCATCATTATTTTGCATCTTTTGTTGACTTTGATGATTATTAAATTCCACCAAACTTCAACAATTTCAATTCATATTTTTGCTTCAATTCTTTTTTTTGGCCATTTGAAGTCTTCATCAATATGCCCAACAATCTCCCACTTGAAGACTGAAATCCAATAGACGTTCTCCATCCTTCCTCGATGACTTAGTGGATAAATAACGGTGCGCTCATCCCCCACGTCTTCACTCTTGAAGACCCACTGAAGCTGCGCACAGCTCCAGTTTCTCAGTAGTGACTGGCTTGGTTAACATGTCAGCCGGATTCTTGCTACCTGCAATCTTCACTAACTTCAACACACCTTCTTCGATTAACGATCGAATAAAATGATAGCGCAGGTCTATATGCTTGGTCCTAGAATGGAACGCCGAATTCTTGGCCAAGTGTATTGCACTCTGACTATCACTGTGCAACACATTCATCACTTGATCGAATCCCAACTCAGCTAACAAACCTTGTAACCATATCAGCTCCTTGCTTGATTCTGTCACAGCCACATACTCTGCTTCAGTTGTAGAGATTGTCACTATCTTCTGCAACTGGGACATCCAACTAATCGCGGTACTAGCCATTGTGAACACATATCCGGTGGTACTTCTCCTATGATCCACCTCCCCAGCAAAATCTGAATCCACATAACCTTCCAGCTTGAGTTCATCTCTTCTGAAGGTTAGACATCTCTCTGTCGTACCCCGCAGGTATCTTAGGATCCACTTCACGGCCTCCCAGTGAAGTTTGCCTGGATTTGACATGTAACGGCTCACAACTCCCACTGCATGGGAAATATCTGGTCTTGTGCAAGTCATGGCATACATTAGGCTTCCAATGGCTGAAGCATAAGGAACTTTAGCCATGAAGTCCTTCTCCTCTTCCGTCTTCGGACTCTGTTCCTTGGACAACCTGAAATGACTAGCCAAAGGTGTTCTTACTGATTTTGCATCACCCATGCTGAATCTCTGCAACACCTTCCGAACGTACTCTGCTTGTGAAAGCTTCAATGTACCTTCCTGTTCGTTTCTGCTAATTCTCATTCCAAGAATCTGCTTTGCTGCACCTAAATCCTTCATCTCGAACTCACTCGAGAGTTGCTTCTTCAAATTGTTAATCTCTTCTAAATCTGCACCAGCTACTAACATGTCATCAACATAAAGTAGCAGAATAATAAAACTTGACTTAACCTTTTGAAGTAACAGCAGTGGTCAGCATTGCATCTCAGATATCCATTGCCTTGCATAAACCCATCAAACTTCTTGTACCACTGTCGGGGAGCTTGTTTTAAACCATACAAGCTCTTTGTCAACCTACACACCAACTCTTCTTTGCCATCTTCTGCAAACCCCTCTGGTTGCTGCATGTATATCTCTTCCTCCAAATCTCCATGAAGAAAGGCAGTCTTCACATCTAACTGCTCAAGATATAATCCCTTTGCTGCGACAATGCTTAATACTAACCGGATCGTGGTTAGTTTAACAACAGGAGAAAATATTTCAGAGTAGTCAATACCTTCTATTTGTTGGAAGCCTTTGACCACTAGTCGTGCCTTGTATCTCTTGGAACCATCATGTTCCTCTTTGATCCGAAACACCCACTTATTCTGTAGGGCTTTCTTTCCTTCAGGCAACTTGGCTAACTCCCAAGTTTGATTAGAAATCAACGACTTCATCTCATCCTTCATTGCAAGCTCCCACTTGCTCGCATCTTTTCCCTGATATGCCTCATCATAACACTCAGGTTCCCCTGCATCTGTCAACAACATGTATTGCAAGTACTTCTTATTTGGTATAGGAGTTCGAGTTGATCTTCTTACTGCACTCTCAGCCTGTGTCGCTTGAACGTCTCTATATGGGATAGGATCTGTAACCTGGAGCGGCACACCTTGTTCTTCATCATTCTGATTAACTGGTTCCAAGACCCTGTTCTCTGACACATCATTCGGCCCAAAGTACTCTGGCTCTTCTGGCTCAGACACCTGTGTGTTTCTGTCTTTGTACATAACCTTTTCATTGAAGACAACATCTCTACTTCTGATCATCTTACGGTTTTGGTCATCCCACAGCTTGTAACCAAATTCATCTTCTCCATAGCCCACCAAAGTACACTTCACTGACTTGGCGTCTAGCTTATTCCTCGCATGATCA